>JAGFMF010011643.1:6835629-6856315 GCA_019455555.1 Galemys pyrenaicus | reverse complement strand
CCCTGGCCGGCAGCAGGGATCGAACTCGTGCTGCAGTGGCTGTGGTTTGCTTCATAGTGCGTTGCTTAACCCACTGCGCCACCAGGGAGGCCCCTGACTCACTATTTTTTAAGTGGCATACTTTTAAAATCTTTTTCTGAGGTCCTCTCTTCAATAGAGGAGTCTGGTCTGTGGTTTTGTCTAAGTTTCTTTTTTTTTTCCCTAGGTAGGCAATAGTTTCCATGAAAAGTCCAGAGAGCAATTACAGAATTTGTCCCTATAGTAGCATCTTTCCTCTATGAGTTCTGATAAATCTCAATCTCAAAGTCTCAGGTCAGTAATCAGAAACTTTATCAAGCTCCTCAGGATTCTCGCCAGCACCTATAGAAATTTCGTGAGAAATAAACAAATAAATGCATCTCCTACAGGCAGGCAAGTCATGAAAATGGCATCCCTACACCAGGATACAGCCCAGTGCCATGACTCAGGGCTCAGCGTCATTCTCCACCACCCCAGGGTGGGTGCTGCAGAAGACACTAGCCCAGCCCTGAGTCTTCTCAATTCAAAAGACTTCCCCTTGGGCTTGACACAATATTGGCTAAACAGCAATCTGTCCCATACTGCAGAGAGTGTGCTTAATGGTCTCAGATGACCAGACATCTCAGGGCCCTGTTGAGATAGTGAATAAAAATAGGCAGAGACCAGTTAAAGTTCAATTAAGTTTTTGACAGTCACCAACATAGCAAACCTACAAATGGGACTGAGGAGTGAGTGGTGTTTCTCAGAAAGATATCCCTAGTTCCTTGGAGTTGATCAACTTTTACCCTGAGAGAGGATGATGTAGGGCTGTTAACTCATCCTGCATCACCTTTTCACCTCTAACTTAAACTCAGAGAACATGAGGAAGAGCTCTCCAGCATTAGATGTACTTCCCATAGAAACTCTGCCATTTCCCCAAAGTCCCTGCAATGGATTGGAACAGTATGTGTCAGGAAGCTTTAACATTTTTCAGGGGGGAAGGACATACATAAATAAAACTAATGTGAAAACAGGGTCTGCTTAGGTGATCTGAGTCTGTCCTTCAGAAGCAGGACAGGCTTAGTAGAGACTTACTCATCTCCTCATTTTCTTTCACTGATCCTTTAATTTTGACAATGATGCTGTGAAATAGGAAGATTTGTCCCTGTTTGGTAGTTGAGGAAATTAATTATTAAATTAACTATTATTTATTAAAAACAAGGTAACTTTTCCAAATTCAAACAGTTATGTAAATGAGGGGACTGGAGTCTGAGCCATGGTCTTCAGGTCTTAGTTTTGTTTTTTAAGTCACATAGTGTGGCTTTGACTATGATGCCTGACTGGAGGACCTCCGGGAGACTCAAGACCTCTCTAAGGTGTGGAAATGGACAAAAGCAAGTGTGACCAGAACACATGTTCTAAGTCTTTTTTTTTTAAAACTTCACATCTTTTTTTTTTTTAATATTTAATTTATACATACAAGAGCTGGGGTACAGGCCAGAGTCCAGGGTGGTGAGAGGATTCACCAGAGACAGAGCAGGATGCAGAACAGGCAGATGGCAGATGGACTGAAACACACTGCTAAGGGGAGCAATGGGCGAGGCAGGAGAGGTCTGCCTCACCATGTGGGTCCCCTCCCTGGCCTGCGGCAGGGACCGAACTCATGCTGCAGTGGCTGCAGTTTGCGTCATAGTGCATTGCTTAACCCACTGCGCCACCAGGGAGGTCCTAAGTTCTAAGTCTTTTCTGTGTTTTTTGCTGAAACAGACAGGACGAATTGGAAGGGACCAACTTGGCTAAACAGTTGGAGAAATATGTAGGACTTCAAGGAATTTGATGGGGAAGACAAACGTGGCATGTCACGCAATAAAATTGATCTCTGCCTTGACACCTCTTTGAATCTTCATGGAAGATTTAAATGAAAATATTTTGTTTTTCTTTAAAAAAAAAAAAAGCTTGCATTCCTTTGGCATGTGACCATGAGCCAGTATTGGCCTTGAGGGGGTCCAGGTATCTCTAGGTTCTATAGGAAATAAGGAATCAGAGAAACTAGGGATGTTTCCTATGTATCGATCCACTTCTAACTAACATCTGCTTCCCAAGCTTTCCAAGCTCCCAGGTTCCTGGGAAACTACATACATTGAGAAAGAGTGTGTGTATGTGTGGATGGGGTGTAGATGTGGGTGTGGGTGTGTGTGTGCTACCTGTGCACTATGCTTGAATTAATAATAGGTTCATTTTGTTCCACAGTTGCTTTAGAAAAGAATATTTTAAAGGAGTTTATGCCCTATTTCCCAGTCTCCTGTGGCTCAACCTTAAAGAAATCACTCACCATGACGGTGGTTGACTTTTCTCTTTAGAAGGCACCAGACAGTAGAATAGATAAGCAATTTCAAAGCAAAGCACTCTCCTGAAATCACCACTAGTTGCAGATTTCTTATATTATGTCTTTGTCTGTTAATGTGCCCTAGAAGTTTGCCAGCACAGAGAACAATCGCTGAACTGGCCCAAGAATTGTGTTCTGTGCATGGTAACAGGTAGCTGAGACAAGGGAAAGAAAGGCCTTGGAGGGGGCGCAGATGGGATGGGAAAACCTTATGGTAACTGTTCCTAAGTAATTTACTTGAACATCTTAAATGAGGCATTTTGAATGTCTTCACCAAGGTCATTAGCTGTGTATGCAGCAAAGGCTTATTTTTAAAGTTTGACGTAGCCCGAGGAATGCTTTGTTCCTAATTTAGAGCACTTGTCTTGAGAAGTTCCAAGTCCTCAGCATCTGCTGCCACCCACTGTGTGTTTTGTCCACTTGTGGTGAAGTCTCAGAGCCCGGCAGCTCCGCAGGGAGCCAGCAAGTCCTGAGAGAGAGGTTGTTTTGGGGAATATTTAGGAAAGAAACTAACTTTTAAAAAAGACATTTTGGGTACGAGAGCTTGGATTCTATTTCAGTTAAGTATTCACTTTGATTTCTGTCCTAGGTGAAGTGTGCTTCCTGGAACTTTTGACTTGGGGGTTGGCTGCGTGACTTGCTTTGATCAGTAAAATATTAGCTGATACGAGGTGAACAGAGGTCCTAACTGAACTTGTGTAGTTCATCTTGGCTTTCACCCTGTTCGTCTGCCATGAGAAGAACTTCTGCTGGGTAGCGGATACACTTAGGAAGCGCAACCCTGGATTTAATCCACGGTCTAGTTGACCCACAATCTAAAAGCAGAGTCATCTCATTGAACCCAGCTTAAAATAGCCAATCCCCAGAGTTGTGGTTGGGATTTTCATATTTGGTGCTAGAGGCTACTTGGATATTTGTTATCAAGCATTATTATAACATAGCTAATGCATGGAGTTATTATTTGTATGTTTTTTCCTGTACCTGCGTACATATTTATGTCAACTGATATGATAGGGTTGAAATGTCTTTCACTAAGGGGATAGAGCTTGTATCAGTTTAGAGATGAAATTTTAAGACAAGAAAAAAAGAAAGGCGTGGTTTGTGACACAGTGGGTACCCTCTAAAAATAATCACAACTCAAAAGTGAGTGTTTGGGGTTTCCAAACCCAGTTCCACTGGGTCCATACCAACAAGCAATTCTCAGACACCATTAGAAAATTAAGTCTGAGACTCCAACCTAATTCTGACATTATCTACCCAAAGATAATATCAAACATCACAGGTTAAGAACTCAGTCTTCCAAAACCATCCTCAGCTTCAGACCCTCTAAGCCCAGCTGTCCTGTGCTGTTGATCCTTTGGCGACAAATCAGAGCATCCCATGTCCGCCTCCTCAGGTTCAATTAATTTGCTAGCATGGCTCACAGAACTCTGAAAACTCATTTACTCACCAGTGTTACAAAGGATGTTAACAGATGCAAGTAAACAGGCAGATGAAGAGAGACACAGCAAAAGGACTGTACAAAGGAGCATCTGTACACTTGGAACTCGAGGTCTGGCAAGATTCTCCAAGCAGGAAGTTCTCCAAAGTCCCGCCTCTTGGAATAAAGGCATTACTGATTAAATTATTGGCCATTGGGAATTGAGCTCAATCTCCAGCCTCCCACCCCTCTCCAGAAGTCTGTGGTGGGACGAGAAATCCTAAGCCTCTCATCACATGGTTGGTTCTCCAGGCCACAAACTCCCTCCTCAGGTGTTTTCCAAAAGTTGTATACGTTAATATCACAAGAGATGCCTTTATCACTTTCAACACTTAGGAATTTCCAAGGTTTTGGGGAGCTATGAGTCAGGGACATGGAAGAAGAACAAAATATATATATGTAGGGTTAGAGAAATCAGGTCTTTCCACCCTCCCACCACTCGTGTGATGATGGACACCTGCGGTGCCACGCGCATGCCTAGGTGGGCATGCAGAAGTGGGCGCACCTACCTTTGGACATGGGCGTATAAGGGCGGTGTCATGAAGATGCTAGTATGAACACGCTAGTACGAACGAGCAGCGAGAGTACTGAACGACCAACAGCGAGAGCACCAATGAGCACCAGTGAGAGCAGCGGGAGAACAGAAGAGCAGTAGCAAAGCAGCCCCCCGGCACCCCTGCCGGCCATGTACCTGGTCACCTCTGACAATAAAAAGCGTAAAAGCCACCAAGGGCTCCAAGACTCCTTCCTTTACCCACCGTCTGCTAGAACCATCCCGACCCTGCCCACTGCCTTCTTCCTGCTGCTACAATATGAAATTAACTTTTGTCCTCTGAATCTCCAAATACATATTTCTTGTAAGTCACAATATCATAACGAGCCTTTGAAGAATCAGGAATAGCTAATGCTTAAAGGTGGCAGTAAGGTATTTCATTTTGGCCCATAAACCTATAGAGATCATTGAAATCCTCTAGCCCATAAAAACTACCTTAAACTTTGTCTAACTAGTTTTGAACTTAAGTTGAAAACTTGAACTCAACATATTTTACTTAATTTTTCATATTTTTAGCTGCTCTTGAAAGAAAATTAGAATGTCAGGATATATCTAGCCCACAAGTTTTTTCCAATAATAAATACAGGAGCTGATTATTTGTTCCATTTAGCTGGGTGTGTGCTTTTCAGTTGCCAATGTCCCTTGCATATTCCATTACTCATTTTCAGCTGTCTCATGTTATTTTGTTTTACATTTTACTTGCCTCTTTATAGGACCTGGGATTTGTGACATTTACTATTTCAGTATCCCTTACACCGGTTTAAAGAAATCCATGGAAGTAATGACATACCCAAGTGCTGGGCTTTGTGGAAGTGCCTAATAGGGTGACCACATATCAGTGTTGCCCAGGACTGGCCTGGCTGATAACTGAGTTGATATATCAATTTGTATGAAAATTATAGATTCCTCTCTGGCAGTAGTTGAGGCTGGTTTTAGGTTAGGACTTCAACATCTCACTTGGCCTCTCACCTGGTCTGGGTTTGCTGATTGCCTGGTAGATAGATGGAATTCTCAGGACACATTACAGAAGCTTTATGTTTCAGTTGACCTAGTCTTCAAAATCAAGCACCATCACTATTGTCTTGTTCCACAGGTCACAATGCTATCCAGATTTAGGGCAGAGAATATTTATACCACCTATTTCTAAATGGCTGGTAGTTAGCAGTAAAACAAAGACTAGAATCAAGTCTGCTAATTCCTAAGTTTATTTTTTTTCGCTTTTTGTTTATATTTTGCTGCTTATTTGATATTTATTTTTCCATTCTAGGAATTCCTATCTGTCTCCATTTTCCATCCCATTTTCAACTCTGTCTGTTAAATCATCTATGTATTCTGAGATAGCTAAGCCTAGGATTTACAGAAGGCCTTATAAAATCTTGGAATGGTGTGCAAAATCTCTCCTTGTGTACATATCAGTCAGAGTTCTCTATTGAAAACATAGTTTGAGGATTTATTAATGGGCATTAGATAACTTGCAGTATCCTTGCAAGAATCTGAGAATCTGGTTTGTAGCTACGCAAGTAGGGAACAGTCCACCGTTACACAGCAGGCTGCTCCAGGGAAGTCACTGCTGCTGCTGCTGCTTTTCTCGGGCAGTTTCTTTACCATATCTGCCTGCCCAGGAGCTTAGTGGACAGCCCTCCATCCACTATAGTTCCTGAACTCTTGGTAATTTTTGACATTGTCCAAGAAGAATGGATCTGTACAATGCCTGCTTCTAGATGGGTTGTGCTTTTGTACCTGAATGACTGATCCCAGGTCATGTGTGTTGGTGACCATTGTTAACTATGAGAAGTGAATTTCATGTTTCTACTCTGGGGATTGGCATTAAGAGGGTGGAAAAACACTCAAACATAAAAAGAGTGTTTATAAGGTGCTGAGAAGGTAGAAAGTATGAAGAAGGCCATTATATCAGAGTGTATATACATGTGTATATCTCCATGTATATGTACATATATATGTATATGTATGTATGAAGAGCTGATGAAAACTAGTAGCCTATGATTCAGAAAAAGCACAAATATACACATATTAAGAGTTATTTGAGAGGCCCTCCCTGGTGGCACAGTGGGTTAAGCAACGCACTATGAAGCAAAACAGCAGCCGCTGCAGCACGAGTTCGATCCCTGCTGCTGGCTGGGGAGGTGGCCCACATGGTGCAGGCAGACCTCTCCTGCCTGGCCCACTGCTCCCCTCAGCAGTGTGTTTAGGTCCATCTGCCTGTTATGCCCCTGCTCTGTCTGGTGGATTCTCTCACCTCTCTGCACCTCTGGCCTGTACCCCAGTGCTTGTATGCATAAATAAATAAATAAATCTTTTAAAAAAAAGAGTTATTTGAAAAGCACAAGTCTGTGTGTTTGAATCCATTTTTGTATTTGAGTCTAGTAGACTTTTCAGAATTAGGATTGCAAAGGCCAATTTTCTCCATCTCTTTCCAGTAACCAGATGGACATGGTATTTTTGTTCCATTGTTAAATTTGTTTTGTGTCCCTCTTGTGGATGATGGTGAAGTGCAAAGTTCACTAAAGCTTTGATTAACAAGGGTGCTTATTTTAATAGATTTTATTCATTTTGACTTCTACTTTGAGAACAGGATGGCAAAAACAAAAGAAAACAATCTCAGAAAGTTCTCAATAAGGATTTGTTCTAAAAATATACTTTCAGGGGTTACTGCGAGTTAAAACATACTCAATTTTCTATAATATCCAGTACTTGATACACAAGCAAATTCCTGGAGACTCAATAGTCACCCATTTAAAAAAATAAATTTTTTTAATAATATATAACATTAGAACACAAAAGAATTTCAAATCTGTGGTGAGGGTGAAGTGTTTCATGCAAAATCCAGAGCCCATTATGATGACTGAACTGGAACTGAACACTTCTAATTCCCAACCTTGTGGCCTATCTTTAAAAGGAAGGCTTGTGAGCCTCCCTGGTGGCGCAGGGGTTAAAGTCTCAGTGCTATCAAGCTATCACCTACCATAGAGGTCTGAATTCAATCCTTGGCTAAGGAGCTGAACCACATGGCAGAGATCTCTCCTATTGCCCACTGCTCCCCTCAGCAGTGTATTTCAGTAGATCTGCCTGTTCTGCCCCCCACTCTGTCTCTGGTGAATCTTTTCATCCCCTCCCCCACACACACATACCCCTGTACTGCTGGCCTATACCAGTTTTGTATGCATGAATAAATAAAATAAATCTTAAAAAAAAATAAAAGGAAGCCTTGTAACAAAGACTTTGTACCAGATTGTTACAACCCATCTCCAATTACTGACAAAACCGCAAAAATCATTTACTAATGCTGACAAGTTTGGGGGTTCACTGTGTGTTCTGCTCTTTTGGATCAGATCCACTACCTCAGCTGGGTTCACACGGGCTTCTAAGGATCAGCTGCTGGTTGGCTAGGTGATTTAGCTAAATTTGGTTGGATGGTGGCTGACATCTGGTGCTTCACTTGGGAAAATAAAGTCAATTCTCTTTCATCAGGTTTTTCACCCTCCAGCAGGTTAGCACAGACCAGAATCATGTCAGAGTTCCAAAAGGCAGAGATCTAGTTTGGGAACTGGGGTCATAGAATCATCTCAGTCTACTAGCCAAACAGTTAAAGGCCAGCCCAGATTCAATGGTGAGGAGAAAACTTCTTGAGGGCAGGCTTGACGAAGTCACATTCTAAAACTATAGAGACACTAGGAAGAATTAATGCTATTTTTCAATCTACTGCAGCTTAATTAATTTATTCAACCTTTATTTATTATCATCCATTGCTTCTAGCCCAGTGCTGTCATAAGCCCTAGGACACCATAAAGAATAAAAATTGATCATGTACTTATTTTTAGTGAAATATATCAGATGACAGACAACACATCTGTTTCCTGAGGTAACAGGTGACTCAGGGTCGGATTTCATATCTCTTTCCTGAAAGCCATTAGTCTTTAAATTTGATATTACACCTTCTATTAAAAATCATATAAGAAATTCAGGAGTAATTTAGCATGCATAAATTAAAACTGACTTTGGTGAGAATAACTGACTTCTGAGAGGTGCAGCCAACAGGGAACTGCCAAGATAGATGAGTTTTTACACATCTTAGAGAGAAAGTGGAGTTCCAAATGCTAAATTTAGCTTACAAGGATATCGCACATATATTCAACAACTTGAAGGTCTTTAGATTATAGGGAGAGTTTTTGCCATCTTGATTTGATGGTTCCCTATCTAATTACTATTTCAGCTGAGACATGTGAGTGAGACCATAGAGTATCCCCCCCAAATAAATGGGCCACTTAACATTTGGTTTTTCATTAGCTTTTTCCCTATGTTATTGAGTGTAAATTATTTCCATGTTATTCAAATGAAAGACCTAGTCTAGGCAACATCAAAGGTTTTCTTCAGGATATAGTTTAAAATTTCAAAATATGCCCAATAGAAATTGAATAAATGCTAGGTAAAATGGAAACCTAAATATTTTCTTACAGGTAATAAATAGATGAGAAGACAGTAAGTAACTACCCCCCAACAAGTATGAAGGAAAACTAGTATCCACAGAAGGAAGGAGTCAATTTTGTCCTGAGAAAACTTACCTATTCTGGTGAATTTGATCTTCAATTTTGATGGGCTCGCTAGACAAGAGAGAAAAGAAACAACAAGTGAAGTCTGAGATTCTATTCAAATTAAAGAATCCTATCTTTGGGAGTTTTGGAATTTTTCTTTTGTTTCCATGTCAATCTAGGGTAGAATTTCCTGAGGTTGTCTAACTGCAATTTTATAAGGTGAACTGTGCTCCTTCTGGGGGTTTGTGATTTCTTTGGTGCTTTGCATGATATGGTAAAAGTCCTCTCTCAATAACCTTCTGATACGTACATGCTCATCCTTTCCATCGCTTTAGTTCTCTCAGCTCAGGTGAAGCTACTTTGTCTAATGACTTCTCCTAAACATTTTGTCCATAACTGGAATCCTTTCTGTTCTTACGAGTGTACAGGTTCTTCAATGCAAACGCCACAAGAAGAGACCCAAAGACTTCTAGATTTTTACCCTACTGCTTCCTTCCTTGAGACATGAAACACAGAAAGGGTTAGCTTTTGGACTTAAGATCAGATGAGGGAAATATTTCAGAAAAAAACTACATTATTTAATATTTAAAAATTTCCTAGCTGCTTGTGTTTGAAAGTGGTACTGTCCTAGATTCAGTGAAGGATGCCACTGTCTAGAGCCCCATGCTTTAAGTGGCCATACCCTGTCCTTTTCCTGGCTGTGCTTCTGCTATAGAGACATTTGCTAAGGCTAGGGCACCTGTAGATCTGAAGGCACAAACTTTTTTTAGACCATCCTTGACACTCCAGAATTCTTTATCCAAATTCCTCCACAAGTCCAGTTTTAGGACCAGCAGGTAAGTGAGGAGTGATTTATGGAAGCAACTCTTGCAGGATAAAATGGTGTGAAAGACCCTCATCCCAGCCTGGATGTGTGTGTGTATGCATGTGCATTTGTGGGGCGTTAGCACTGTTTGGCTAAACGCAAAGCAGACCTCTCCTTGAAACATGTTGTTGTGGGTTCATGTAAGAGGAGTCATTTTGATGGAATGGCCTCAAAGATTTCCTTACTTATCTGTACTTCTAACCCAACGGAGTCTGGAGTGGAACCAGTACCTAGAACAGAGTAGATACTTATTAAATATAGGTTGACAGATTATACTACTGGAAAATATGTTTATAAAAATATTTATAGCTTCTCCCAGTGTAATAGTAATTCTATTTTTGTCTGCTTAGCTTGTGAGTCTTTTGGAGGCTGAATTAAGAAACACTAGAACATTCAGGAGGGATAGAATGTTTTTCATTGGAAGAGTTAAAGGATTACTCAAAAGGCTAGAGATGATTAAAGAAAATAAATTCAAACATGAAGGCAAGGGGGACAGCAGACCAGACTCTGGAGTTTGGGAGAAATTTGGGGGACACTTCCTCAATCTGCAACAATCACTAACCGAGGAAGTGATGGGAAAACAATTTGAGGAGACGTTGTTGTGTGTTACGAATCGAATCCTGTTTTGGTACATTTTAAAGAGATTTCAATACAAACTATTTGTCCTTTTCAGCTATTTTTCTGGTCTTGGACTGGTGTTTCTTTGACTAATGCTCCCTGGAGACTGGGCTTTCTATTAGATTCTTATAAAAAAGATTTTCTTTTCAAATTAAAAAGAGAAAGGAAGTTGTATTTCAGTGATCCTAAGATACATGCTTATATTTAGTCTTTCAGAAATCAGGATGTGCCTATGTGTTTAATGATAGTGTAACTGCCGATTTTCTTTGTTAATTTTTTAAAGATTTTATTATTTATGCATCCAAGGGCTAGGGTACAGGCCACAGGCATGGGGGTGGGGCTGAAAGGATTCATCAGAGATAGAGTGGGGAGCAGAACAGACAGATCGACTGAAATACACTGCTGAGGGGAGCAGCAGGCAAGGCAGGATAAGTTTGTTGCGCCATGTGGGTCAGCTCCCTGGCCAGGGATCGAACTCATGCTGCAGTGGCTGTGGAAGTCCCACAGTACGGCCCTTAATGCCTTGCCATCACTGGGGAGGCCCTCTTTCTTTGTGATTGGTACATTTCTTATTGCTAAATTAAGCTTTATGACAGTATAAATTTGATAATGTTATACTTTAAAAAAAAGTGTTGCTGACTTTTGAAATCTTATTTGATAAGGAAACCCACAGCTGTCATTTCCACCACTTGTCAGAAAATCTTTGAGTGTTTTGCCTTCCTAGGCTTTGGTCAAATGAGGATGGTGGCAGAAGGAAAGAGAGAGAGGGGGATCCCCAATATGGAAGTAATGGCCAGGGACACATGTGCTGTGTCAAGGGTGGGAATTACATCCCTCCAGACTGGCATTATGCCCACTCCTGCCATCCTGCTCACAAAAGAAGGCAGGCTTTGAAACCAAGAAATAACAGCTTGATTGTGTTAAGAAATTTTTATTGTTTCCTTTGGATTTGTGGTGAAAGCACATAAAATTACAAGTGGAAGAAACATCATGCCACAAAATTGCATAGAGTTATTACAAAAATGTGAATTATGCATTTTAAATAATCTGGGATAGGAGAACCAAAATATGTACATTTTAAGAGCTTTCTATTCTTTGCCCTATCTTTATTTTTCTTCTGAAAAGACAAAAGTCACAATGTTCAATCCATCACAAACAATATTTATACAGTGCACAAGCGCGACATTAAATTCAAAGTAATGCAAGCAATGGCCCTTTCTTTTGGAATTATTGAATAACTTCTTATCTATTACAGGAGTATTACTTAATGAATGGCAATACTGAAATGTTAAAATTAAAATTTAAAAACCCAAAACACATGGCATGTCATTAGAACCTAGAAAATTGGTTTACACGGCCAAAACCACGCTATTCTCAGTAGTGTAAAGGTTTCAGAGGGCTACAGTCTAATTAGTACACAGCTCTACTCTCTATTATAGGAAAACCACAGTACAGAATTTCACGCATTCAACAAAGAACAAGGCAAATACATAAAGGCACAAAAACTGCACACCATATAGACCCTTTCTCTTTATCTTAGTCTATTTCAAGTAATATTAATATTAGTAAATGAGAGATCACTGTAGTAGTTCAATGATGCAAGATGGACAGTGTTACACACTACCCCACAACTGCAAAAAGTGTCGTTGTACAGATATAAAAATGTGGTTACAGTAAATGGCCAAATACAAACGTATTGTAAAATGACTAATCACTAAGATCATGAAATCCAACTACTAAAACAGTTTTGTGTAAGTCAAGGTTACTCAACCTTAGTCTATTTCTGCACTAAAATGTGATACAATATTCTGTAATAATCACCATTGTGTTTGGTTATTAATGCTATTATTCTTTCATTTTTCTGCAATGTTAGACAGTCTGTAATTTTGTTTATAAAAATGCAGCATTCGATTTTGACCATTCCTGCTCTCTTTGTTCAATGCCATTCTTTCAAAGTGCAAAAGTAGAATGATTTATAAAAGATTTCTCTCTCAGTGAAGTTTTATTATGTGTCTAATTAACAACCCAAATCTTTCAGATCAAAATATAATCATCTCCAAAGGGGATGAATTTTCCCCCTTGTGTCTCACTAGATGTGTTTTTTTAATCAAACACTCCTAATGTTCGAACTAAACCTTCATTTCGATTAAAACTTAATTGCGATCTCTAGTTATTGCTTAAAGTTAAATAAAATAATTTCCATAAAAATATTAAATTTTTCAAATACAATTTTCAGGACACAAATAGTTTTTGTGTTTTAAAATGTTTTTCTAAGCTATAAGCAGACAGGTTTATTTTAAAGTAAAATAAAGCTGTTTATTTTAAAGTAAAATAAAGCTGTGAGCATCTTGCTTCAGGGCTTTAACCTCAATGTTCTTTGTGTTACTCTCTATATTATATTTCTTCTATATAATTATTCTCTCTTATTTAATCCTTTCAATAATAATTTCAATCAGTAATACCACAATATAATCTGTTTCTCTATGTCATTTAACAGGAATTTAACAAAAAAAAAAACACAATGAATGAATAAAATGTACATAGTAAATATATAATAAAAGGTTTTTTGTTAGAATAACAAAAAATCATGGAAGATACTAATATATTTCCATATTGCTGGCCTAGATCATTTTGTCTATTTAGACCATTAAATGAAGATTAAAAGACTATGCTTGAAATCCAGTTTTTGATTCAGCAAAATATGTATCAAATTCATATTTGAAATCTACCTCAATTTGCATCAACAGCTCTATCACTTGTTTCTTAGTCTTTCAATATAGTATAATATCCTCATAATCTATTTGTTTGACCATCATTTTCCACTTTATCCATTTATCCCCAAATTTGACATTAAGTCTTGTGGAGGAGATCTGTATCATTGCCAGTTGGGAAGCACACATCGACACTCATATGAATGTGTCACACTGACACTCATATCAATGTGTGTGTTTGTGTGCACGCATATGTGTGTGCACTTACATGGTCAAGTGTATACATATATACATGGAAATAATATATACCATTTATATGTGGGTCTGTGTATTCTTTAGATAAATATTCATTCTTTATCTCTATAGTAAAAATAAATGAACCTAAAAAATGTCAAACAGCAAAATAACCATTGGAACCTGTTTCATTCTGATTGAATCTCCATTTACCATACATCAGCTTAAACTGTATTTACTCCAACAGACTCTTTGCAGCTACTGAAGTCATTTCAGGCCAATACCAATGGATTCTCAGACCTTGAGTGGAAATAGTCAACTCAACACACCTCCTGAAAGCATGTGGTCCAACTTGCTCATGCAGCCAAAATGTACAAGCCAATGTATTGCCAAGTCTTGGGGTAGCTTCACTGGGCTGGGCAAGAATACAATAAAGTTGTTTTTTTTTTTTTTTTTTTTTTCAAAAAATAAAAGCAGCTTATTTGAATCACTATGATATCTAATAAAACTGTGGCAGCAACAAATACACTGATGCCTCTATGATAAATAAATTAGCAAACTGCAAGCCACCAGTGCTTGCAAAGCAAAGGATGAAATAATGCAATATACATGTTAACACGAAGATATGTTAGTTGAGGGGCAGTTAGAAAAAAAAATGCTCAGAGTTGGTCGTTTAATAGTGTTAAATAGAGCGATGCAATTCTCAACCTATTTCTATTACATCGAAATACTTTACACCAGAGCTTCAAATACAAATATGAGCTTGATTTTCTTCAAAAAAGACAGTGTCCTTCATTAAATGTTCCATGGAGCCTGGAAGTTTCCTGCTTTGAATTTACACTGGAAAGAAAATAAAAATCCCACGTACATGCACGCTCTACTAGTAGACCTGCAGTAGTTTCCACATAACACCTGGAGCCTGGGCATGGGGACCTCTGCATGGATCCTTCTGGAATTCTCCCTTTGTTATAGATTATAGGTTAAGGGATGCTTCTCAGGAAGATGTTCCTGGGTGGCGATCTTTGTAATTACAGAGTTCAATGGAGCTAGAGTTGCCATGCAGGTCCTGAAGGCCCGACAGGAACCATCACAGAGGAGTATCAAACTCTTTTCCTGGGTTATCTCCTTCTAGCTCCTCACTCGAAGGGGGTTTGTGATTCAGTTTCCCAGGGTCTGGGGCCATGGAGAGGGGTGCAGAACTGTGGTTGCTGTCTTCACTGATCTTCCCTTTCATAGCCTCCTGCACAAATTCCAAAATCTCCAGGGGCAGCCTTTTGAACTTGTCTTCATACTCTTGCTCCAACTCATTCTGCAGCTGGGAGACATTAAAAGAGAAGAATTTTAGGTCATTTAGGTTGTGCAACTGGAAGGTAAGAACTCTTTGTAGGAGATATCCAAAGACTGGGGAGAAGTAAGTTGCTTTAAGTATCACCCGCTGGTTACCTACAGAGAAACTATAAGGCAGTTTTCAAATGCGTATGTCATTTATCCATAGCTGAAAGTCAAGTTCAGGCTATGTGTTGCATGATAAGGCTAAAGACCTCCAATAATATAAATAAATATATATGCATTAGGCACACAGGTGAGTCTTCTGAAAAGTTTACATAAATGATTTGGAAGGATCTGACGTTCTTCAATGTAAGGGTTAGAAGCTTCTGACAGTTGAGAAGCCAACAGCAGCCATGAGTGGGGTTGGGAAGAGTGAAGAAATTAACCAGCATGGACAGAGGGACAAAGAGCAGGTTCTTGGGGGTTGGGAAGCCTCTGATGAATGCTTCCAAAGAGTTGTTTAATGCAGTTTTACATGCCAAGCAAGCTCAGCTAAGCAATTTTAACTTGTATTTTGACTCTTAAAATAATTTTAATGATTTTCTCGTTCTAATTTTTATTTGCCTTGTAACCTGTTTCTGCTACTTTTAAAATTGTCTGTTAATGTGTCTATTTAATGCTGTGGGCATTTCCAGACATCTGAAGGTCACAGAACCCTTTCTTCAAGTGCAGGCTTACATGGAGGCCCTAATCATTTAACAATTGAGAACTATGATTTTCTTCTCAAAAGTAGAGCAAGGGTGCTGTCTGCTGGGAAGGTCTGCTGTATTGAGTTCAATGGAAATCCAGAATTTTAAATAAAAATTTAAAACTTTCTTTGCTTATCAAAAATGGTTTGCAAGACTAAAGGCTTTTTCTCCTTTTACAACCTTTAGGTTATAAAGAAATCTTTGTTGTGAAAAACAACAACAACAACAACAACAACAACAAAACTTTGCTTTTTCAAAGATAGGTCCTTAAAACTTGAGGGAATTTCTTTTGGTGTGTCTCAAACTTGAAGGTACACACAAATCATCTGGGATCTTGACTTGATTCCAACTCAGGAGATCTGGCTGGAGCTCAAGATCTTTCCTTTCTCAGGCACTCATGGACAAAGTCATGGGCTAGTCTACTGTGGACACCATGATTATCATCCTGTCTCCAAGCTCTCAATTCAGTTCCTATCTCAGTCCTGGCGGCATGTCCTCACCTGCAGTGCTCAGTGCAATCTTGGGTTTGCCTAACCCTCACCCAGCTGGCTTGTAGCCAGACCTCAAAGCATCTGTATTTTGGTGTCTTGTCCCCTTTCTTCACCCACATTCTGGCCAGTGCCAGCATCTTCTTTAGTTGCACTCCTCTTTGCTTTTGTTTTTATGCTAGAGAAATTTTGCTAAGACAGTTATTTAATATAGGCTCCATAATATGCGATAACCCTTATCTGCAATTCTAAAATCCCCCAAGATCTGACATCAGAAGGATTTTGTAAATTTGGGGCAAACTCATTGACATGAAGTGCTAGCTGGCTATTTATATCATCTTTATTTATCATACTTTGTGTTAATATCCATGCACAGTGATGCAGACATATTAATTTGTTTGATTGTAAGGATGACCCATGTTCCTTAGGGTCGTTTGTTTTAGTGTGCTTTTCCTTAGACACTTTAGATTATTTCACTTTCTTTTTCTTCTCTGAGATCATGTGCTTTATATATTTAAAATTTGATTCCTTGTAGGACCATGCAGGTCCTGAAGGCCTGGCAGGAACCATCACACAGGAGTACCTTTTAAAATGTATCTCCAGCCTCTGGGAAACAAGTAAGGTAACAGGGCAATGTAATTGTTTTGCTTGAAATATTTTGAAATTTACTGCTAAAAAACTAGGGGAAATAATAAAACTAACCAGATAACAAACAAACAACAAAAACATCACTAAAACTTAAGGTGTTTCTACTTAAATAATGTTATACAGCCAGTAAAAGTAAACAAATAACTATGAAAAGAGGGGCATATAATTACCTGACTATGCCAAAACCAGAAAGTCTACATATAGTTACACATGTGCTGTGATGATAAGTATGAGTATATTTCCTAAGATCTATTTTTTTAGAAGTAACAGACTATTTAATTCAAGTCAAAATCTTTTTAAAAACTCTACCTTGCTTACATTTTTTCCAAGCATCCCAGTCTCTGTTTCGGACACTGACCCTATAAGAAAAGACTGTAACTGAAGCCATTTATCTCCCAAAGGCCATTATCCATATTCCCTCAGGGACTACAAGTAATGTTTCCTTTGGGCACCAGAGATTGATGGGGAGAAGGTTCAGGAAGACTCAGAGGGCTTTGCTGAGGGAAGCCTGCTCCAGGGTGGCATATACACCAGGCTACTTAGAAAGCAGCTAAGATCTATTTTGAAGGGGAAGTTAACTACTTTGAAGGGAAAGTAAACTAAAATATAAACTGTGTTGAGATTATATTTTTATTTTTTCTATTTGTCATTTTCTGGTATAGTGATTAATATTTGAATTTAACATAAAAATAGCATTCTAAAAATACCTATTTTTTAAAATACAAAAAGTAGAGCTTTAGATAAAATGATCAAGAACATTTGAAGAATTAATACTGAAAATAAAGGGAAAAGCACTAAAAAGTACATACATCGATTGGGCAGTTTCAAAATCAGCCTGAACAACCTTGCAGACTCATCTTATTTTTAGAATAATCTCATGAAGTTTTCACTTATACCAAGAATAGAAATAACAGGATCATATAAAAAATACAGAAAGAGGTCAGTCAAGTTACTAGAGGATTGATGGAAAATGGGGTGTGGGAAAATGGGACTACATTTATGTCTCTCAACATTTCTAGTTTGTGTTTATTTGTTTTCCTTTAAACTTCCTTAGAATAAATTGCGATGGGACTTTGAGGCAAAATGGCTGACTGAGTGGGAAATTCTTTCTTCTACTTCAAGCACAGGGAAGTGCTGAATAAAACAGAACACATATATTCATTGAAATTTTGAGCTGAGTTTTAAAACTGGAAAAGAAATAGTCACATAATAAGGGAGTTTTAATGCTCTAAGAAGATGGTACAAGATGGTCGACAAGTTTTGGTTATTGAAATACTTGAAATGAGGACTAGGAATACTGCATCCATTAGCTTAGGGATGAAACAAGGAACCTAGTCATTCATGGACCCACTGAAGAAAAAACATCAACAAGGAACTGGAAACCCAAGCCAGCACCTTGAATAAATATACTTTCCAAATTCACATTAGGTCTGTGAACCGATACCCAGTGCCAGTAAATCAAAAGCTGCTCAGAAATGGATAAACTAATGGACTCCTAGCAGTAAATTCAGCTATTTGGATTCCTCCTAGTCCAGATTCTTCACAACTCTACAATTACCAATGAACATGGACGCAAGGTTCAAAATTACAAGCCATTGAAGTTATGTTTAGCATTTGTTTAACCTTGTAATTCAAGCTTGCCATTGGCAACTGAAATCTAATGAAAATGAGTAAAATGGTGATCAGTTTACTTCTAGGTCAAAGTGGAAAATACTTTAATCCTAAACAGAAATAAATTAGATTGCTCATATCAATTTAAAAGAGTATATATGGTCAATTCACAATTTGTAGAATTTCCTGATGCTTTAAATGAAGTACTTTTGATCTAGTACTGCTTATATTTTTGGCAGACTTTTTCTAAATAAATATATATTTGCTTGAAAATGATATTCAAATTTATTTTCATCTGCCAATAAAGACTTTTGCAAAGATTAAAAGGCAAACACAATTTGAACTGTTGCTGTAGATCTATTAGATTGGATGATTCCTTGAGGGATAGGGATAGGGAGCTTGCATTTTACCAATTATGACCTTGGGCAATTTACTTAATCTTTTGGAATTTAATTCATCTTACATATAAAATGAAGATAATGATGCCAATTTCCATAGATTTCTGCTAAAAGGTTTAAGTGAGAACATGCATGTTAAGTAATTAGAATATTGTGCTTGCCTATTAATTGTTTATAACTTCATTTTTAAAAGAACTTGTACCTCAAATTACCTGAAATACTGTTTACTAAGGGATCTTAGTTCCTTTCAGTTGTATCATCTAAGTCATTATTTGTCAAAGCAACACAAAGTACTTTTAGATCTCTCTCTGGGATACATTTTGGGTTGTGGCTGATTTTGATGAATTTATCAATATATAATATTTTTGAATACCCTGTGTCATACAAGAACCTGTATTTGGTGCTGTGAAGAATGGAAAACTTAGAATCCTTCCAGGTGACAAGCATTGTGCATGGGGAAAATAATACATTGGACTGAATGGGAGCTATAGACAAGATGTGCTGTGGATGTTCAGAATGAAAAGTAGAGTGCAGTCTTGGGGTGAAATGAGAAATATTTTATGGAGGAGGTGGGACTCAAGAAGTTGAGTCTTAAAGGATGCATACATATCTTTGTCATGGGACAAAAGTTTCCAATGGCTTTCCCATGAACATATAATGTATGAATTTTACTGAGGAGATGGAGTTCTCTAACTGTAACTTCTCTGCCCCTTGCTCCATCTAAAGGTACCTAGTGCAAGTTTCTACAAGCAACTGAAGTGATAGTTTCTATCTACTTATGTTCTCTGTCTACCTAGCTTTGGATCTGCTCCACAGATTACAAAGGAAGGACCACATATTCTGTAGTTGAGAATACTTTTTAATAAGATGCCTCCATGTTAAAAGTAACAAAAATAGGTACTTTAGTTCAATGCTTCTCAGGAGTTAATGTATACCGGGAGCACCTGGCCATTTTCTTAAAATGAGTAAATCTGGGGTGAAACCTAAGATTCTGCATTTCTAACAAGCTTCCAGGCAATGCTTACACTCGTGGATTAAAGGCCATTTTTTGAATAGCACCAGTTGAGACAAAGGGCTTCTAAAAATGTGCTCCTTTTGTGTATCAAGAAAGGTGTATGTAGGCAGTAGATGCAAATACTAAGTATTAAGTAGTTGTGAATACTGAATCGATATAGCAGACAGATAGAAGCAACAGAGCTGAGTTACCCCAATTATCCAAGATAAACCAGCAGTTAGCTGGTTGTACCCATGAAAGTAAGCAAGCCCAGTTAAGATCAGTAATCACCTACCTAACCCTTAATGAACCACACACATTTGAACAAGTCCAGCTAATATCACTTGTACTCAGCCCAGTTCAGCTGAACTCTGCAAACCTATGAACTAAATAAATATTTATTATTATGTGCTAGTGAAGTTGTGTTCCATTATGCTGTGTTACTATAGCATTTTCACTATACCTCCCATGATTTCTTTGAAAAGGGTACAAGAAATTCCATGGCTTTGTCATACTGAATTGTTGGCCATTCCCAGAAGCCAGACTCCATGTGCCTTATATACATACCACAGCCATTCAATATCTAAAAGCAACTTATACCATAACATAAGGCAATAATGATACTACCTGGCAAGGCACTTTATCCCAACTAAATTTGTCAGCACTGGAGTGCTTTTCCTTTATAGGTGCTGCCATTAAGGCTGAGGAGTTTTCTAGTTTTAGTTAGGTGCTTCCAGTAGAAATACTCAGCTGTGGTCTATCATAGTTGGGAATAAAAATGACTTAATGAGGAAAGCAATTTTGATTTTACCAAAAGTATTAATTATAGTTCAGAGATACATCTTGTCAAACAGAAAGTTTCCATTGTACGTAAAACAAAAACCAATTAAAAAAAAAAACACGAAAAAAACCTAAGGATGATCTAAGACTTTTAAGATTCGTGTTCTTGGATAAGGAAACTTAAGAGACTTATTTTATAGCCATATGTGAATAAACATCCAGCATATGATAAACCATAAATCTTTTTTTTATTATCATTAGTTATATTTGACATCATTTGTAGTCCCCAGGGGGTACCCACCACCATTTCACCCGTGCACCATCACCTCAGTCCCTTGTGCACCCTCTGGGATCT
>JAGFMF010011643.1:6823519-6834058 GCA_019455555.1 Galemys pyrenaicus | reverse complement strand
GCTACTTTACTAAACTGATTGATAGTTTTAATTAGATTTTCTGTAGAGCTTTTAGGGTTTTCCAAGTATATTATCATATCATCTGCAAATAATGATAGTTTTATTTCCTCTTTTCCTATTTGGATTCCTTGTATGTCCTTTTCCTGTCTTATTGCTCTGGCTAAGACTTCCAGTACTACGTTGAATAGCAGTGGAGAGAGTGGGCATCCTTGTCTTGTCCCTGATCTTAAGGGAATTGCTCTCAGGATAAACCATAAATCTTAAAGAAGCTGAAGACCACCACTCAAGGAGTCGAATGCAGAAACAAGATCTGAACACCAAATTTTTGCCTCCTAATCCAAGACTCTATCCCACCATTCTAAGTCACCCCTTTATTCTGTAAAAACAGGAACTGTGATGATTTCAGAAAACTTGTATGTTAAGAGAAAAATAACAAGTAATTCCAATGATTTTCTCTTTATATCTAGGATTTCAAAGTTGTTTTCACAAAAAAGGAAAAAAGTGAGCATTGTCTTTTACTAAAAGTAAAAACACTTAAGGAAGGGTTACATGGCATAGAGTTTGATGCACAGGGTGCCATTTAAATGGAAAACAATCAGGACTGTCACCCAGAATATGTTAGAGTGTGTTTATTTGGTCAGTTGGATGTTTTCCTGTTTGCCATTAAGTGCAGTCTAACTTAATCAAATTATTTCTTAAGAGGCAAATACTATAAAGAAGGGTAAACAAATGGAAAATTGGAATAAGAGAAAAAATTCCTAAATTAAGAAAGAAAAATTTCTTTGGTTAGGCCCATTCTAGTAACTACTGCTAGCAAATTGCAGGGAAATGTAAAACTAAAAATATAAAAATAATGATGGTAATAAAAATGGTACTAATAATTACAATTTACTGAATGCTTACTATGTGGCAGGCACTGTTTTTAGCAGTTTTCACGTCCAATTTAATTTATGCATATTAATTAAAATCTCCAGATTCAAATAGTATGGGTCCAAGGAAACAACATAAATCTGTAAATCAGGTTTAGTATATGGCAACAGAGAAGTACATGACCTGTGGCTAACTGAAATTGTATTTCCTGTTAAAATACTGAAATTGAAAAATGTAAACATATACCAAGAGTCAGATAAAAGGCTTAATTTAGTTGGCCAGTCACCATTTTGAGGCTTCTGATTTAACTGTATTGTAAGAAGCAAGGGCTGACAGCAAAGGGTGATTTATGTCCACTAGAGAGAGACTAAGGAAAACAATACCAGAAGAATCCTATTCTCTCCACCACATAAACCCTGAAAGAATCAATAAAAAGCCTCAAGTCAATTGAAATAAAAGGCTATTAAAGGCTAATTAGTTTTAGATGAAATGTGCATTTCTTTTCAATCAAGTGGACTGCCACCAGCAGAGAAGAATTGAATATACATTATGAACTCAATTCCTATACAATGTCAATGGGCCTGATAGTGCATATGACCATCTCAGAGATGGGAAAGTTCCAGTAAAAGGTCATCCCTTGGAGATCTTGGGCAGGGATCCTTTAAGATCGACAAAAATACTCTCAGAAGATTTATTCTTAGGGCAGTCTCTTCCTTGTGTGTGCCTCCTTTTAGATCAGTCTCCTCATCTGCACTCACCTTTGTCCTAATCCTTTTAAGACTAACCAAGCAGTCATGATTACCCAACCGGAAGTCCTAAAGGGAAAAACATTCTCTTGATTTAAAGTCTGTGCATCACGTTAAAAAAAAGTAAGAGACAGACTGTGTCAAATGACCTGGAATGAACTCAGCTGTGTCCCAGGAGAATCCCTTTTCCTGATCACCTAAAATTAGTTTGGGTTTTTCTTTTTCCTTTTATAAATGTATATTTCTAGAGTGGTTAGTTCTACTAGGGTTTTATTAGGATAATTGATTTTGATACTTAGGGAGCCAAGATGTCCTAATTATACAGTTACTCCTTCTAAACATGATGCTTATCCCTGCTTAAATTGCTGTGGTTTTAGGTTGGCCATTTACATCTTGATCTGAAAGGAAACCAGGCATTTTTTTTTTCTCTCAGCCCCACAGAGGTTATGAGAAGTCTCATTGTCATGCATGAAATCTTCGGTCAAGGTAAAGTTGGAAACTATGCTGGAAATAATCAGGGAGAGCAAACTGAAGGAGAGCCAGGTACATGGGTAAAAGTGATTGGGGCCAGGAGGGACTGTGGTGATTGCAGTTACCAAGTTACCAAGAGCAGCTATTCTACCTTGCCAACTAGATTGCTGCCACGTAGAAATTCGTAGCCAAGGTTGCCACATCTGACTTGCAACAGAAGCTAGAAATCTTGATTTCATGTTAAATCTTTTGGTTTGTCAGTGTTGGCAACCAAATTACACATTAAAAAAAATATTATGCAGGTCTATTGGCAATAATCTGGGTAATGTATTTCATATGTTTGACTCTGGACTTAATAAATAACCACCCAAATGTCTGCTGGGGTTTCTTCACTCAGAGATTGACTTCTATCCTCTGCTACATGAGTGAAGTAACCACATTGCTGGTGCTTTGAATCTCTGAAAAGGCACTTGTCACTGAAATGAGATACTTTACTTAAAGCTGGCAAAATCTTTTGATCTTATTCTAGGTAGCTCCTCTAGTGGAAAATTGCTAAAAAATTCAGGATACCTTCTCATTTCTCCATTTCTCAAAGTGTGGTGATGTAACTATGCTGAACCCAGAGGTTGTGGAATGGAAAAATTATATAAACTTAATTGTAAGGAGTAATATAGAAATGCTTTTTTATGTCTTCTAGTCCAGATGCTTCTGCTGATGGATTTTTTTTTTTAAAGAAGTCTGCAGTGGTGATTTTGAGCAGAAAATAGTTATCCTACTACTTTATCTTTGGGGTTTTGTAAGAGTGACAGTCAATTTAGAGTAATTCTCCCTGTAGCAGCTCTGAATCTGTTATCTCAGTTTACATTGTAGAGAATGACTAGTTATCCCCCAAACTTACATTTGTCCTTTCATGGTATCTGCTGCACCTGGTGGCAGCTGCCTAGTCAGAGACAACTCTTAGAGGCCTCACTACCTTTTAGTCCCTGGTGGCAGCTGCCTAGTCAGAGACAACTATTAGAGGCCTCACTACCTTTTAGTCCCTTGTGGCAGCTGCCTAGTCAGAGACAACTCTTAGAGGCCTCACTACCTTTTAGTCCCTGGTTGATCATTGACCAGTTCTTCCCAATGAAATGTCAGGACAGGACTTCTTAGAGCGATATGAAGCATCTCTGTTGTCTCCCTTTTCCAGGAAAGTCTCTGAAGATAATGGAAACACAATAACAAGAACCTGGTTCTCTGACTTGCCTTGTGGAAACATGGCGTCCAGTAATCAGGGATAACCATGTTAGACTGTTATATGAAAAAGAAATAAACTACTGTTGTGAGAAGCCAAAGCATTTTTGATGTTATTTGTTACAGCAGCAGCTTGTGTTATGCTAACTGATACATTCTCATATATATAGTGTGTGTTGTATGCTTTCATTAACAATGGGGAAATGATGAAAATGCATGTAGATAATGTGTTTCTCTGATTTCTGATTCATTTTATTTAGACCCTAAACATGACCTTTGAAAGTTACTTGGGGCTTATTTGACTGCTAAGAATTAAAAGTAAAATTAGACTAAGCATAATAGTAAAATTTGAGTATCTTATATGACAAAGAGATAGTGTTATGAAACCCAGGGGACATCATTGCTTTCCCTCAGTCCTAATCTATTCCTCTTCTACAAGGAAAATGCAGGGATGAAAAAAATTTCCCTTTTCATTGTTATCATTGGATTAAAGTGTATATAGAACTTATATAGTTATAATAAAGTTACCCTTGTAATAACAGAAATGTGAAAATTCAGTAGTGTGTTCTTCTTTTATTGTTCAGTAATTTCTGTTTTTTTATTTTATGTGTTTTGTAAAAAAAAAAAAAAATGAGTCTTCATTTATGTATGGTTTCTTGTGTATAGTCTCCGTGAAATTCCCTCCACCAACTTCACCCATGTACCATCACCATAGTTCCTTGTGCTCTATCCACCCCTGTTTTGATCCTGCTCCCTCCTCTTCCCCTGAAGATTGTTTATAGTAGCCTGTTGATTTTGATTTTTTCAGTAATGTATTATTTCAGTCAATTTAAAAACATCATTTCTTTTTATTTTGCTTGGATAACAAGATAGAGCTAAATCTTATTTTCTGCTTCCATCTTCCTATCAGGTAACCCATCTCTTGATATCTATCGCCCTGGGACTGCTTCCAAAAATGTTAGTGATTTCTTAAAATCACCCAGTCTAAGAGATTAAAAGCCCTTCTGATGGATCATGGATGTTCTTACTTATACAGAGATAAATGACTTTAGGAAAAGCAACTGGTGATTAAAAAAGTCTCCTAGGAAAAAGGAACTCTGTTACACTGCTGGTGGGAATGCAAGATGGTCCAACCATTATGGAAAGCAGTATGGCGGTTCCTCAATCTACTAAGAATGGAACTTCCATAGGATCCAGCAATCCCACTCCTAGGAATATACNCAAAAGACACAAATACACTGATTCAAAAGAATACCTGCACTCCTATGTTTACAGCAGCACTCTTTACAATAGGTAAGACCTGGAAACAACCTAAATGCCCAAAAATAGATGAGTGGATTGGGAAGCTATGGTACATAGACACGATGGAATACTATTCAGCAATCAAAAAAGAAAAACTAGATGCATTCATAGGAACATGGATGGAATTGGAAGGGATTATGCTCAGCGAAGTAAGTCAGAAGAAAAAGGAAAAATACCAGATGGTTCCTTCCCCAGGAGGAATATAAGGGAACCAAATAAGGATCAAGGAAAGGAATAAGAACAGTAATAATAACAATAAAGACACAAAAACCAAAAATGAAAAGACAAGGACAAATTGGGGACACTTGGTGGGGAGGGAAGAGGGGGGGCATTGAGGGCAGATGGGAGCATGGGGAACTGAGGTGATGGTGCACTGGTGATATGGTGATGGGGAATACATGGGGATTACAGTTGATGTCAAATATATATAAATAAAAAATAATAAATTAAAAAAATAAAATTTTTCAAAAAAAAAATTCTCCTAGGTTCCATCAAACATATTTTGGTTCTCAATGGGCCTTGCAGTAGAAAACCATCCTAATCAGGGAAGATATCCTGATACTTGGAACACTGGGCTAATAGCAAATGCTACTTACTCGTGGTTTATTCTCTATGTTCACTCACTCCCTTTTTTTTATTTTGCCTTTACTCCCTCATACATTCATTGATTTATTAATTGATTTATCAACATTTCATTGGGTGCCCTTATAGATACCTGGCACTGTGATGGCACTCACCAGAAGACATGGATAAGACACAGTCCTGCTTTCAAGGAATCCCCAAACCAGTGTGAGAATGTGAAACATAAAACAACAGTGTGAGAAAATGACCATGATAAAGTTTTAAGCAACATGCAACAGTAGCACAAAGGAGGGAGTGGTCCCTTCTCTTTGGTGTCAACAATCTGTAGTGAACAGACACTATTCTGTAGGCTGACCAGAAGCACTATACATCATGTGAAACCACAGTCCCTCTGCACACTTGTCCAGATGATGCCACATAACTTCAGTAAGGGCAGTTATCCACAGCACATCTAATTATATTCCAAAATGATAAAAAGAGGAAAATTCACAAGAACTCTGAAATATTTTTAATAGCCTATTATGTCTAAGTATATGCTAAGTGGAATAAGGCACCATAACACTTGGGAATATTCCTTGATACAGCAGAGATCAGTGACCTATCTGTATGGAAAAACATGATTGAATATATACATTTACATAGTGTTATATATGTAACACTCAGAAAACCTATCCATTTTATCCCTACATTTGAGTCTGTATAATAAATGACCCTCTTCCAATACATGCCAGTTAAAAATGATAGAAATCAAACATTGAACAAAATATATACAGATTTATATATTATATATATATATATTTGAAAATGCCAAACTTGTTTTGTCTTATCTTTATTTGCTTAACTCTTCCAGTTTAGAATTAGGTTGAAATTGTAATTTGAAATCCTTTAACACATTTTCTGCCTAACAAAAAAATTGTCTGCTTTTGGCAATGATGGTAAAACACAGAAATGATTAGGGCAGGGGCCAGCAAAGTGTGTGATGTTACATAAACCATAAATGTCACCTGGAATCTTGTTAGAAATACAAGTTCTTTATCACAAAGATCCACAAAGAGCTAACCAGACTAAATAAAAACAAAGTAAACAAGTCAAAAAATGGGCAGAAGAGCTAAAAAGACATTTTTCCAAAGAGGAAATGCAAATGGCCAACAGGCATATAAAAAAAATGTTCAACTTCTCTTGTAATCAGAGAAATGCAAATCAAAACCACTATGAGATACCACCTCACACCAGTGAGAATGGCATATATTAAAAAAAATTAGCAACAACATTGCAGCACTATTTACAATAGGTAAGACCTGGAAACAACCTAAATGCCCCAAACCAGATGATTGGATCAAGAAGATGTGGTACATATACACGATGCAATACTATTCAGTAATCAAAAAGGATAAACTAGAGTCACTCAGAAACATGGATGGAGCTAGAAGGAATTATGCTCAGGAATTTGCCTTGGAAGGGCAAAAGAAAAATACTGGATGGTTTCCCCCCTAGGAGGAATATAAGGGAACCAAATAATCAATGAAGGAAAAGAATAACAATGATAATAATAATAAAAACACAACAAAAACAAAAAGACAAACTGGGGACACCTGGTGGGGAGAAGGGAGGGAGTGGGTTGAGGGCAGAAAGAGCACAAGGGACTACTGAGGTGATGGTGCACTGGTGAAATGGTGGTGGGAAATCCATGGGAACTACAGTTGATGTCAAATACATATAAATAAAGAAGGAAAAAACAAAACAAAAAGAAAAAGAAAAAAAGAAATTCAAGTTCTTAGGCCCACACTAAACTTACTGAATCAGGCCCACATTAAATTTTCTTATCTATCAATCATTTATCACTCTTAGAGCTCCTTTTATTAAATAATTTTGTTGCAGTAACATTGATTAATAACACTGTATATGTTTTATGGATATAAGCTCACACATTTTCAAATGTATTTTACCACACCATGCCCACCACAAAGACACCAAAAATTCTCCACCATAGTCCATTGATACCCTATCCTCCTCTTGCTCTCCAAATCCCACTCTCTCCCTCTGGCAGTCTCAGTTCTGCAGTCAGATTTCTAGGTTTCTCTCTCTCCTCTCCCTCTCTCTCTCTCTCTCTCTCTCCAAGCACTGATTTAGAACTTAAACTTTGCATGTCATTCTTATATGAATGGATTGCTGAGAAGCATTAATATATTCAAGAACTGAATCTTGCCAATCTCAGATTTGGGAAATATTTGCTAAACTTAAACACTTTTGCCTCTTGTCAAGGTGTGCATATCAGACACTAGTACCGGGCTCAATGCCATCAAAATGTCAATTATTGAGGCTACAGTATGATAATTTTGAAGGGTTTCTCACTCGTTTCCAAAACTGACTACAGCAATAATTGTCAATGGCCAGCCTATTCTTTTAGACTAATTACTACAGTGTATGCTATCCCATTTCCAACTGCCTGATCTCTCAGAGTGTAGCTGGCTTGAAGTTCTGTCCAGTAGCTGGCATACACATCCCCCAATTAATGACCTTTGATGGATAATTCTAAGGTGCACAGTTTCAGTCTCTAGAGTTCCCTAGTAGGATTGAGCACTAGTTGCCCATGGTTGTAACTCACTTAATAATAAACATAATTCTTTTCAATTATTTACCTCCCTTTTCTTCTCTTCTCCACTCCCTAGCTGGTTTCTGAGGATCATTCTCAGAAACACAGTTGTACTCAGTTCGAGGAACCCCAACTAAAACATAAACTTCATCTGCTTTTTAGTTGACAAATAATATGTGCAAAAATTGCAGGTGTTTTTTTATAGTTATTTGACTGATGTTCCCTAATGCCTAATGCACACTGACACTGTTTGGCTTCCACATAAACTACTAGGCCCGAGGCTATATCATAAATTGTTTAATATTTATATTTATGTCAAAAATATCCTTTCCTTTCTGAATTTACATAGATCCAATGGGCCTTGAAGCAGACTAAATTCAAACAGAAATCCAAGTAAATTTGAATTTGGATATTTTCTGGCCCCTACTGTGTAGATTTAAATTCAGCGGTCATCTATAATGTAACAGGAGTATAAATTGCTGTGAAATTATAACCATGAAGAAGAGAAATTGGTGTGCAGGAGAAAAGATAGCTATGACTAAAATATGTCCAGCAAAGTGATGCACATTTTTTTCTTCTTTTTATCCAGCTGCATATGGAATAGAGGGATAAACTCAAATGCCAATTGGTTCTGGTGTTCCTGTTACATAACATTTCAAATGACAGAAACGCTGTCAAGAAAAATTACTGTGAACATTGAAATGAATAAATAATGCATGACATGGTGAGCACATCCAAAAGGAGCTTATTCCCTTAAAAGAAGACCAAATGCATTTAGCAAGAGGAAATACATTATTTCACTGGACTTAGTAGCAGAAACATAACAGCTTTAAGAAAATGGCTTTTATGCATCAAAATAATAATCGAATAATAACAGAGATATGATGTATACTCAAAGGAACAGTCTTCTGCATTAAAATAGACACCTAATACAAAACTGTAAAACTGTGCATTTCCAATGTTTTCCCAAGAAATCAGAAGTTAACTGACATTTTTTTCTTTATTTTGCATTCTACCCAAACCCTCTGTTTCAGAGGAAACTACCCAACTCACCAACTAATGAATTATTCTTATTTATGTTTCAAGCAAAGATTGTAAACACATGGTTCTTAACTAACAGTTTCTATACTTTGGTCACATGTCATGAATACAAACACACAAAAATTTGCTTTATACAAGTATGCCTGCATTTCACAATTGAGAGCTAAATGCAATTAACATTTGTTATGTAGAAATGTTTTTAATCAAGACATTGAATCTGATTTAAAATATAAGCTTTTGGATTAAATTTAATCCAAAAGAATTAATGATTTGCTTCACCTTTCTACGCATCCATAAATTTCTAATTACCTTTTTCTGTGCCACTAAAATATTTATTTTAAAAGATTCATTTATTTATTCAGACAAGAACTGGGGTATAGGCCGGAGCTGTAGGGGGGAGAGGATTCAGCAGAGACAGAGTGGTAAACAAAATAGGCCCACTGACTGAAACACACTGCTGAAGGGAGCAGCAGTGGTCGAGGCAGGAGAGGTCTGCCACCATGTGGGTCACCTCCCTGGCTGGGGATCGAAATCATGTTGCAATGGCTGTGGATGCTTCATAATGAAGTGTTTAACCCCTTGCACCATCAGGGAGGCCCCTATAATCTTTATTTTTATGTCTAAATCTTTATTTTTAGTAAATAAGTAATTAACTTCTTTGGAATATATAACATTGCAATATTTGTCATTTCAAATATGGACAGCATGATAGTATGCTTTCTTCCAAGAAAGTTGTGTTTACCATAAGGTCAAAATAAGGAGTGGAAAGTCAAGCTAATGGTTGGAATTTACTCAGTTTCTAGTTAAAACTGAAAACTAAGAAATGTTTATCCAGTTGGTATACGAATTCTTCCTATGAGTTCTGTTAATATATTAGGAAAATCATGTTGAAAAAAGCAAATGGGAATACTCATGATATTCTAATTTCTTGAAGTCAGAGCTCATTAGAATGCTTCTCCTAATTTGCTTGGCTTGATTTTCTGTAGAGGTGTATGAATTATTTCAATTAATCATTGAAATAACTAGTGAATATTTGTTTAGCAACTACTAGTATAAATAATTGACTCTCTGTTAGTTGACTTGGGGAATCCTGAATAATATACAGGGTTAAAAACTTAAAATATAATTGATGCACCAAAGCAAAGTAATATAACAAAATGAACTAATCATGACAAGATTATTTGTCAAATCTATAAGTATTCTTGATTCAGGAAGTGTGAATTACTGTGGGAAGACTGTTTTTTTGAGTTAATCCACAAAACTATAGCTTCCAGTTACCACACACGAAAATGAATTACGTGTTGGTATCTTAAGAACAAAGATTTCCTTTCACTAGGCCCTTAGTAACTATTCAGTAAAAGCTGTCAAATAACAATGACTACTATTGTGAATATTTATTGAGCATTTATTATATGCAGGGCACTAGGATAAATGATCAGCATGGATTTTTGCATACATTGATTCTTTGAATTCTCACATTATTTTATAAGGTAAATACTATTATCATCTAATGGTCAAGTGACACAGCTAGTTATACAGCTGGCAAATATTGAAGTCAGACATCAAACTCAGCTATTTTATTTATTTATTTATTTATTTATTTATTTATTTATTTATTTATTATTAGTTATATTTGACATCATTTGTAGTCCCCAGGGGGTACCCACCACCATTTCACCCGTGCACCATCACCTCAGTCCC
>JAGFMF010011643.1:6694410-6823208 GCA_019455555.1 Galemys pyrenaicus | reverse complement strand
GTGCTGCGATAAACATAGGAGTACAGGTGCTCTTTTGGATCAGTGTTTTTGTGTCCTTTGGGTAGATCCCTAGGAGTGGGATTGCCGGATCATATGGTCAAACTCAGCTATTTTTATGCTACAGTCTGTAATCATGTAAAATAACCTCCTTACATACCAACCATTTTCAAGAAACCCACACATTTCTGTTCCCTCAGTGACATACCAGAACATTAAGTTGGTAGAAGTCTTTATGTATAATAGTGGAAGAAAAAAAGGCAAAACTGATATACATTATCATAGTAAATAAAGCAGAGAACAGGATATTATGTTCTTTTCCCTTCTCCTCTCTCCTATTCCCACTAAACTATCCAGGTCTTACCATATTCTAATAGATATTGATTTAATTGAACAATCCATAACTTTAATATTTTACTTGGTCAAGTAAACTTCAACTTAGAGTCTACACATTAGGAAAAGGAAATATTTGAACAATACCTTAAAATTAGGAAATGTTTCTGAAAACATCCAGAGAAATGTTCTTGAATAAACATAAGACTGAGATTAAAAAAAAAATTGAAAAGGTTTTCAAAAGATAACCAGAATACCATCTCTAAAAGGAAAATTTCTCTAACTCAACTGTAAGGGATAAAATAACTGTAAAATCTTGCCACTCAAAGTGTGATTCTGCTGTGTACCACCAGCAGAATGACCTCAGGCTCATCCAAGACTCACTGAAGCAGAATTTGAAATTTTAACAAGATCCTCATATAATTCATATGCACAAAAAGTTTGAGAAACATGGGTTTAAAGAACTTTGTTACTGTTTTCTTAATGGGGACATGTGAGATAAGCTGAAAGGGTTAGGTTGTGCTATTCTGAGATACTTTCTATTTGTCAGATGTAATTATAAAAAAAGTTCCTGATTTGATGCTGCTCTGTGATAAAGTTATCGAGCCAATCAAGAGCAAGCTCACTTTTCCTAAATTCTAGCCTTATAAGTGGATGAACTAATTAGGTAAGGTGAAGCATCTTACCAAACAGAGGCTGTGTTTTGGAGTTATAGTAATCAAGAGATTGGTACAGACACAAGAATAGACACGGTGACCAATGGAACAAAACAGGTCACCCAGAAATGAATCCAGGCATGTGTGGGACTTTGATAAATGAACATGGTGGCATGGCAGATCAGTGGCGGGGGGGGGGGTGGGGGGAGGGAAGGAATTATTTAATACACAGACCTTTAAGAGATGCTTATCTAGACAAATCAATATGAAATTAGATCCTCACCACACACCATACATAAAGTGCAGAAAGATCAAAGATTTAAAAGTCAAAATTGAAACTGTGAACCTTTTAGGAGACAATATAAATATATTTCAGATTTTGACATAAAGATTAGATAAGCCTCGATATCTAATAATAAACATTAAAATAAAAATGAAATACTTAGAATTAAGATTCTCATCAGTGACTTTTAATGAAGTGAGCAGCAAGTTATAACCTTGACAAAGACATTCACAACACACAGTTGATGAAAAGATAGGACTGAAATACATAAATAATTGCTATAAAGCAGTAAGACAAGAAAAATAACCCAATTTTTAAAAATGAGCAAGGATACAAATAGCCATTTTACTTAAAACAAAACAAAACAAAACAAGTAATCCAAACCAAAGCCACAACAAACAAACAAAATGAAAAGACGACCACTTTCTTCTGTGATCAGGGAAAGGCAAATAAAGGTTGGAGTGAGATAACGTTTTATTATATATCTTAATACATATCTTAATATTATATAATAATATCTTATATATATCTTAAGGATATATATCTTAACATTATCTATCTATCTATATATATATATATCTTTTATTGGCCCCTCATATGTTGCTGAGGAAAGTGTGAAGTGTTACAGTTACTCTGGAAGTCAATTTGTATTATCTTGTACAACTGAAGGTTGATTCATATTGCCTATGACATAGCAATTGCACATGTTGGTATACAACCAAGGAGAACTCTTGCACAGAGTTTGCATACCAGGCATAGATATACAGGAATATTAATAGCTAACTTGCTTAAACTGAAAATCTAAAAATACCTAAACTGAAAATCGCTCAAATGCCTGTGAACAGGAAAGTGGATAAAGACAACTGTGATATATTCATGGAAGTTATGCTGGAGTCAAAACAACTAGAGCCATATCCAACAATATAGACAAATTATATATAGAGATACTTCATTTTACTTAAGAAAAACTTAGCCACATATATAAGGTATATGTATCCTTCATGTGCTGGACTGATTTTTGAAAAGACCACATGTTTTACTCCTCCCTTGTGACTTTTTATTGTTTAATAGAATATGGTAAATGTGACATTGTTCCAGGTCTGCGGCTACATCACAAAAGGAGTCATCTACTTCTAGTCTTAGTCTTATCCTTTAAAATTTGCCCCCAGCTAACAATCCTGAGCTTATTTGCAGATGTGAGACCATTTGAGAGATTTTGTTATTCATAGACCATCTTGGATCAGCCTAAATCCAGCTGATCCCTAAAAATGCGGGCGTGTCCCCCAGTGCCACCAGCTGCCTACCTGTCTGTCAGCTGACATGAGACCCATGAAGACCAGCAGTGTTCCAGCTCACCAACTTGAGACAAATACCAAATGCATAATGTTTTAGGCATTTGAGTTTGGAGGTGGTATTTATTGTAGAACAATAACTGAACCAATGAATGCATGAGTTTGTGAGTTTTTAATACCAAAACAAACACATCATTTAACCAGGACCCACATCAAGAAAAAGAACACTACCAGCATGACAGAAGTCCCTCTCTTGCCTGCCACCTTTCACTCACTAGCCACTTCCTCTCCCTATCAAGGTAGCTATCATTTTGACCTCACAATAGTAAGTGTAACATATTGTTTACACTTTCTGTCTGGCTCCATTCACTCAATATTTTGTGAAAATCATCTATTATGTTGTATGCCACTGTGTTCTGTCCAATCTCATTGATGCACAGTAATTGATTGTGACTGTATATTACACTCTGTTGATTAGTGGGCATTGGATTAGTTCCAGTTCAGAGTCATTATAAACAATGCAGCTATGTAAATTCTAGACGTGTTTTCTGGTGAATATATGTGCACATTCTTTTGGGTTCCCAAAGATATAAGGTATAATAAGTTATAATGCTCTATGGTACTTTTATATATAATCATACTTCACTATACTTTTAACTTCACATTATGCTATCTTATGAAGTTCAAAACAACTAAAACCAAAAAAAGTATGTCATAGGAATTCATATGCATGTCGATACACTTGTGTATTTAGATAAGAATATGCACATGTATATCTATGTCTATGTAAATATCAAAGTATAAGGATTATGCATACAAAATTCAGATCCAGGTTACCTTGGAGGGTAGGGGGTAGGGAGAGAAAGGCAGGAGTGACAGAGAAGACAGAGATCAGTACTGTAGCTTTTGTGTTGTAGAATTATTATCTATACATGGGTACTTATTACATTTTCTATAGAATAATGTGACCTCCCATGGACTGATGAGAAAGTAGGTCATGAACCAAGGATTGCTATTTAACCAATTCTGTACACCTGTAAACATGTGTTGGGCCATCTAAGTAAAACAGCAGGTTTAGAAATGAAGGGTTCTGTTAAGTCATTGATCCATGTAGAGATTTTATATTGGAAGACCTAAGACCAAAAACATAAGTGACTTGGCCAAAGTCATTCAGATATTTTCACAACATGAATCCAATGTGATAAGTGCATTTTAAAGGACAGCTTCCCTCCCCCTCCCCCCATGGTTTACACATGGCATGGATTGTTTTCTTACAAGTATTGAGTTCTGTAAAATGTTTAGGCTATCCTGAAGACTAGCATCAGGTCTCAACTGCTTCTTATAGCAAAGTGTTCCTGCTTTCTCGCATTTGAAGAATATTTTTCCTTGGCTAAATATTTAAAAGTTCCCTATCAAACTTGCTGGCATGTAGAATGGAGAAATTAGAAAGGTGGGTTTACTTAGTTTTACCAGTAATGATATTAATTGCAGTACATTTCTTACAACCTAGACGGAATCATGGGTCAGAAGGCCACGCTGATTTGCAGTAAGTTCTGCTGCAGCTGGGTGAACTTGACCTTTATAGACTATCCTCTGATGTTTAAATCCAGACAGGAATTCAGCCACAGAGTTACAGTGAAGATACAGGCTTCAATTTTCTATTTCTTGTTGTTTATCTAAGAGCACAACTCCAAATATACTCTGGTTTTCATTTCTCTTATGAGACAGCCCCCTAAAATGGGTATTGGTAGTGGGTGCAAGAAGATACCTGACATCTCCCTCCCATTTCTGAAATATTTGAGTCTTTCTCCTTCTAGTCACTAACTCATGAATGTCAATAGGCAAAGATTTTCCAGATCAATTCTCCATTTTGGTCACATCCCCGTATTAATCAGATTTTTTTTGCTACTTCCACAACAGAGAGAAATTCAAAATTCACTACGCACAGATCGTTTCAAATTTCCCCTCTCCCTGTTGTGTTATTTAAACTTTTCCTACATATCAATTAGTTTGAAATAATAAGTCTTTAGGCTATCCATTAATTGCTGCACTGTAGACATGTTCTGTATTTAAAGCTATGCGAGGAAAATTAAGCTGCAGCGCGAAGGAGTCTTGGCTAACAGGGAAGCCTTCGTAGCCCTACAGAGAAGTGAAAGCAGATAACGGGGACAGGGAATACACAGGAGGCTCCTTTCCGAGTTTGTCATTTGCCAGCGTGGGAGGTGGAAACAGGCCTCTCCAGCTATGGGCGCTTCTTCCTCGCTTTTCAGTTTTCATTTTGAATTCTTACTGTATTTGGTCATGCTGAGGCAGAAGAAGATGGTTGTCAGCCAAATGTCCTTTTCTAGTCGAAATTTATTATAAATAGTCTACAGGCAACTGGGCTTCATAATGAATTTCCCTGCCCCTGTCCCCCCTTAAAGACAACACATATCTGTCTATACTCTTGGTTAAGTTTGTGGGAGGCTTTGAAAGGAAACGGGCCGGGAGAGAGCAGGGAGAGAGGAGAGGTGTCCCAGCAGGCAGTCTGACACGGCCTGCCTGGATTTTAGTAAACGCCGTGGGTTTTATCGGCACAAATACACTTGTATGGGATAAGCAGTGATAGAGGACTCTGTGGCTTGCTCAGTGCATCTGAGGTTTGGGGGGTTTAGAGCTTTCCTTGTTCCCTAGTCAAGGCTTTAGGCTGTGCTGAAAAACACCTTCTATGTTCTAGCCACCCAGTGTCACCCCACTGACTGGTAGGCTTGACAACCAGGGACCATGGAATCAAATTTTAAAAACTAAAAAGAGAAAAGAAAGACAAAGTTAGAAAGTAACTCGCAAGTGTCATTTTTATACCCTCCCTACGCAGAAAAGTTTAAATTCATGGGTGTTTATTTGCCTTGGCTTTTGCTCTCTGGCTTCTTGTTTTCGCCTCCCCATGATTAATCATTTTGACATCAGGTCTGGCAAAGCCAAGTACGCAGAGTCGCTTTTGCCCCCTAGTGGTGAAACGGTGCATTACCGCACTAGAAACGGTTTATGTCCAAGGTAAGTAAATGTTATTAGCGCTTGGGAGAAGTATTTCTTTGAGAAATAACGCTTTGGCCAGAGACCGCTCAGTCATATAAAATGTCTCAGCACAGGAGGTTGTTAAAGGGGCAAGAAGGGGTCAACGTTTAAGAGGTTCATACGGAAGAGGCGCTTTCTAGGGAAATGTTTCTTTTCCTCTCATACTGTGTTTATACTTCAGAAGCAGTTTTCCTTAAGTCTTCTCTTTTTTCGTCACACTACTTATAACAGTCAAAAACTGGAAACAACCCAAGTGTTTATCAACATTGAAACTGATGAGCAAATTGTGGTATATTCAGATACTGTAAAAAAAAGCCAATTATACCTACACATGACAAATTAAGCTGAATACAGATTATAAGATCCCATTGATATAAAGTTATAAAAATTCTAGAAAGGCTAATTTTATATTGACTGAAGTTAGTTAGAATGGTGGTTACTTTGGGATGGAGATGGTAGTGATTTGACTGAAGCAGAAGGGAAGCTGCTGGTACACTGGTAATATTATGTATGTTGATATAAATGACAATGAAATACCTCTCAAAAATTTGTCAAACTTGCACTTACAACTAGGGCATAACCTTCCCAACCACTCAGGTTATCATCTACGGACTAACACCCTACTTCTCTTTATGTGCCCTTTATAGGTCACTTTTCATAAACCTCAAAATGCATTTGTGTTCTTGTTTTGCATTGTCTTTAAACTCATGCAGTGTGTAGAAGTTGTTATTTGCGATACTTCTTTTCAACAGTTGGGAGAAATTCATCTTACCTCCCTGGTCCTCACCTACCCATTGGCCATATGAACTGTCATGCCAAAAATGACACAGTGTAACTTTTGATCAACACTTGGGCCAGCAACAGATTCAGCTCACCTCCAGAGCACTGGGGGCTGGCCAGGGCTGTTGGCACGTGATCACACTGTTATACTATGCTTCCATTACCTACTGTATCTAGTATTGGGGAGACACAGATGGCTGCTGAATAGTGTAAGAAAACAGTGGGAAAAGAGTGCAGGAAATTCCCTCTTCTACAGTTTGAAAATGATGCTTAGTAATCCCAGATGTGGTTAAAATGACAGAGGCAAAGGCAGAAAAGAAGCACAAAATAAAGAAGAAAGGAAATGGAGTTGGCAAGATAGGACCGTCAGATTGCAGAAGTTATGGTGACCATGCAGGCATCACTAATCAATGATAGCAATCTTTCCAGGTAAGCAAAGATAGCCCTGGAATCCTTATCAACATAAAGTCCTAGGCACCTAACCACCTTTTAGTAAAGTAGGCATGTAAAAAAGCAATCCATATCATCAGGATAGGTATTTGGACAAGTATATCAGGATAAGGTACTGAAGGAGAGGGTTTGCAACACAGTAGAGATCTTCAAGTGACGAGTAACTCTTGCTAATGTGACCTGTTAAAGAAACTTTTACAAAAGTGAATGCACAAATCACAAATGACAGAAGCAACGGTGAATCATCAGTTATTAAATGAAAATGCCTATAGAAGGAAGAAAGATAAAGTTAAGAGTAAAAACAGTGGTGGTGGAGGTGTGTGCCCCAAGGCAATGAGTGATGGTGTCTGTGGCTAAAGGGAACACCCTGATCCTCAGTTCCAGCTAATTGTTGCCAAAGTGGAAACAATGACCCAGTGTGGTCAGGACTTCCAATAAGTCAAATATTTAAATACGATTCTCCTGCTTTTTTATTTTTTTAAAAGATTTATTTATTTATACATACAAGAGCTGGGGTACAGGCCAGACTCGCAGGAGGTGAGAGGATTCACCAGACAAGAGTGGGGAGCAGAACAGGCAGATTGACTGAAACACGCTGCTGAAGGCAGCAGCAGGTGAGGCAGGAGAGATCTGCTGTGCCATGTGGGTCCCCTCCCTGGCTGGCGGCAGGGATCGAACTCATGCTGCAGTGGCTGCGGTTTGCTTCATAGTGCGTTGCTTAAACCACTGTGCCACCAGGGAGGCCCTCTCCTGTTTTTTTTAAACACTGGAAATAGATTCAAGAGAAAAGGATTCTACTGTGTGGGTGAAATAAATTGTTTCTGCTGGTTATTCCAGCCTGGTTGCCAGTGAAAACTCTGGCTTATGGATTTTGGTTATAAACCATAGAACTGATAGAACAGGATTGTATTGGAGCAGGGTGGGGATTTTTATTTCTCTTTCTTCAGAGATATAGGATGAGAATCACTAGTCGACTGTCATGTGTAGTTTAGCCTTTTTTCTTTTCCAAAGTCTGTTCTGGTTTCTCATGAGCATTCACCCCTGAAGTTCCTGTACATCTATCGGTGAGCACTACTGACACAGCTATCACTCCTTCATAGCCTACACACATTTCTTTTTTCTTTTTAAAGATTTATTTATTTATTTATTTTTAAAGATTTATTTATTTATGTACACAAGCACTGGGGTACAGGCCAGAGGTATAGAGGTAGGTGAGAGGATTCACCACAGAGAGCGGGGAGCAGAACAGGCAGATCACCGGAAGCACACCGCTGAGGGGAGCAGCGGGCACAGCAGGAGAGGTCTACTGCGCCATGTGGGTCCCCTCCCTGGCCGGCAGCAGGGATCGAACTTGTGCTGCAGTGGCTGCGGTCTGCTTCATAGTGCGCCGCTTAACCCACTGCGCCACCAGGGAGGCCCAAGATTTATTTATTTATGCATACAAGAACTGGGGTACAGACCAGAGGTATGGGAAGTGAGAGGATTCAGCAGAGACAGAATGGGGAACAAAACAGGAAGACTGGCTGAAATACACTGCAGAGGGGAGCAGCAGGCAAGGCAGGAGAGGTCTGCTGGGCCATGTGGGTCACCTCCCTAGCTGGGGATTGAACTAGCACTGCAGTGGCTGCAGATGGTTCATAGTGTGGTGCTTAACCCCTTGTGCCACCAGGGAGGCCTAAGGTTCTTTGGCAACATAAGTACAAATAGAAAAGATGCTGCCTGGTGGGATTTTTGATCATCTTGTTTTGTCCCGAGGCTACAGGGTCTGCTCTGGCTGTGAAAAATATTACTATTCACAATGTCATCTCCTTTGTACTTACAGCCAAGACATGGAGAAGTTGGGTATCTCGATTATAGTCTGCAGCACAATTACAAGCATGACTTTTAGAGAGGTACTTTGGGTCATGGATTAGAGAATGAGTTTTTGCACCAGCTGCCTGGCTTCACATCTCGACTCTGCCAGTGAAGAATTGCATATGCTTTAACCCAAGGCCAGTCTTTGTGTCTGAATTTATCTGGCAAACATGAGGCTGGTGGAGTCAGCCTCACAGACAAGTGGGAGATCAAGTGAGACAGCTCAGCATTTAGGCATGTAAATGAGCTTAGTCAAATAAGTTTCCTTATCTCAAAAATCCTCAAGTGGAGAAAAGACTGACTTTCTGGGGGAATACCCAGATAGATGCCGTCCCACTTGACTAGTTTCGGTTTCATTTCTAAGATCTCCTATGATGACAGCAGGAAGAGCTCCCAAAACAGAAGGTGTAGCCAGCCTAAGGCTCTTTCCAATTTTCTCAAAGCCGGCAACCATTATCTTCTGGGATAAACTAAAGACTCTGGCTTCCAAGCCCCTCAAACATGCTCCTTTTGCAAAAGTATGACAAATTGCTGGCTCAGCATTCCAAGTATGGCTTCTGTAACCTGGTTAGTATTGAGAACTGTAAGGCAGAAGAAAGAAGAGAGAGCGAGCTGTCTCCTTTGGCTCTGAGTCTTTGGCTGAGCTAGTGTTTTCTGGTGTACACTGCAGACCATCTGCCTCAGAATCACCTGGAGGAGACTGTGTGAATGAGGGTCTTAGGTCTATCCCAAGCCTCCTATGAGATCATGCTTAGACCTGGGCAAAGAAACTGCTCCACTGGCCCTACTGGTTTCCTCTGGCCTTCCTTCAACCTATACTTCTCATGGAACAAGCTCCTTTGGAGACCTGGATTCCCCAATGCTGGGGTATTCTGCTGGGATGTTATAAGAAATACTTTAGGTTTCTCTCTCTGGCTCTCAGCACAGAACCAGAGAAATTTCCTAAAATTTCCATAGTGATGTGTCTTTACACCTGAGTTTATGCTAATGGGGTGATTTAGGGTAGGGCCCTAGATAGTCTCAAAATGGGAGTGGTCACCAGAAAAAAAAACAAATAATTAGAGGATTAGGACTTTCAGTCCCCACCACCAGCTAAAAGGAGGGGCCAGGATAGTTGGAAATCTGATTATGAGTTTCTTGAATAATGGTGTTCAGAGAGTTTCTGGGCTGGAGAATTCAGCCACATCCTGGGAGCGAGGCACATCCCCAAAGCTGGGGCATAGAAGAGAATATACTTGGGACCCTCTGGACCTTGCCCATGTATCTCATCATCCAGTTATTTATTTTTATCCTTTATAATAAATTGGTAAATGGAAGAAAAGGGCCTCCCTGAATTCTGTGAGCCATTCTAGCAAATTATACCCACAGAAGGATTTGTAGGAGTCCCTGATTTATAGCTGGTTGGTCAGAATAATGGGTGGCTTGAGTCTTAAGTCTACTTTCTTGAATGAGGACTGACTTGTGAAACTGAACCCTTAAGCTGTGGGGTCTATTCTAATTCTAGATAGCCAGTGTCAGAATTGAATGGAATTGCAAGATACCCAAATGGTTCCAGAGAAATGGTGTGTCAGAAAACATCCCACTGTGATACCAGAATTCCCTTCCACCCGACCTCAAGTCCCATTTCCAGGTCTTCATAGTCTTCTTGTCCTCATCAAGCCCCTTCAGAGCAGACCTTGTAGCCATGTTGCAAATGCCTAAGTTTAAGGGTTCACCAAGGGTTAGATGTTTGAATGGAGTAAGATAGATCTTGGAGGTATGTGCGAGGGTGTCCATTTCCATGCACAGAATATCCTCCATAGTACAAGAAAAAAAAGATGGGGAGAGGGGTGGAAAGAGAAGAGGGAAGGCTATAGGCTCAGTGTTCCCTTTTGACAGAAGTCTAGCAAATATAAAGAAGTGGTTAGTGATGACTTCTTGAGAGCGCCGAATCCTAACCACTAGACCACCAGGGAGCTTAGTGATGACTTCTTCAATCAGAATCTCTGAGGACCGTAGTTGAGAATTTAGTTGGGTGGTCATGAAATTGACTTAAGCAACTCAGCACTGGCTGCCCATGAGACCACATGAGGAGCTTTTAAAATGCTTAGAACTCCTCCTAAACCCGACTTGAAGATATCCAGGGGTGGGACCTATGTATGATTAAATCTCAGAGTGCTGCAGGTGATTGCAACAGAGTCTAGGTGGTGAAGCCACCTAAGGAGATAAGGAAGGCTGGACAGTGAGTGAGAGGTCAGTGTGACGGAGGTAGGGCTTATTCCTCCTGGCTTTCCTAAAACTTCTACTACACTGGAGCCAGACCATTCCGGCAAGATGTTCCAATTTTCAGGGGACAGTTCAGATGCTTATGTGAAATTTCACACTTTGTAAATGTTAGTAGCTAAAGCCACACTGTGGATTACTACTATACGAGCTAGCTGCTGTTAGGACTAGGTATTTGAGTTGCAAGCTTGGTCTTGTGAGTTAGAATCTTCCTTACGGTGTGACCCCTGGACCAGCTGTGTTAGCATCACTTGGAACTTGTTATAGAATTGACTTATAAAAGTAGATGTGTTACAAAGTCCACCCAGACTTACTGAATTAGAACCTACATTTTAATAGTATCTCCAGGTGATTTGAAGCCACACTGAAGTTTGAGCATCACTGATTAGGAGGTTATACTAGCATGCACTAGCAAAACCCAAACTGTAGGTGTGATTCTTTTGGGTGCTGCCAGTTTGGCTGAGTTTCATGATTTTGCAATCACATAGTAGTTTGTTGTCTACTTTCACTCTCTTCTTCCCCCAGACTTGGCATTCAAGTGTATCTACTGCTCTGTTTGCACTGCTGAAACCAGTATGTGGTCTGCTGGTCATGTTCTCCCACCTTTCTGAAAAGAGAAACAGAATCTCTTTCTAGCCCATTTTGAATTAATGTTAAAATGTCTCTCCACCCTGATATTGTCCATTAAGGGCTTAAGGAGACTCATTTTAAATGTGATGTTCCCCATGCTCAACATCTTCGTAGACTCCCTTCCTTTAGCACCATTATTATCCTGATTATGCTCTTCTCCTTAGGATTCAAATTAGGTGGTGAAAAACAGACTTTTAAAAAGCTTAGCCTAGAGGAAACAGAATTGTGTTGGATGGAAGTTTAGCAAATTACAATCAAAAGTAAACTTTTATCTGGGCAACATGTGGACTTAAGCTTGCCAAAGAGAAATCAGTCTTGCATATTTTGAAATCTAAATTTTATTAATCATTTTTGGTTCATAAACTTAACTTTCAACTTTGTGGATTATCTCTGTACTACCTATATTCTGTTTTGCTGATTTTTTTCTCATCAAAATTTTCTCCAGTTTTATTGAGAAATAATTGCAGCATACATGGCCAGTGACTACTGTATTAGATGGATTTACTTTGAAGCAAAAAATCAGAATATTAAACATTTCATTTTGATGGAAAATTTGGTGGAGGGGTGAATGGAACATATGCACATCTAGAGGAGCAAAAATGTAACCCCAAAATTAAAATTAAAAAAGGATCCCTTTAATAGGGAAACATAGTAGTACTAAATATTACGCACAAAATAATCATAACTTCAAGCCTTAGAAAACAAAAATTGATAGATCTAATATGCCTAGCTATGATCAGAGATAATGCTTAAAACATGAGGACTATGTATCTTTCCTGACTCCAAAATACCAGAAGTTCTAGAAAGCAGAACTCATGATTGGTTTTCTTGTGGAGAAAAAAGGGAGCTCATGCTCTAAACCTGTAGTCTCCAAAGAGGCATGCACAATCTCAGAATATACCATGCTCAGAGATGATCCACTGGAATATGTCAGAATTGCATATTGTTCTAGAATTGCAAACTTGCAAGAAAATTTAACTTAACTTCTGCCCCGGCCTGCGGGGCTACAACGGGGGCGCGCGGGAACCACCTAAGGAGAATGAATACACAAACAGGGAACGCAGGGCAGGAAGGCAAGTCAAGGATTCTGATCAAGCCTTCGTCTTTATTAAAAAGGGCAGGGATAATATATACACTTGGAAAAGGTGAAAAAGGGGGAAGGGAGAAGGTTTGAATTTTAGCTGGCAGGAGGTTTCCGGGTGGGATGTTTGCGATTTTAGGCCAGGCCTCCTCTAAAATGGAAATCCTTTTGTTCTCCTGGCGCCCTGACCTAGAGGTGGGAGACAGGTGAAACCGGACTGTTTGCAGTTCTGGCTCCCGACAAACTTCCACCTATTATAAAGTTAGAGGCTGGCACCATCTTAGTGTGTGAGATTGTGAAGAGTGCCATGTGGGGCTAAAGTTCATCTGAAGAAGGAGGAGTGTTTCACATCTCTTGAACAGTAGTGCCTTTGTTTATGTATTCACTTTCACTGGGGGCCAAGTGAAAGTGAATTTACAGACTACTTTATCTATTTAACTAAACAAACCCTCACCAAATAGACTAAGCGCTTGCAAAGAAATGGAGATGAACTATATTTGCAGTTATGCAAATCGTAACAAAAGAAACAGAGTGGACATTCCCTCCTGTCCTACTTGAGATAAAAAACCATCAGATACCAGTTTAAAACTTATTTTTAAGAACTCTTTGAAATATGGATATACTTCCTCTATAGTTAATAATAACCTTTGCCTGAGGTATATAGTATTTTTTAAAAAAGATTTTACTTATTTATTTATGCATACAAGAGCTGGGGTACAAGGCCAGGGGTGGGGTGGCGAACAGTGAGAGGATTCACCAGATTCACCAGAGACAGAGCAGGGAGCAGAACAGGCAGACTGACAGAGGTACACTGCTGAGGGACAGCAGCGTGGGAGGCAGGAGAGGTCTGCTGTGCCACGTGTGTCTTTTCCCTGGTCGGGGATTGAAATTGCGCTACAGTAGCTGTGAAAGTTTCACAGTGGGGTGCTCACCCCCTGTGCCACCAGGGAGGTCCCATATATCATTTTGATGAAAGGGTGGAACTTTCACAGATAAGCTGGATAGAGCACTAAAAAATTGTCTCCACCATGAAGCCAAACTTTTATATTGGTGGATGGGGCTGAATAAAAGGTGTATAAAGATTCAGTAACCATAGCAAAGGATGTACTTCTTCCATTTCAGTCTTCAAATCTATATACGGAATTGTCTTTTCCCAGCAGTGAGAGCCATTAAAATTAATATTTAAAAAAAAACAAACTGAACTTACAGCCTGAACTTTGAATTTCTGAACCAAAGTATTGAACCAAGAGTTTTGCAAATAATGGAGTATATTCATTTAATCATTAACAAATAGAACATTATTTCCATCTTTAATACTTCATTACTTTTTATTTTATTATAATTTTAAAGTATATTTATATATTATACATACATTTATTCATTGTTAGTTTAATATTATAGGTGAATAGATGAATAAATGAATTAAGGGATGGATGAATGAATAAATAAATAAGCCTATTAGGATGGCATGCACTCAGTTTTTATAGATGTAAAATAAAAAACCTTGATGTCAAAGTCTTACACTACTGAACTAATGTTTAATTTCATTGCTTCAGGAAAGTAAAGGTCATCGGTTTGACAATGTCTAGCTTCAACTTTTACAAAATAAAGTTTTCCAAAGCTGGGAAGTCCTGACTTTGAAATACTGCCTTAGAGAAGGTCTTTATCTTTGTAATGGAGTCATTCCTCAACATTTCTGTTTAGTTGACGCTATCAGGTCATGAGTAATTTACAACTTGGTAAAAGACAAATGGATGAAATCTCATTCTCCAAGTTCAAATATTCATAGCTTCAGCTCAGTCAGTTTTGTGAGTTTCTGCTATTTTAAAAGAGTAAAGGTGGAGGGAGTGGAATGAGGGAGGGCAGAAAGAGCACAAGGGATTGAAGTGATGGTGCACTGGTGAAATGGTGAGGGAAATGGGGACCACAATTGATGTCAAATATATATAAATAAAAAAATAATGTAAAAAAATAAATTTGAACAACAAAAAAAAAGAGTAAGAGTGGAAATTATAAATCAAAAGTCACTTGCACAAGTTTATCAAACACTTGCTATGGAGCCCCTGCCAGCAAGTGGGTTTGTCTTACAGGAGGTTAGAACTAGAAGGCTGAAAAATCTAAATAAGGAATCAGGAGAAATCTTGATCTCAATTACTGTAATTGTGCTGATTTCCTTTTATTAAAGATCTGTTTTAGAAGGAAAAAAGGCAAACAGATTAGCCTCATGATTCTTACAAGGGGAAAACAAATTTGTATTTATAACAGTCGTGATAAAGGTTCTGTTCTTTAAAATATAAGCAGAGCAAAAGGTAATTAAAGTAGCAGCTACAAAGCATGCTATTTTAGAAATGACTCCACAAGATTACTTTATAGCTATTATCACACATTTTAAGGAAATTTCCTCGTGAGATAACAGCAGACTACGTCTGCATGAGATTGCAATCAGAGAAAATGCTGATGGAAAATGTCTTGTTAGTTTTCTTAAAAGTATAATTTTTGTAGGACTGCTGTCTGCATACCAAATAACAAGTGATTTCAAATTTAAAAGGAGAGGGAAATCATTCAGTACAATGGGTACCTCAGGTCACATTATTCTTGATGAGATTCACTATAAAGAGGTTCCTACCAAATTATAAAAGAAAATGAAATCATCGATGGGCTCCATGTTGTGTTAGCTTTTACAGCATTTGTAAATTTATTGCCATCCAACTAAGCATACTGATCAAAGTTGTAGTGAGGTTATGAAAGACTGGGACTTTAAAAGAGTTAGGCTGCATTTGGTTCTGAGAGAATTTGCACAAGTTAGTCCCCTTTCAGACTTCCTGCCTTTCCTATTGCCTCAATATCCTTTTCCACCCACCTCACAATGTCACATCCCCTGTGTAGGTTCCACAGAACAGTCATTCTTTTTTGATGTTCAATGTCACACAGCCTCACCCTTATCTCATCTCAATAGACTGAGTAAAGCAAATTGTTTGAATCTGGTGACCCTCATCTGTAGAGTTGATGGCCTGAACAGAATAGAAAGGCTGACCTTCCTCTGAGAAAGAGAGTCCTCCTGTCTTAAAAAAAAAAATTAAATTAAAAAAAATTGTTGCAGTAACACAAGTTAACAACACTAGATAGGTTTCAAGTAAAGAGCATGAGCCTTATAAATTGGCATCCATGTATATACTGCATTGTATTTACCAACTGAATTCTAGTTTCTATCCTACCATACAATTCATCTCCTTTTACCTGGTGTATCCATTCCTTGGGCTCTTCCTTGCTGAAAAACACAGTCTGATGGTCACTGAACTAAAACATAAACCCTTCCTGATTTTACAGCCGCTTCTGGCTTTGGGATTCAAACTGGGATATATGCTCTGCAGAATCTGTGCTTACCAAGCTCCCTAATCATGTGAACTGATCCTGTGCAATAAGTATTTTCATATGCATACATCTCTTATTGCTATTGCTCTGCAGAATCCTAATATACCTCATTAAGTAAGTCTCATCTCAGTAAGTCTCGCTGACCTTCCTATTCTTTGTAGTTTTTGTTAAGATTCGAGGTCTTTTGTGGTTCCATATAATTTCAGTAACGTTTGTTCTATTTCTTTATAGAATTCCATTTATGCTTTGATAGGAATTGCACTGAATCTGTATGTTCCTGTGTATGAGATGGCCATTTTAACAATGTAAATGATAAATAATGATAAAAGATAAAAGAAAAAAAATAGAAAACCTCACCAATTAGAATAGCACACATTAAAGAAACAGGCAACAATAAATATTGGTGAGGCTGTGGTGAAAAATGAACTCTCCTACACTGCTGGTGGGAATGCAAACTGGTCCAACCACTATGGAAAACAGTGTGGAGGTTCCTCAAACTACTAAAAATGGAGTTATCATAGCAATTCCACTTCCAGAAATCTACCCAAAGGACACAAAAACATTAATTCAAAAAGATACCTGCACCCCTATGTTTACTGCAGCACTATTTACAATATGTAAGATATGGAAACAACCCAAATACCCCAAATAGATGACTGAATCAAGAACACACAATGGAATACTATTCAGCAATCAAAAAAGATAAACTCAGGCCATTTGCAACATGGATGGAGCTGGAAGGGATTGTGTTTGTGAAGTAAGCCAGAAGGAAAAAGAAAAATATCAGATGGATTCACTGACATGAGGAATACAGGAGAACCAAATAAGGAGTCAGGGAAAGAAATAACAGTAATAATAATAATAAAGACAAAATTAGCAGGCAACCGTAAATCAGAGACATTCTGCAAGGGAGGGGAGGAAAAGGGATCAAAATGGGAGAGAAGAGCAGATGGAATTATGGTGATGGTTCATGGGTGAATTAGTGGTGGGAATTTTATGGAGAAATACACATGGTGTAAAAGATATAACTAAATAAATAAATTAAAAAAATAGATAACTTCCACTCCCTGTTCCTCTTTGTCCTTTACTTTTCTCTGCATTGTTTGCTTTCTTACAACATGCCATATATATATATATATTATAATCTTACTTCATTCTTTCATTTTTTTGCTTGCTATGAAAACTCCACAGGGTTGAGATTTTAGACCCTTTTCTTCACCATTACAATGAGGGAGTGGGAAGGGGTTTGGATAAGGAACCCCGGGGCTACCGGTTAGCCGTGTGGGTTAACTTTTCCCCTCCATAATGCTTATAGCTTTGATTTTCACATTTTTATTGAAAGTTGAGTTTTATTTGGCATTAGAAACAATGCCTTTTCCCCAGCCTGACCCAGCTTCACTAAAGAAGCTCAGATCAGTTTGGGCCACACTGTGGACGCAGGACCTAGGTGAGCTGGGATGAAAGGTTGGGAGGCTTGGGCTGACCCTGAGCTGCTAAGGGAATCAGAGCAGTAAAACATCAGGATATAGCACAAGCTGGCCCTGCATTCACCAAGGTCCTGAGCTGTTTACAGAAGGGGTGAGGACACTTTCTTCTGGGAACAGCTCGGTCACCTGTCGTCTGTCCCCGAACTGAATGGGTGAGGCTGTGCCTTACAGAGGAGTAGGGAGGGGCTTCATGCACAGTGCTGTAAAACATGCTTGAGATTTGACAATTGAGGATTAAAGAGGATTTGTACCACGAAAATAGATAAATGCTATCTCCAGCACTTAGACAAGACCTGACACATAGTAGATGTTCAATAAATATTTACTGACTGAATGTACTTGAGAAGATAGCAACTCACCAGTTTTGTCATTTTTGATTAAATATCTTTTTGAGCTTTGATTTCACACATGTAATCTATAAGAAACGTGGATATAACGGTCTATACTACTGCCACAAAGAATATTCCCGAAGGATTGGCAGAACATGGACGGGTAAAAGACCTTTAAAATATCCTGCCCTGAAAATCAAATGTTAAGAAGGATACCAATAAATGGAAGGAACAGAATCCATTGCTAGTGTATTCGTTTCTTATGACTGCTGTAGGAAATCACCAGAAATTTAGCTTTAAACAACAGAAATTTATTCTCTCACAATTCTTGGGGCCAGAAGTCTGAATTGGTAGAGCTGTCCTCTTCTCTTTATGAGCTTCTGGTAGCTGCTGCATTCCTTTACTTAGATATGCCTCATCCAAACTCTGCCTCTGTGGTCACATTGCCTCTTCTTCCTTAGTCAAATCTGTCTCATTCATTCTTTTTTTAAAAAAAATATTTCATTTATGCAAACAAGAGTTGGGGTAAAGGCCAGAGGTGCAGGGGGTGAGGATTCACCAGAGACAGAGTGGAGAGCAGTACAGGCAGATGTACTGAAATAGACTGCTGAGGGAAGCAGCGGGCGAGGTAAGCGAAGTCTGCTGCGCCATGTGGGTCCCCTCCCTGGCTGGGGATCAAACTAGTACTGCAGTGGCTGTGGAGCCCCACAGTGGCACTCAATCCCTTGTGCTACCAAGGGAGGCCCCTCTCTGTCTTATTCTTATAAGGACATATACTATTGGATTTAGGATCTACTTGGATAATCCAGGGTGATCTCATTACAAGATCCTAACCTTAATTAGATCTTCGAAAGCCCCTTTTCTAATTTAGAATACATTCATAAGTTCAAAGAGTTAGAATATGGACATATTTTGGGGGGGAGCTCCTCTAAACCCACTGCAGTTTTGATTAAATCCTGGACTTTGCTATGGTTCCACAGTAGCAACCCTTGATTATGTTGTATGGCAACTGGGAGCCGACATGGGGTACTTTCTGAGGGATATGAGTCCTTTTCATCAAGGTAACTAAACCTTCTCTGCTTTCTTAAGGACCAAGTTAATCCACGTGGCAAAGTTTTAAACAGTCACTTATTGCAGCACTTATTTCTGCTCAGGAAACCATGTACTAAAAAGTAAGATCAAACGTTTTCTTTAAACAAGGGAGTCAGCCATGGGTCAAGCTTTCAATCCTGATCCTTTCCTCGGATTTCTCATAATCTTATGATAGGGAGGCTTCTAATCTGGCTCAAGAGGTCTCATGTGCCTGAGTCCATAGAAAGGGAATACACTCCACTATGCACTCAAGATTGTAAAATGTCAGTGGTTATTAAGATCATCTTTTTATTTTTTTATTAAAGATTTGTTTATCATTCAAGAGCTGGGATACAGGCCAGAGGCGCTGGGGGTAGAGGTGGATGAGAGGATTCACCAGAGACAGAGTGGGGAGCAGAACAGGCAGATCAACTGAAATACACTGCTGAGGGGAGCAGCGGTTGAGACAGGAGAGGTCTGCTGCACCATGTGGGACCCCTCCCTGGCCGGGGATCGAACTCACGCTGCTGTACCGTGGATGCTTCACAGTGCGGTGCTCAACCTGCTGTACCACCAGGGAGGCCCTAAGATCATCTTTTAAGCATGCTGGTCTCTGGATCCTGTGACTGCATTTCCCCTGTCCCCTGATGTTCAGGAGACCTAAAACTTTGATTTGTTCAAACTTCATTTGTTTAAAGCATTATATGGGCAGTTTTCAGGATCAAGTATTCCACAATGTATTTAAATATCCCCAATAACTCTCCATTTCCTTGAGTAAGTATAAGCAGCTGTTCTATTTAAATTTTAAGACCACTAAATTTTATTACAGCCAGTAATAGTTTCCTTTTTGCTTTTAGAAATGGAATCACTTAAGTTTCAGTCCTTAACATCCCTATGGTAAATAAAATAAAGTATCTATTAAAAGGTCATATAATGACCTGAATGCCAAATAATACCCAGTAGGTAAATTCATAAGTTTCAACTTGGCTTTTAAAAATCCCTGAAAATTAGATTTTAACTAGAAGTATAGGGAGCATTTGTGAAATTTATTTTAAAATAGCCATTTACAAAAATAAATTACCTTTGAAACTTTTTATTTGGAGGCTTAGTTTTCATGCAAAAGAGGCACCTTGTCATAAAGTGAACTAATGGGAATTATTCAATATCCTAATAGTTATGGCATGTCCTGAAGTCAGAAATGATGAAGCCCACATTTTATAATGATGCGACCCAGAAACAAGGCCAAGCTGTCCAATCAGAAACTAAAGTAGGGGGACTGATTTTGTTTATTTGCTTATATTTAAAAAGCATTTCTTTTTAAAAAAGATTTAGTTTTTATTTATTTATGCATACAAGAAGTGGGGTGTAGGCCAGAGGTGTGGAGGGTGAGAGAATTCATCGGAGACAGAATAGGGGGTAGAGCAGGAGGATCTATTGAAATACACTGCTGAGGGGAGCAGCACGAGAGACAGGAGAGGTCTGCTGTGCCATGTGGGTCAGCAACTTGGCAGGAATAGAACTTAGGCCACAGTGGCTGGTGACAGCTTGACTGGGCAAGAATTAACCCCTGTAGCACCAGGGAGAGTCCTAAAGTGGGGGTATTTTAAATAAGTATTAAGAGAAATAAAGACCATTGCTTAATATGTAGTCAACATTCTAATGAAACCTGTTCTGACCCTCTGGCATATGGTAGACCATTGGTTGGGCCAGTGAAAAAGCAGGGCTGCCCTCACCCCCTGTCCAGGTCATGCTGAACATGGGCAGATGTGTTATACTCTGATCTGAAAGCAGTGGGGGCCTCCACCTATGAACAACAGCTTGGCTTCTGAAGGTCATCTCTGGGATACTGGAATCATCCATGTGAAGTCTGGGCTAGGATGTACTCCCTGTCTAGTTATACCGATGCCAGTCTTCTGATAGCTTTCATTACAATAAATACATGGAGATTTACCTGTAGTGAATGCCCAGGAAATTCTTAACCTTTTAAACTATTTTATTTATTTATTTTCTCACATTGTTTACTTTTTTTCTAGGTGTAGTGCCCATACAATTTCCATCACCAATTCACACATGTGCCATCACCAGAGTTTCTTAATTTTTTTTTTCAAAAAAAAAGTCTAAGTTTAGTTCCTTTTATTATAGAAAGGGTGCTTGAGCTGATATAAAAAGGGAGACAGAGATATATGCTAATGGTACTAAAAAATGGTTTCTTTAGCTTCCTTAATCTGCTTGGTGGAAGTGTCTCCTCATTTTTTACCAAATATGCATTGGGTGGTCCTTACCTGTGTTTTGTTTTCATAGACACAAACAAAATACACCATTCTGAGGGTCACAGGAATAGTTTTTTAACTGGTTTCCTGGATCCTCCTTCTATTTTGCTCTTCATATCAGAGAGATGATATGGAAAAGTTGGACCATGCTCTTTTAATAAAGGTTCAATAAAGCTCTAAGTTCTTAATGTTTTTGACAATGTCTCCCTATTCTGGTTCCATTCTCTCCCCCAGTCTCATATCTTCCTACTGTAATGGATTTCTTTCATTTCAGCCAGTGGTCCCCTGGCTTCTGGACAATCCCATCTTCTATTTCCTCTAACTGGAACCTTGTACCATGAAGTCCCGAGTTCTCATGGCCACTCACAGATCTGTTACTGCTTTATCTCCTCATAAGGAGACCTTATCTCTTCTAGAAATGATGCTTGGTGAAGCTCGGACTCTGTTTTATTATTAATGGATCACTTTTTTTTTGGACAGTGGTTATAAATCAAAGGCCAGTGATAGCATAAGCATGCAAAAGGAGATTAAGGATTATGTCTGTAAATAGCTTAATGCAATTATCAAAGACAGGTTGGCTTCATGATATTTTCTGACAGAAACATCTATTTGGCGTTAGATACTCTTTGTGGGGGAAAAACACATTTAGAGCTTCCCAAAGTGCCTCTGTATGCTTCAAACATCTTAATAATAATTTCAAAACTCTTTCAGTAATGTAAAACAAAGTCCTTTCCTTTTGGTTTAAAAACCAAATGGTTTATACATTTCTGAAAAGTTCGTTCTGTCCTTCCTATTCTTTAATATAAAATTAAATATATCAGACATATGGGAGTAAGAAATCTCTATGTCAGAATAGCAGATTTTTCGTTCCCTTTTTATGGAGGTTATCAGCCCAATGAGTCCCTCATTCCACATGTGCATCAACACATTCCTTACTCACCCAATTAGACATCCTCAAATCTGCCCACAGAACACGATGAAAACATCTGCTTGCCTGAGGATAATTGAGAAAGACAGTACACACTGAGCCAGGTGTGTAGAAATCCCAGTGACTGGAAGTGTAAATGCTTATGTTGTTTGTATTGCACTGTAGTATAAACCATGAACCTGGATAACCCCCTAGGAGCCAGTGAGTGGCGCTGACAGGATATGATCAGTGGGCACACACGACTGAGTTGGGCACTTGCATTTGTGCTTGACCTGAGCCGTGCCCAAGAAAACCTGGAGAGTAATCACTTTGATCACAGACTTTCCCTGAAGATTTAGTTCTTTGAAGTCAGCTAGGGTTACACTAATGCTGAAGAATTAGAGGCTTAAAGAAGAAATGCATTTTCTGAGGAATTTTCTCCCCTAGATACAGTCTTTTCCATCAACACTATCAAATATGTTGACTTGACTCCCTAGCGTACTTTGTTAAGGTACTGGTCAATTGATAGGTAGAGGAGATACAATTCCAGTCCTGAAGACATTTTTAATAACTGTGTGGCATTTCTGATACAAAATGACAATGGAGTTCTTGTAAGTATTTAAGCCTGGCCCAATAAAAGATGTCATATTCTTATTAGTGAGTCCATTCTCAAGAGAAGGGAAAGACGATAGTAATGAGAACAGATCGATGCCGAGTTGGCTTGGGTCCCACTGCAAAATAATTTTTCATTGTCTCCACCATTTGCCTAAAAGAAGGTTAAGAAGATAATTGGCATTGCTGTCAAGTGGGTAAGTGAATTCCTTTTTTTCATTTTGTCAAACCTTTGAGAGAACTTAATTTGCCTTTTGACAATGGGGAGGAAAATGAATTATAGACAGAAGTGAGCTAAGACAGTATTAAAAAAATTATAGAAAGACACCGAGAAAGCAGAGGGTTTAATGAAGCCCTCTGAATTCATGTTAAAGGCTATCTCCAGGGTTCCTGGAACTTTCACCCAGCCCTCCATTAAGTCCTAAAATGGAGGGAATCCTATAGCAATCAAATTAGAGGATGAACTCTGGATACACTTTTCTTTCCCTGACTTCCTTTTCCAAAAGCACTGAGTAATTTCTATTAAAGTGACTTGGGACACAGCTACCTTCATTCTTCTAGCTCAAATGTGGGTAAACATTTTTTTTAAATATTTATTTATTTATGTATACAAGAACTGGGGTACAGGCCAGAGGTGGGGGGTGAGAAGATTTGCCAGAGACAGAGTGGGGAGCAGAACAGGACAGGCAGACTGAAATACATTGCTGAAGGGAGCAGCAGGTGAGGCAAGAGAGGTCTGCTGCGCCATGTGGGTCACCTCCCTGGCAGAGGGTTGAACTCATGCTGCAGTGGCTGCAAATGCTTCATGGTGCGCCATAAGGGAAGCCCCAACAAGCTTATTTTGTAAAGGACCAGAGTTCAAATATTTTAGATTTTGCAAGCTGTGGGGGTCTCTGCACAGATTCTCAATTTATCTTTAGTGGTGAGAATACATAATCAACCCTATATAAAAGAATGGGTGTGGCCATGTTCATTAAAACTATTTATGAACACTAAACTTTGAATTTCAAATGGTTTTCTATGGTTTTACATGTTATTTGTCACTGGTTTTTAATAATTTCAAAATATAAACATCATTCATAGATGCTGGATGTGATCCTGTTCTAATTCAGAATGTGCACTTGAATCTTCTGTGATGGTGTGAAAATTGTATACTGGCAAGTCTAGTACTGTAGCCTCTGGCTTCCTGGGACCATTGAAATGTGGCAAATGTCATATAAGAACTTAATTTTTAATTTTATTTCTAATTGGTTTAAAATTTAATTGCTACTTGTGACTAATAGTTACTAGGTTGAATGGTACAGTTGTAAACCTCTCATATTTACTTGGAAAAATTGTTGTCTCTTACTTACATTAAAATGAACACAAAAAATGACTTTTTTATTGGCTGCTTCAGTTATATAGTGAAACAGTGCTCCCTTTGAAAGATCACAGTTGATATTTTGGTTTTAATTACATGGCAAACACAGACAAACACACACAACACATGCAAACACCTATAGTCTACATGTGTTTACATACTCCCATACATGGTGCACCTCCTCACTGGACTCCCATTACTACCAAGTTTAGTGAATAGATAATCATGGAAGAAAACCATGTCCCCTGATAAGCATCAGTTCCCTCTAATTCAATGTCTACTATGAAAACATAATCTTGGGCAATGAAAACTCTTATACAGCATGCACTTCAACTTTTTTCTGGTTTCCACAATTATCTGTTACAAAACCCTATACTTTAGACATAGCTTGCAATAATGAACTTGGAAGGCTGACAGAAGGTTTTAACTTCCAAAATATGCAAAGTGATTATTGCTAACTAAAAGACAGTATATGAGACTTATGTCATCTCATATCAAATCTCAAAGCATCTATGGGCAGAACCTCATGCTTATCTCACAGGTCAAGGCCAGAGAAATGAGGAAAGTGAAAAGCATAAAATTACTAACACTTAAATGGTTTTGGTAAGTATCATTAGCACCACATATAACATCTTATTCATCAAAAGCTAATCTAAAATTATTCTTCACCTTCATGAAATTCATTTATGGTAATACCTCCTATTATCACTGGTGGGGGTGAAAGGAGTATTTAGGGCTAACTACAGAAATTTTAGAGTGAAGACAATAGCTGTCTATCATTGGTAAAACAACTAAGAAGGGAGTGAAAGTAAACGTGAAAAAAAAAGTATAGACTTGTCTCTACAGTCAGTGCTGTGTTCAGAAAAAGTCAGGCTAATGAACTACTTGCAAGTTCAGCAAAGTTTCATCTCAGGCTTTCTTTTCCTTTTCCTGTTACATTTTTTCCAGTGGGAACCTCATTCATGCTCATGCCTGGCTTCCATATTGATCTATATATGATTCACAAATATATATTCATATTTAAGATTTATTTTATTTATTTGTGCATACAAGAGCTGGGGAGTAGGCCAGAGGTGGAGGGTGAGATTATTCACCAGAGACAGAGTGGGGTGCAGAACAGGAAAACTGACTGAGATACACTGCTGAGGGGAGCAGAGGGTGAGGCAGGAGAGGTCTGCTGTGCCATGTGGGTCACCTCCCTGATCATTGGCAGAGACTGAACTCATTCTGCAGTGGCTTCTGATAGCTTCATAGTGCTGAGACTTAACCCTTGTGCCACCAGGGAGGCCCATGATTCACAAATATTTCATCTCTAGTAAGACTTCCTTCATGGTAAAACTGGTATATTTCACTATCTGTATGACTTGTTTCCTTCGATGCCTCGATCTTATCATGTCCAACACTGCTTTCATAGCTCCCTCTAATCATGCCCAGTTTGATTGTCTTCTGCAATACCCTAGGTCAGTGAAAGGTGCCCATATTCACTCAGTTGCATAATTCCAGGTAATTTCTGGACTCTGCTCTTTCCCTACAACCTAAAGTAAAGCCAGCACCAAACCTTACTTCTCACATCTTTTATCTTTCTATATCTCATTTTCACAACACGTTCCACAATGCCAATCTCCCTGGTCTGCAGAAATATAATAACCCCAACAAATATTTTGCAATCTGCTTTCCTTCTTTGCTCTTCAATTTGTCCCCCACATCAGTCAATAGAAGTCTTCTCAATACCTAAATCTGCTTATATCACTACCTCCATCTAGGCTTAAGTCTTGTTAGGATAGCAACTAAAGTCACTACTGCAAGTTTAGTATAACCAAAGTTGTATGGAATTAATTTGTCTACCTTTTATATTTTAACTTTACTTTTGCTAACTCCTGTTATCTTCTTGCTTTCACTGCCCTACCTGCCATGGTCTTTCAATTCCTTTAACAAACTATGGTGCCACCTTCCACAGGACCTTTGCATACTATTTTCTCCTATTTGATATGTTTTCCTCCACCTATATATTCCTTATTCCACTGGGTCCGACATAGCTTATTTAGCTGATTCAACTCAATTGTAGCTCTCAGTTCAAAATTTATCTGCTCCAAGAAGTTCTGGCTAGTGTTTATTCTTCTACCCATATTATAAAGACCAGTCTGGATTTTTCTGTAATAAATTCTTCCCAGAACCATATTTCTTTCCTTTAAGGAGTATGTTTAAGTTCCTTTGTATTATAACTTGCTGATTTTATGCCTCTCTTACTTCTCTATAAGCTGTACTGGGTTTGGGGCCATGGCTACTTTATAAATTGAGGTTTCCCTAGAACCTGGTATGGGGTTGATCTATTGAATATGTTCAAGAATCTGGCATCCAGGGATAAGAAAGTATATAATGCCAACCTTTCTTAGAAGCACAACAATTCTACAATCTTTATCTGCTACAGTTAGTTCTGACCTATGAACTGTATGGGTCAACACTAACTAATACAGTATTTCATGGGGTATGAGTTTACTCTTACACGCCTTCCTCCCTTAAAATTACTTTTTGATTCTTAATTCTCTCTCCTTGTTCTTTATCGATTTTGATCTTCCTATTCTGTTTGCCCTGTCATAATCTGTGTTCCATTTTGAGGGGAAACAAAGGTATCTTTAAACAAATAGCATTTATTACAGTAATTATGAATCCCAGTCCTTACTATACCACTAAAGATGTTAAGTCCAAGTTGAGAAATAATTCCAGTAGCTATGCTGACAATCCAGTTGCATAAAAAGCCTCATTGCCTCAGTACTATGATTCTATTTTTGCCCTTACAGTTCCTATCACCTACTCTTCCTAATCTATTCCCTGCTGTTGCTGAGTTCCCCTGAGTTTCTGGAAGTAAAATAATATTCAGAAAATAAGGCAGAGACAGGGTCCACTCAGATTCTAGCATCCAGTGAAATTAACAGACAGTGAACTCATATGGTCAGTATTTAAACCCTGGGCAGCGATGTCTTTAAATTTATCTTAAAAATGTTCTTCTGGGCGCAGGTAGGTAATTGTCCTGGAATCTGCACTTGGGTGTATAAACAGTATTTTCCAAGGTCCCCATCTCTGAAATCTATTTGCAACCATCTGACTTTGATTGATGTAGCCAGATGGCAAAAAATGGAGTTGAATCACTCAACACAATGTGTGACCTACTTCCAGGTCCAACAGTCTGCAATTCAATACTAAATAAAAGCATTGAGCCTTGATTTAAAAAAAAAAATTAAAAAGCAGTTTGACTTGCTGTTTATCTTACATGTGACTTGCATGGTCTCAATGCAGCTGGCAAAAGTTCCAACAAACAAGGAGAAAGGTTGATAAACAGATTTCCCAAGGTGTCCCAAGATATTAAGACTTTGAAAGAGCTCAAGGGCTTTCTGCACTATATAAGAGAAGACACCAGACACCAAAAGGATTCCTGTGTAAAATTCTGTCCTGCCTCAAGCCTATTCTCTATTGTAAATAGGTTGAATCAAAAGGATGTGAACTGAATCAGAAGGTCCTAAAGAAACAAAGACACAATTAGGGCATCTAGACATAATTGGTTTAAAATGGCCTTGTTCAAACTGGCTACAAACACATCAAATCAAATATCACTATTTTAGTATGATATAAAACTGGGTAAAGTATATATTAATTAATTAGGAAGCTAAAATAATGCTAAATCAAGGACTATTATAGAGACATTTCTCTTTTTCCCAATTCACTTCTTAATTTTATTGCACAAAATGAAAGGCATCCCACCAAATGGTGGAAAATGTTGGCAAGTCATCAATGACCGGGGGTTTATGTTGAAAATGTTTTAGAACTCATATATAGATGAAGATGTATCATTTCATCGATCAGTCTTGGAATTCAGAAGGGTTTTCACAAGTGGGGTTTTCAATACTTTTTTATGAAGAAATGTTTAGAAAGACGTAAATCTACAGCTTACGAAACTGAGCCAGACACTCATGTTTTGCTGACTTTTAATTTACTTTCTGGTAGAAACTCTTGATATTGGTTCAGTGATTGGCTTGGTGCCCTAAAGTCCTCCTTACTACGGATAATTGCATTTTAATCTTCCTGTTGTGTTCAGGCATTGCTGTATAGTTAGTGAAGAAAAATCCCCAGAATCCATCAGTAACTATGGTCTCCAAATTGCTCAGGTCTTTATTTAACTCTGATTAAGCTCCTGCTCCTTATAATTCTAGAGTCCATTCCAAAAATGGGATTCCTGATCACCTTTCTGCATCCTGGCATCTAATACAGAACCTGACATATCGTAAATGTTCAATAAATTCTTGTTGAATGAATAAAGGAAGTGAATGGTTCTTTGAAATTTAATGTCCCCAAATTAAAAAAAAGTCTATTATATATATTGTATATATATGTATTAACTATATATAAACTAACTATATCTATATTCTGTCCTGCCTCAAGTCTATTCTCTGTTGGAAATAGGTTGAATCAAAAGGATGTGAACTGAATCAGAAGGTAACTTATATATAAATATCTACTAGTTTCTATTTCCCAATTAGGCAAAAACATTAATCAATCCCATAAAACTTAATTATATATATATATATATATATATATGTCTGACACTTGGGGCAAGGATAAACACAGGAATGGGGGCTTGTGTGGAGGTGAGCCAGGCAATTAATAAGTAATCACAAGAATAGGATGTTTCCAGAGTGAACAGTGGCGCAAATAAAAGAAAATAGAGAAAGCTGACAGCCCATTCTGTAGCTACAAGGTCTGTATGTGGAGATGGCATATGAACCAAAAACTAAGGAAAAAGGAATGAGTCACAGGAAACTCTGGAGAAAGAGTGGTCTAGCAGCAGAGAAGAGCTTGTGTTCTTTTCTGTTGGGGGTCCTGTATGGGGAGCGGGGTGGTCAGAGATCGCTGAGCTGCAGCAGGGGGCACAAGGCAGAATAGCAAAATGGAGAGGACACAGAGGCCAGGAGGACCCTGCTGAGAAAGCAGGACTTTGCTTTACACCTACTGATGAACTTGCTAAGAGCTTAAGCAAGGCAATGGTGTGATTGGAATGTCTTTATCTTTCACTTTTTATATGTAATTATGGTGAAGCATTTCAATATAATGAAAAATGCTAAAGAGGCTGATGTATGGAAATACCCTGTCTGTCAAAATTTTACTCAGTGTACCAATACATCATTACTATTTTCTTTAAAAACAAACAAATCCTAAGGGACTATACCACACTAAAACCCTTCTTCACAATAAAGAAAACCGTCAAAAAATGAAAATATAATCTACTGAATGAAAACTATTTGCTAATCATATAATCATGTATCTTATAAGGGGTTAATATCTAAAACATAAAGCCCTATGCAATTCAATACTTATAACACAAACACACAATCTGATTTAAAAACTGGCAGAAGATCTGAATAGCTATTTTTCAAAAGGAGACATACAGATGGTCAATAGAAATTTGAAAAAGTGCTCAACATCACTAATCATCAGGGAAATGCAACTCAGAACCACACCAAGATATCTTCTCAAATCTGTTAGGATGTCTACTATCCAAATGTCAAGAGCTAACAAGAGTTGACGAGGATGTAGGGCACTGTTGGGCACTGCTGCGGGAATGTAAATTGGTAGCATTATGGAAAATAGTATGGAGGTGCCTCAAAAAATTAAAAATTGGACTATATGATCCAGCAATCCTACTTCTGGATACTTAGTCAAAGGGAAGAAAAACACTAACTTGAAGAGATCTGTGCACCCTTATATTCACTGCAGTATTATTTACAATAGCTACTACATAGAAGCAATCTATGTGTCTTATCCTTGGACAAATGGATAAAGGTAATGGATGAAGATAATGAAATATTATTCAGTCATGAAAAGGAAACCTTGCTACTATGAAAACATAGATGGCTCTTGAGAGCATTAAACTAAGCGGAGTAAATCAGAGTATGTAAATACCATATGATCTTACTTAGCCCAAATTAATAAATATAGACATAGATCGGTTGTTTCCAGAAGTGGGGTTTGAGGTAGGTGAAATGGGTAAAGGGAGTCAAAAGGTATAAATTTCCAGTTATAAAATAAATGTCAGGGAAAGTAATGTGCAGTGGTGACCAATTAATGATACTGTGATGTATATTGGAAGGTTGCTGAGAATTCAAGGGAAACGGTATGTAAATAAGTAGATGATGGATGTTAACTAGACTTATGGTGATCATTTCATTACACACACGAATATCAAATCAAATTGTTTTACTCCTGAAACTAATATTATTTGTCAATTAAATCTCAGAAACTTTTTAAGAGAAACACTATGCCTCCTAAATAATGAGTAGATGTGAAAAGAGGTAAAATATCCATAAGATTTAAATATTGAGGTAATAAAGACAATTGACAGATTAAACAAAAAGAAGGAAATAAATTAGGCTTCTAGTTCCCACTGCTTCTCCTTGATTCTGTCTCCTCCCTGACTCTTGAGTAAATGCAGTTTTGATTTTTTATTTTATCATTTTCACACTGTGAAAGAATACCATGTTTGCATTGGAGTTACACTGTATGTAGTTTCTTGGTGAAATTTATCCAGGTTGTCATCTGTATCTACGTCACATGTGTTAGATGCTGTTTTAAAGGTATGTATAAAATTTCTTCATTCTACTCTTAAGCCTAGCTGTGTAAATTCCAGTGTTTTTGCTACTACAAATAACATCACTAGGAACATTCTGGTGCAAATCTCCTGATGCACAGAGACAAGAATTGTTTTAAAGAGTTTCTACCTGGGTGAGGAACTTTGGGTTCTAGAGAATACATATCTTCAATTTCCTTAGATAATCTAAGTTATTTTTCATAGTGTACACACTCATTAATAGTTTACAGTTATCTTAAATCTATTATATCCTTGGAAATAACTTGATATCATTAAATTTAAAAATTGCCAAAGTATTTATCTACAAAAATATTATATTATGGTTTAAAAAAGCATTTCCTTGATTATTAATGAAGTTGAACCTATTAATATGCTGACTCTTGTACTTCTCCAGATAAGAAGTATTTATTTTACTTCTTGCCTGTTTTTTTTATTTTTGTCTTTTTCTTAATCTGTAGGATTTCATATATTTTATAGCTATTCTATATCCCTCGCTTTCACCTGGATCTTGTCGGGCACACACTTCTGAATTTTATGTCCATTCATAGATGCAGTAAAACATATTTTAAAAATTGTACAGAGTTTTTGTTGGAAACTCAAGGCTCTCTATCTAGTTTGCTTTTTTGCTATCTTCACATCTTAGACCTTATCAAGAACACATGTGGATTTTTATATGTATGAGGGAAACAGGTGACTTCAAGACTGCTTCAGAATCATTGCAATTTTACTAAAAACCAATCAACTTTGAAAGGTTCATTAACAGAAATGTGGTATCAAGGAAGCATAATGGCTCTTTTCAGCTTAAATTGGATTTTTAAGAGCTAAAAATAGAAAGAGGGCACTTAACAGAAGTAGAAGCAGATGAACAGTTAGAGAAAATCTTAACATTTCAAACAATCTCACTTAAAACTAACTTTTAGCAGTAGTGGAATCTTCTACATGAAAATTCAGATTATTTTCGACCATGCAGATAATACACATATATCTGCAAACACTCAATATGGGCAGCCATAAAGTATCTTTACAATTTCAGCCCCCTCCCTTAAATCAACCATGATTTAAAAGTAAATACCCAGAAGTTTTCTATTTATTCACATCATGCACATGCACTGACAGAAACAGAATTTGCTTTTCAACTTAGAAAAATATATCATGGTATGATAGTTTGCGTGCTTGGACATGCTTTTATTTTATTCTCTTTGATAAATAGTCTGACCATAGAACCCTTCATTAAATCATTTCAAAATTTTGAAGGTTTTGCTTTACTGTCTTCAAACTTGCAGATTCTCTGCAGCGAGGCCTGATCCTGTTAACACTTTCAATTTGTGACCTGCATTTCTCTTTTGGGAAGCATTTAAAAAATTTTCTTTGTTTTTGGTGTTCTAAAATTCCCCAACTTTGGATTCTACTGTGGCTATTTTCTTTTATTGTTGGGTGCTCAGTTTGTTTCTTCAGTCTGGTAACTAAAGTTCCTCAGTTATGAAAACATATCCTATCATACTGCTTTGGTCATTTGCTTTCTGAGTTTCCTCTTTCCAGTGCCTCTTTCGGCTCGGTCCTGGGCTTTGGCCACTCAGTTTTATTCTTGTCCTTTTTATCTCCTGCAAAATCAGTTCCCAGGCTTCTTTTTACCTACTGTCTTCTAACTGTTTACTGATCTCCTATAAACTGTTTGCTTCTTTTTTGTATTCTTAGACTATTTTTTATTTTTTTCACTATTGTTTTATGAAAAGCCATTCAAATATCACCTTTAGGAGTCTGTCCCACAGAAACACACAAGCCTCTTTCAGAATAGCTATACCTAGACTTTATAAATGTGTGCCTTATGTTATGGTTTCTGTTGTTTTATATAATTATAAAAATAAATATAAAAACCACTATACAGGAAAACAGTGACTTACATGTTTTCAATTGTCGTACAATCATCAGATAATTTTTTAACATTCAAATATTTCTAAGTCTTACTTCTTTTTATTGTATTGTAAACCACTAAAATGGAATTGGACTGGGAGAATACAGTGGCTACGAGTGAGGAAGAGACAGCACATTAAGGTAGTGGGAGATAGCAATTGTGACCTGCTCCTGCCTGGTCACTAACTGAAGTGGATTTCTCTCGGTTTCTTTTCACATTTGCTGATTGAAGATGTAAACCTAATTTATTTCAAAGCCCTTTGCAACTTTCATTGCTTATGTAATTGTCTAAAGTTTTTTATCTTAGGTTTGCCAGGACTAGTTAATGGCTTTTTTTAAATCCCTCCTTTGAATGATTATATAATTTGCCCATGACCCATCAACACATTTGGTGTGAATAATGAAACTAGTAAAGCACAGCACTATAGTCTGAACACAAGATGTTGCTGAAAGGATAGTGGGAAGAACCTATGTTAAGTTAGAGAAGATAAATCTGGGAAATGCTGTTCTTGGACATAAGAGGTAATAAAAGTAAATCCCTCAAGGTTATATGATTAATTTCTCTATTAATATGCTTCGCTCCCCCTTTAATTGTGTATAAATTAATAACAGCTGAAAACGAACAAAGGCAGGAACACAGAGGATAAAAGACTGGGACAAATAATGCAGACGAGCAAAATTTCATTTATTTAACATCTGTAGAGTAGTGAAGGGATGTATGTGACCTGAATCTAAGAGGCTGGGACATTTTAAATAATGAGCTTTTACCTGGGTAGCATGGAGAGAGGTACAGCAAGACACAGTGAGGTGTATTTGCTTGGGACTCTTCTGGTGTCACAGAAGGATGTGCATAATGTCTATGTGTATTCTGACAAATTAATGGCTTAACAAATTTAAGAGATAGTTAATGCAAATGGGGCAAAATTCAAAGAAGACAAGAAGCTCCTCGGGGCACCTCTCTGATCCCTGGATTGTGTTATAATGCAATTTTACTGACGACAGTTTCCAAGTACCCACGCAGATTATTTTTCAGTAAAGATATATATGAAATCAGTGAGTAAATCTGCCTTTTAATAATACATCTATAGATATATGTACACGTCTATATTATAAATATGTTTAAAAAGGTTTACATATATACATATATGTTATATATAGGTAAGCACCTATGTTACACATATATATATGCAATATATATCAAAGATTCACAGATGGGTGAACAGACTGACGGAAGGATGGACTGCTGCTATTACACTCCTACCCTATAATTTAAAATGATAAGAGGTGTTAAAAATAAAACCTATTTTCTATTTTTTGGTCAATGAGTGAGTACTATAATTTCAAGGTTAGAAATCTAGGTGTTAAAATGGCTTTCAATATGTAGACTCTAGGATATTCAACAAAATTAACTTTAATCTTTGGTTAGAATGTTCCAAAAGGCCAGACTCCTGCAATGCCGTTGATGGCTACCTAGGTACAATTTTACCTTGGGCTTTTGTAATATCTTACATAATAGTTATTTTCCCGCCCGCATATTAATTTGTCAGTAGAATTAAGATGCTAAATAATTATAGCTATGTAAATAATCATACTAAAAGTTCTAACCAATACAAACATACCCAACAATATATTGAGGCACAGAATTTATAGAAAAAGAAAAGAAAATCATTTCCACTGCCCAAGCTGAGCTCCAGCTCTGGCAGTCCCATCCCACCTGGACAGAGAGAAGACCTGTGTGTCACATGGAAGATTTGACGACACTGTCCTCACCAGGGGATGTGCCTGTCTATAACTAAATCTGTAGGACCCATCTCTAGAAATAGCACCAGAAAAGTGGCTGGAAGAGCCAGTCTAATTAATTTGTCTATTAGGGCTATTTTATTTTAAAACTGATCTTATTGAAAGGATAATCTGTACTCGTCCATATGAAATAGACATTAAAAGAAATCTGGTTATAATTCAGAATTTAGCATGATTTTAAGTGATGCAAGGGCAAACACTTTGTCTTCTAAAAATGTGAGCTTAAAGGCTTTGCCTAGAATCTTGCAGAAGCTTCCGATAAGAGTTTAGATTTGGTAGAGAAAATTATAAGAGAAAACAAGAAACAGCTCATTCCACCCAGGTGAGCTGCGGTTGCCTTGTGTTCCTCCGTGACCCAACCTTCATAAAACTGTTTGTTATTCACCTCATTACAAACATCTCTCTGTCACAGCAGGTGTTGGGTCAGGAGAGGACACGTATCCAGGAAACCTGCAATCAGGTTAGAAAACTCCCAGGCATCCATTCTCTTTCAGTTGTTAGCTGGCACTGCTTAGCCCAGCCCTGAGCCGCCTGCCCATGAAATGGCTGTAATTTAAGTCACAGCAGAAACACTTCCCCAAACCAATCTCCCTGAGGGCTCAGGAGTCAGACTTTCAGTAACAGGCAGGGAAGCTGTCCTGACCTTTCTGACTATTAAAGGAAATAGACAATTTCCTTAGAATTGCTTCTAGACTCTATTTCTTTTAAGATTTGTTTAAAAAGTCTCTCACATGAATCAATGTTTTTGGGTAAAGTTCAGCCTTTCTAATTTTCCCTTTACCATTTGCAGCTCCTCCAGTAGAGGCTATGTCTATTATAGAATTGAGTGCTTTCTGAGAGGAAGAGAAGGTGGCAGGCTCAGACTACAAGGCTCCCTTCTATGGGCTCACAGGTCTCTACTCTAAAATGGGTGATCTAGATTCCGCCATGGACTAATGACTGCTAGGAACTGGGTGACTGGTAGCCTCTGTTTGAGTGCATGGTCTGGGTCAAATGACCTAAGGGAGTCTCTTTGCCTTGTTCATAGGCTTCCACCAGCCCCCTCAACACTACCATTTTCTACACAAAGGCAGGTAAGAACTTTCCATTCCTCCTAAGATACACAGGATATTGGCTACCATGAGCAATATCCAGAATCTTCCAGATTTTTGGCCTGGGGAGTAGATGTTAGAAAGGTACAGACAAGTCCCACCTCTTGCTCTATTCTCTTTCCTCTTCTTCTTCCCATAATTCCTGGGGCTCTAAGAGGAAGAATGTCCTCTTGTGTCATATCCTAAATTCTGCCATCCTCGAGTGTGTGTAAGACTCTAGTCCCTCAGGCATGGCTTCTGTATTAAAAGAAGTTAATGGAATTTGGAGAAATCACTTCCTCACATGTAATATTTGTTTTTCAAGATTTCTGCCCTGTCACTGAGAATCTTCTCCCTGAAGGAGTTCCGTCTTTTCCTTTCCTAGAGCCACGACTCAGCCTTGGTTCAGGGTTGGGCAGGGGCTCTTAAGAGGCAAAGAAAATATACCAGTTTACTAGTGCAAAATTTTTTTCACTGCTATACAAGGGAGTGTGAATTCAAATGACAGGCTGGCAAATGTGGAAGCTTCTGGATCTTCCATGAAGCAGTGATGCAGCAGGCTTCCTGGACTTTGCACAGTTCTGGGCATCACTGTCAAAATCATATAAGTGTTACTGTCAATGTGCTAAATTTTGAGAGAAAACAAGCTCACATTTAACAGTCTAGGAAAACTTTCCTAAAGTATTATTCTTCCACTTAGAGCCTTACCAGAAGAAAAAACAACCCTGTCAACCATTAAGTAGGTGAAATCCTTTCCCCCATTTCTTCCCTGACAGTCATTTTACTTAAGAATAGCAGGACACACCAGATGATGTAAATTGTAAGTACTCATTAATCTCTTTTCACTGGATTCTCCTCTATCCTTTCATTCCTCTTCCAGATTTCTTTTTCCCTTCCAGTCTGAACTTCTGGAAGAGGGTTAGACCAGGCATCTGCAGTTCCTTGTTTCCTGTTCATCCTCTTCTTATCTGCCTCTCATTCCCTTCACCCCTGTCTACTGACTTTCACTAACACCAGGGTATTGATGAGAATGACCCACTCAGCTGCCACAGAGCAGCTGCCACAGTGGATTATTCTTTTACAGAGATGACTTTTCCCCTCGTGGTTTCTCTGACTTGTAGTCTTCCTCCCACCTCACAGGTTGTGCTTTTCTGTCTCAGGTTTGCTTCCTTGACCCCAAGTCTAACAATTTAAGAACAATCTGGAACTGAGACCTGGGCTTCCTTCTCTTTTCCTTCTATCTGTTGAGGATCTTATCCAGACTCCAATTCAATCTAGAGATTTGATCCTCATAGTTCTGTGCACAGATGTTTTACCTGATGAGAGGGTGAAACCTTTGAATCATTTAATCTTGTCTGCTTGAATTTCTCCTTCCATAATTAAGCTCATAACAGCTACATAAAATGTTAGGATGATTGAAGAGATCATTAATGAACAGGTCTTTCCACGAAGCAAGGTGCATTCTGGTGGAAATTTTAAGTGAATGACCTGGTCAGGAAATCGAGAGCTGTCTCTTATTTGCTGTGTAATATTAGACAAATCACTGTCACTTGTTGGGTATCAGATTTTAGAGACCACAAGTGTGACTTAATGGCAGTTTTAATAAAAGGTTGAGTAAAAATCCTGCCAGCTAACTTTCATTTTAAGGTCTGAGCAAACTCCTTCCTTGGTTAGGAGTAGAGAAAAGGGCAACACTGGAGAGAAATGTTTCCTACATGAATCCCCAAACTGCTGTTACCCAGATTTTGTTCTATTTTACATATTGTCACTTAAAACCTTTCATGGGGAAAAAAGTGGTGATTGCTAAACAAAGGAGGCAAGAGTTTGCTTTCTATCAGCAGTGGGATGGATATTATGTTATGGCTGAGACGATTATCAGGTAGAAGAGATGGTTTACAAAAATGCTGTCAATAGAAGCTTCTCCTTTTAGGGGACTTTTCTCTTGTTCTCTTCCCAAACATTTTATACGCTAGGCCTGGAAGTTCATAGGTCAGCAGGGCACAATAGCCCATTTTTCACAGAGGCAACAAAAAAACCCATAAACTTTATTTCAGTAGAAAGTCTTGCTTAAAAAGGATGTGTTACTGGGAGCCTCCCGGGTAGCACAAGGGTTAAAGTCTCAGCATTATCTAGATATTGCCAGTCACTGTGACCTGGTCCAAGTCGATCCTGGCCAGGGAGCTGAACCACATGGCGCAGCAGACCTCTCCTGTCTCACCTGCTGTTCCCCTCAGCAGTATCTTTCAGTAGATCTGCCTGCTCTGCTCCCCCCTCTATCTCTAGTGAATCCTCTTACCCCTTGCACCTCTGGCTAGCACCTCAGCTCTTGTGTGCATAAATAAATACAAATATTTTTTTTTTAAGAATATGTTATCATGTTTTCAATTAGGATAGGATGCAATAGGAACTTTGCATAAATTCTGGGAAGACTCTATGTCATAAAACAATAAGGTTTATGTCAGTAGTTTGCTGGTAAATGTTAATAGGTGGCTTTCTTAGGAGAAAAAAAAGAAAGAGCCTGATTTGTAGTGTTTGCTGATTTTCATAGTGTTAATATTCCAACAATGGCCAATTTCAGACTATCAAACTGATGATTTTGAATGAAGAGTTGGGTTCGCCTGGCAGCACCCCAGCATGGCTACCACATAGATACAGTTGAAGTAAACTGTGGGGAACAAAGAACATAGTAAACTGTCTTAAGTAATTAGCAAGTGATGACTTTGGGGCATTTGTTACTTGTTTTAATATAATTTAATTGTAGGTTGATATAACTGACTCTTAAATAATGGTTGTGTCTAAACAACTAGCTCACAAAATTCTTGGATAATTTAAAGTGTTGACTTTTTGGAGTTAGTACAGCCAGTCCAGCTCACCATTGATTTGTCCTCAAAGAGTAAATGAAAATTAATATTAAGCAAATATTACTATTTGCTTAAGCAGTATTTAGTTATATTTGAGTTCTGTGATACACAGGTGTTTTTTATACCAGTTAAGTTTCTAGAATTCTATGTTATCTATCTATAGCTCCCCGAAAACTGATTAAAATCACCAGATACTATACAGTAGGTAATTTTCTATAAATTTGTATGAACTGTAAGATATCTATTTGGTGTTGGGAAAAAAAATACAGAAAAATGCTATTTCTCATTGACAGACGTGTGTTATGAATTGTGTCCTAGACTATCCTTATGTTAGGTGCTGACTTTCCTTGTGAGTGTCCTGGAGATGGGTCTTTAAGGAGGCCATTTAGGTTAAATGAGGTCACTGAGTAGGACCTTAATCCTACAGAACTGGTGTTCATGTAAGAAGAGGCAAAGACACCAGAACTCCCTCTCCCATTCACCAAGTGCAGGTCAAAGTCTATTTGAGGACCCAGCAATAGGGCACCATTCACAAGACAAGGAGACAAGTTCCACAGCAAACCAACCCTGTTGCCACCTTGATCGTGGACTTCAGATAAGAACTGTGAGGAAACAGATCTGTGGTTTAGGCAATCCGGACTGTGACAATTTTACGGTGGATTACATTTGAGGTGTACTACAGTCTGTGACATTTTTATGGTAGACCATATTTATGGTGGACTACACCTAGACAACATGTAAATACTGGAATTACTTGTCATTCTAAAGCCAGAGCATGATATTTGCACCTTAGGTTTTGTTAAATGGGCGAATGCCTTCCTGTCTATACCTCTGCCTGATGACTTCTACTTAAATTCCTTAAAACTGGGGGTTACCACGTTTCCCAAGGAGAATGTGTCAGTTCTTCCTCACTTGTAAACAACTCTGTTATAATGATGAGGACAGTGCTCTATCCCAAACACAAATCCTTTGTAAAAAGGTAGATAGCACATTAGAAATTAAGATTCAGAATACTAGCTATGTGCACTGCCCATAGTTAGCCATTAGCCACATGTCTCTGTTTATACTTAGATTTAAATATAATCTAAAATTCAATCCTTGGTGATTAACCATATTTCAAAAACTAAATAGCTACCTGTGGCTAGTGGTTATATCACTGGACATTCAGACAATGATTTCCATCATTGTAGAAAGTTCTATAGGACAAAGCTACATTAGTCTATAGGCAATGACATACCATCTTTTTGCATTGTTTTATTTCCCAGCACTTAGGTTACTTGTTTTATTTCCCTAGGACTTAGCCTACTAGAAAGACTATTTATATAGTAGACATTCAATAAATCATAGCTGAAATAATAAAAGAAAACATTAACACAATATACCCACTTTTAGCTACGTAAAACATTCATAGTTTGAATGGAACTAGAGAATACAAACATACACACGTGTTTATCTTTACCACTGACATGCAAAAACTAAAAATGAGTGAATTCCATTGTCTCTTGGTTGAGACCACCACATCAAGATATAATTATAGGAATTATCTCTTAGGTATTAATATAACAATCCATAGTTGTTAATTCAGAAGCACAATATTGATTCTAATTTATTTTTTCTAGGTCATCTCTGCTCCATTGTTCATAAGTGACCCTATGGACTCATTAAATCTTTCTGCATAATATTTATGCAATCCTATTTAATGAGTCCTCCACCACCTTGAATTCTCTGGACCTCTTACCTATCATTTTAGTGGCAAACTTCTGATGTTCATAAATAATATTCTTCATGGACTCAAAGGAGAGCCTAAAAAGGACACCGAGGCACACAGAACTCGCTGCCAGCAGACAGGCTCTTTGTCACCATGTTTAAAGATCTTCAAAGAGACACAGAATAAGCCTCTGAAATCGATTTAGGCATTTAGACATTATGAGTCTCAGAAACTTTTCTTTGTTTCCTGCTTAAATCTTTAATAAGTTAGCCCAAAGCAGTTCTCTTGCCTCTAACTCCAGAACAAAAGGACAACAGGGTCATTTGTCACATGCCCAGTTAAAGCCCCTTCCAGTGTTAGGATGGAGACTTAAATGTAATCTGAAAGGAGATGGCTCCCTTTGGAGATGTTCCTTGAGATTTCCTGGTATCCTCAGGGGTAAATGTTGAGGCCAAATTAATATCACTAGAATGAATAAATGAAAACTATAAAAGCAACTGTTTAGCAAATAAAAATAGGACCTGGAGCAAAGCCCAGAGTGTGCCATATCTCCTCTCTCAAATAACTCAGTGCACACATTTTCAAGTAGCAGAAGTAGGTTCTAGGTAGCCAGGATGCCAGTCTAGGGTTGGGTGAAGAAAGACTTGAAAGAGTGCAGAGAAAAGATTTCAAGGGGATAAGTGCCATTTCATTTCTGGTTTAGTTCAGCATGAACACTTGTAAGCAGGATGACAACTGAGTAGGTAGGAGAGAAGCAGGAGGAAGGCCAAGGTGAGAGGAGGTAAGGCCTGTCCTCAAGGTTTCTGCTTTAATGAGGGCATCTGGGCACCTGCAGCAGCTACGATAGAGAAGGTCATATTAAATCCCTCTGACCCCACCATGCCGGTCATACCAAGTCTGGCTCTCCTTCATCTTCTCCTTGGCATGGCTGGTTCCCTGCTGGATATGACGGACACAGAAACAGCTGCCTGTCATCAGTGAGAGCAGCTGCAGCTTCCCTGAGGTTAGTCCTGTCTGTTTCACAGGGCTAGGAGTCTTCTAAAGTCTGGTCCTTGAGATATTCTTCTCTAAGACATTTGTTCAGAACAAGTGATTTTGAGAAGCTTGAACTTCCTGTGTAGGATGTCTATGCCTCTTGCTGTTGTGATTAGATTGGAGGCTAAATCTCTGGCAAGATCTGGTTGTGAACTTGTGACATTTGGGGTGTGCCAGCGGCAAATGAATCAGCTTTTGGCTTATGTGTCTAGAAACTATTTCTTCTAACCACCCAGAGAGATTTGTTTGTTCCAACAGAGAGATTGGTAGTCTTTCCAATTTACAGGTGGGTATAAACAGGGTCAGATAGCTTATCTTCATTCTTTTCATGGCCATAAAGTGTGGGAAACAGATTCTCACAACACTGACACTCAGATCATAAAATCATGGCTGGAGATATTTACTGAGAAAGCGGAAGGACATAATCATTGGTTCTTCAAGGGCTGGCAGTTTGTGTATGAAATTAGTAAATTTCATTCATCTTTTCAAAACTTTGATGAGAATAAAATAATACATGTGATGTGCATTGAAGGTGCCTAGCAATACAGTAAGTGCTCATAAATGCTACTTGTTATTATTTTTATTTAAATTCTAGTCCAAAATATTTTAATGCCGTTGAACTGGGCATCATAACTCTGATAGAAATCAATGACAAAAATTTAACATTTATGTATTTATTGCATTTGTTTTGAAAAACAAAAGTCAAGATGACTTTTAAGCTTAACAAAATGACTTCTACACTCCCCTTTCATTTATGTACTCTAAGAGAATTCAACATTGTGCTATTAGATGTTTCATGGTAAATCTCAAAACACAAGCACAGTAACAAGTGCAACAAAAACAAAAAAATCCTGTGATATTTCTAATTGATGATTTAAAAGACAGTATAAACATTTATAGCCAAAAGAAGAAGATATTTTCAAGGTCTCTCTGATACCTTCTTCCTGGAAAAATCAGTATTATTCACCCCTTCTCTACCCTACCTTGTATTGTGGGCTTTATATCAAGGTCAACATAGGAACCATTGAGTAGCACCATTGAGAGGATATAAGTAGAAGAGCATTCTTTGCCAGATTGCTTCTTTGCTAGAAATGGAATTCTCTGCTTCTCACTATTGCCAGTTAGTAGTAGAAAATAAAAAGCTACCAGTGTCATATCTGTGATTAGGCAAAAAAAATTAAAATGCAATAAAATATCAAGAAGTTACTTTTAATTTTTCCAGGTACCTAAGCCAGAGGTAAAAACATACTAGACCCCACTAGAGAAATAGTGTCCAAGAAAACATGGTAGCTTTGGGCTTGCCCTGGAAAGAAGTTAGAAAGGCTTCAGGCCCCACCCAAACTTCCAGAATCAGAACCTATATTTTTTCATAAATCTCCAAAAATTCATACTCATTAAAGTTTGAAAAGCACTGAGCTAAAGCATAATTTTATGTGATAACTGATGTGCAGAAAGAGAAAGAATGGACACTTTCTCAGCAAAGATTTTGTCTTCATTAATTCTTGGACATATACCTAAAGGGTATGTCTTCACAGATCAACAAATGTTTAAAGATAAAACCATTATAAGCCTATACAGCATTCTATTTCCAATACATCTGAATAGCAATTTGCTTTCTTTATAATCACAAGCATGCCTCTTTCATCCTGACATACACTCCCATGGATAGAGGCCAGTTTTCTTATTTGCCATGGGAAGACAATAGATTTCATGATGTATCTCCTCCAGCAAGTTAAAGTCCTCTCCAATTTCAAGGTCTAGATTGTCCCAACTAACATCCCTGGGTAAAAACATGCTGATTAGTGAGTATTTTTAAGAGAATCAGGAAATTCTGAGCTGTCTAGCCCCTTAACTCAGAAGATCACGTAGGAGTAAAATGAATTTGAAGTGAATTTTAAAAGGAAGGGTTAAGTGGAGTTAAGACCCTGATTTAATCCCAGTGGATTTTACGATAATTAAAGCTGTTGGAAACCTGTGCAGGGAGAAGTAAAAACTTCAAAAACATTCCCAAAGTGGAAATAATAGTTGCATTTAATAGAGATCACAACTAAAAAGGAAGCAAGTTTTGCAAACAGAAAAACAAAAAGAAGAAAACAATATAGTAGAATGGATTATGTCAAGATGAGAGGATATGATGATGAAGAAATAAAGGCCAGAGGAAAATGGAAAGAGGAGGAGTGTATCACTGTGTGGCTGGGAACTACTACATAAATAAAATGGCACTAGGGAGAAAGGAAGGGTGAAGAACAAAAGAGTAAGTCCAGAATGCCTGTAAATCAGAGGGCCACAGGCCAGTCTCTCTCAGAAGCGACCCCTCCCATCCAGTCCTACCTGGCCGGAAGGATGGTGGTCACCACTTGAGGGCTTGAGGGTTGGGGGAGGTAAGGTTGGGGGGAACAGAGGGATCCTCATGGCAACTTTCCGACAAGAATGAGGAGGAACCTTCCCCCTGTGTGAAGAAAAAGGGAGGCTGTCATTTTTGTGGCATTTAAATTGATTTCTAAGTCAAGTGAGGTTTCAAATTATTTGTCTGGGAGCCCACTTAGAATGCCTTCTAGAATGGAGATTTAAAACCTCCAATTCCTTCAACTCCTCCAAACCCTCTTCTGTGGCATGGCACCTGGCTTATGTATATGCAGTGGAATTGGCAGTTGTGTTGTCCTTGGTGCCTCCCTCTCTACTCCCTGTGGGGATTGGCTATTACATGTGATTACAACTGCTACTTTAGAGAAATTCTCCACAACACCCAATACCATCGAAAAACTTGAGGAAAGATGATGTGTAATAACTGATAGCAGTTTGTTCAGGTGAACAACGCAGTCCAAAAAATATGGACTTAATTGCTCCACTTTTCCTAGAAAGAGATCTTTTAATGCACAAACAATTCTGTTAGTCCTCTATATAGTTATTAAATAAAAAATATATATTGAGCACCAAGGATAGGCAGGCATTGTTCTTGGGTAGGTAGAACTCCTGGGCATCAGTGACACAACCTAAGTGCCTGCCCTCGTGGAGCTCATTTTGCAATCTGAAGGGACCAACATTGAACAACACACTGAAAAAAAGAAACAAATGGCCCAGTGAGAGGTGAAAAATACTATGAAAAACAGAAAGTAGAGCAAAATAAAGTAGAGAGGAGATACCAGGGATGGAAGAATGATGGAGGGTTTTCCAGGTTTAAGTCAAGTGGTCATAGAAAGACTCAGAATTCAGATTAGAACAAAGACTTAAGAGACTGGGGAGAGTTGCCAAAAAAGACACTTGGGAGATGAGCATTCTGGGCAGAGTAAACAGTCCATGTAACAGCCCTAATGGGATTGGCCTGGCTTATGGGGGCCCAGAAAGCCCATAGAGGCCTGAGTGGAGAGTATGTCAATGAGGAAACAAGGAGGAGGCACGGAAAAGTGGGTTCAGATCATAGTAGATCTTGTAGGCTTTTGTTCTGAGAGAGGGGGGAGTCACGGCAGTGTCTTAAACAGAGGAGTGACCTGAGTTAATGCAAGCTATGATGACTCTGGCTGCTGTGTTGGAAATAGATTGTGAGTGGCCATCTGTGGAAGTGGGGAGACCAATTAGGGGGCTAATTTGAAAAGGGGATACATGTTAGTGAATTCAGTTGGGGTTGGGGAGGTTGCACTGCGGTAGGCACCTTAGCAACGTCAAAATTGTTTGAATGGGCTCATAATATTTCTCAAGTCCTAGAATGTTTTGATTCCTTCCAAAACAAAGACCCAATAATAAATTTAAGAATTACAACAGCTCATTATGTATTTCCCAAAACCTAAGGATTACTTTTTCATCTTTGGTAATATGTAAGATTCAAAGAAAAAGGAAGGACAAAGAAAACAAAGCTAGAAGCAATGTGTTTCCAATTCTTTAGATGTTACCAAAAACATGCACACATTATTAGTTGTACTCTTAGAAGCAAATTTTCACATACTAGCATAATGAGCTAGGGGAAATTCCATTTTGATGCTCAAAGACTAAACCATGCTAAGATTCCCTCCAATAGCATAAAGTTATTGGTGTTTGAGTGTGTGTGCATTTGTGTGTATAACAGTGATGGAGAGCACATAGTAGAGAATCCATCCAACCTATCACTAACATCACCAGTTATTTACCATTCTATCACAAGTCACTAATTGGCAAATGTTAAAATCACCTGTATTGATAGGATTCTTTGAATATAAACATTTTATCTGAACCTTCATCTTAGTTACAAATTCATCATATGTTTAACTGTGACAAAGAGTTCCAGTTCCTGCAGGTTATCCTGGTTACTGAGACTGCTGGCGATCTCTGCTGAAATGCCTGCCTGCCAAGGTTAGCAATATAGGGGCAGATTGTTTGGAAGACTGCATTAGCCAGCCCCAATGGTTGCAGAAGCCAATTCCCTGAAATACACACACAGTCTCCTGCTGGCTCTGGTTCTCCAGTGGAACCCTGACAGATATTAAACAATTAAAAAAATTAGAAACAATATGTGGGGCTTTCCATTTCTGGTATTGGCTGCTTAGGATACTTAGGATATTTGACTCATTCTCCCCACTGGAATAATTTAATAAGCTAGATTTGGTATTGAAATACTCTTCTTAAAACAAAACAAAACAACTTATAACCACAAAAATTTAAAGAATGATCAGGCCCAAAGCTAAGGTATATCTAACCCAAACATGACATAAGCAAGGAAGTTACAATTGTCCTATGGGCTTTTGTAAATGCTGAAAATTTTTAGTTCATCTTTTGGCAGCCTTGTAGATTGAGGCTGAAATGCAGAGCCTGCCACCCACCGAGAATGAGGAATCATCAAGGAAACCTTTCTGGTAGCAAGTTAAATATATAAATTGTAGGATTAAGAATAAACCAAATAGTACTTCTAAAATAAAATACAAAGTTTAAAATAAAAATGCAGTGGGTCGGTAGAGAAGCAGTGTTAAAAAAAAATCAGTGAATTAGAAAATGGAACAAAAAATTTATCCATAGGGTAGCATAGAGAGATGAAAAAATGGAAAAGGATTAAAAAGAGCTAAGAGAGAGAGAGGAAGATGGAGAAGGAGAGGTATGCTTTACTTTATTTGTATATATAAAGTTCAGAATCATAGAGGGAAAACAAAATAAAGTGATAGAAGCTACATCTGCTGACATGATGGCTAAGTTTTTCTAGAGCTAATGAAAGTTATTCACCTGGTCATTTCAAACTTATATTTAGATACATTATAGAGAAACTATATAAATGTAAGAAAAAATTTAATGCAAACAAAGGAAAAATGATACAAATTATGATCAAAAGAACTAAACTAAGATAAACAATTAACTACCAATAAGTGAAGCCAATGGATGGTGGAATTTTGTCTTCAATGCACTCACTGAAAATGCTGCCAACTTAAAATTCTATACCCAGTGAAAGTATCATGCCAAAATTAAAGGTGAGTTAAGACATTTTTCAGACAAAAATGAAAACAAAGCCCTCATGTCTTCACTACCTTCAATAGAAGAAGGACTTCTGTGGCATGCGGAAAATAATGATCCTAAATGGACTGTGTGAGACACAAGAAGACAGCTGTGAAGATCTAGATAAATTCAAATACACACTGACTGCATAATACTGAAAAATAATGTTGTGTAGATTTAGAAGTCTATAGAATTAAAACATACTTCTAAAGTAAGTTGAGAGGGCACACAGGGAGTTAAACTGTTCTAATATTTTAGTACAGCCCAGAAGGAGAGAAAATATGTGTAAGTTTTATACTCAATAAAATAATGGAAATTAACTGTATCTCTATAATCCATCTATCTATCTATGGACACATATAAAAGTAACTCTTCATATTGATAAAAAATGAGAAGAATTTTTCTTCCATGGAGGAAAAAAACAACATAGTGTAGTCAACCAGGACCTCCATAATGAGCCAAGACGCTGTCAGTCTGTACTCTGGTCTGGCTTCTATGAGATGCCCAAAGTGTGTTGGCAGAGAGAACTCACATTTCCCACTGAGTAGCAAAAGATTAGAGGAGGCACAAATGAATCATGTAAGAAAGGGGGTTTTAAATCCCCATGGTAATCTCTTTCTCCCTGAATGTTGGGAAAGCAGGACTGAAATAACCGCAGAGGCTTCTGTCTTGTGGCCCAGTGGTATGTCTGACAAGACTAACTTCCACCAGGGAGGTGAGTCACTCACCCAGAAGCAAAGATGTCAGAGGGGAAATGAGGAAAATCCTTCTCATTTCCCAGGAGAAGGGGGAAAAAAGGCACTAGGAGCTACATGATGAAATGTTTTTTGGGTATAAATTAAAATGATTTAAGCTTCCTGGAATTCTCTCTTGCTGATGAGCTAAATTACAACAGAAAACCTGTGTTTTAAGAAGCATCAAAGACAAATTAAGTGTCAGAGGAAAAGCAAATTACACATTTATTGACTTTTTCATGAGGTTACAAAGATGGTTCATTAAAAAGTTCCCTCAAAAGATTCTTCTTGAAGCAAGAGCCAGTAACTGCAAAATGGTCAATATACTTTGGAATAGTTGTAGCAGATTCAGGGCAGTTCCCTATTAATGATTTTTTCCCAACGTGTTAAAAGAAATCTCTATGTATTGCTAGGAAAGAGGCAGAAAGTCCTTTTCATAATGAATCAATTCAGAGTTGAGCAGGACTATAAAAGGCATGGTTTTTCTGCACTGGCAGTTGGGTTCTTGAATTGTTTCTAAACCTTTTGGTACATATTAAACCCTTTCCCATTGGTTTTGGCAAACCCAGGGATGGAAATCCCAAGGAAACCAATTATGTCACTGAGTTGAAAGGGCTTATTGTATCCATTTTAGGAACTCTGCTGCTATCAAGTTCATAAAAAGACACACCTTGAACAGAACTGGAAACAGCAAACATTCAGGTACTGAGTCAACATCTCATTGCCAAAAACATGCAGCTGACTGTTTCTCCAGAATTTGCAACTCTACTGAGAAGGGGCTAATGTTCTCTTAAGGATAACTACTGCTGTTTGTACCTTAATAAACTTCAGTGGGACTTATGCACAAGAATATACAACATAATTTTATGTTAAATTGAGGGTCCAGGTGTTTATACATTTTATAATTTGCTTTTAGGAATCACCTACTTCCATTTTCCCCAGCTGTCCTAAAAAATTGCACATAAAGGAATAGACCCATTGCATGCCTTTCTATGGGACAAATGGAGTCTATGTATGAAATAGGCATGGTGCATGTCTCAAATGGGGTTTTCTAAAATAAATTTTCTCATGTGGCTGACCAAATTTAATCTCTATCCAACATGGGCCAACAGGACTGAAATTCTTGGCCCATGTGTATAAATGAAATAGATTTTTAAAAAAATATTTATTTTTACTTATGCAGACAAAGAACTGGAGTGCAGGTCAGAGGTGCAGGGGGTGAGAGGATTCACCAGAGACAGAGTGGGGAACAGAACAGGTAGATCTACTGAAATGCACTGCTGAGCAGCGGGCTAGACAGGAATAGTCTGTTGTGCCATGTGGGTTGCCATGTGGATTAACTCTCTGATCTGGATTGAACTGGTGCTTCAGTGACTGGCAATAGCTTAATAGTTCTGAGACTTTAACCCCTGTGCCACCAGGGAGGCCTGAAAGGGACTTTTAACTTGTTTTGTTTGAGACATCTATAATTGTGCTGTTGCTGAATGGTAAAAATGTAAGGAACTCAAATTGATCTTTCTGGATTATAAAAATAATGTTGAATAATAACAATTAAAAAAAACACAACAAGAACAAAAAGACAAAGACTAATCACAGGTACTTTGTGGGGAGGGGGTAAGGACTGGGATGAGGCAGAAAGAGCACAAGGGACTGAGGTGATGGTGCACTGGTGAAATGGTGGTGGGAATTCCCTGGGGACTACAATTGATGTCAAATATATATAAGCAAATTAATTAAAAAAAGGGTTGAATAAAAGGGTCAGTAAAATTATACTTTGAATTAATCTAGCCAGGACCCTTTCTGTGCTGCCAAAGAACTGCTATCTTTCAATTTAATTTTTTTTAAAAGAATTTGAGACCTATTTGTTCTCAAAGAACTTGTTTGGTTACCAAAGGTTTGAAAAATTATGCAGATTGTGATTGGAGTTCAGAATGGTTCAAAACAGTAACATCAGGAGAAAACAGACATGCAGCATGAGCTTCTTCCCTGTTTGGGAGGAGTTTAGAAAAATCTATACATTATTGCAGAGTGAGAATAAGTGAAGAAAAGAAATAAATTATTATATTCAATGTTATGGTAAAAGAAACTGAAAAATGGGAAGAAATCTGATGTCAGGTAATACGTAGTTTTTACTGTGAGAGAGAAATGACCGTTGCTTTTTGGTTTGAAAACTGTTTATTCCATTTACAAGACAGTAGGAGGAAGCTATTTCCCCTCAGTCACCTCTGGCGAAGTGTGGCAATGCTTTCTTCTTTAAAAGAATGTTAAAGTTGCGGCCTCCCTGGTGGCACAAGGGGTAAAGGCACAGCACTGTGTAGCTGTCTGCAGCCACTGTAGCATAAGTTTGATCCCTGGCCAGGGAGCTCACCCACATAACGCAGCAGACCTCTCTTGTCTCACCTGCTGTTCCCCTCAGCGGTGTATTTAAGTGGATCTGCCTATTCTGCTTTCTACTGTCACTGGTGCCTCTCCTCAGCCCCTGCACCTCTGGGCTTTACCTCAGTTCTTTTATACATAAATAAACTTAATAATAAACAATGAAGATTGAAGTTATCTCTAATATTATCTACTGTAGTGTCAACTCGGTTTCCTGGTCCAACACGCTGTGTAAGTCTCCATATGTCAGAAAGTCACTCTGCCTTCTCATCTTTCTGACTGAAGGCAGAACTTCAGTAACTGACTCGGTTACTGACTTCGTAACTGACTTGGTTACGATCTTCTGTAGATACTGTTGCTCCATTTCCTTTCCTCCAGTTGCTCTTCTGTTTGCTTTCTGAATTTCTTAATTTCCTTCACATCTCTGTCATGCTTCAAAGACCATCCCATGCAAGATGTGTACAAGGATTATTTCAAAGCCAAAGCTCTTCTATTTCTGGCCCAGGTTTCAAAGCACAGAAGATACTCTCCTGGCCTTTCATTTGCCTGCACTGCTGTCCTGTGCTTTGCTGTTCTCTGTATAACCCTATACTCGATCTTATTGTTTCACTTTTCTGTTTATTATTGTTCCTGGTCATGGTCGTTTTGCTTTACTAGCCACTGTGTCCTATAATATTAACAGTCGTGGTTTCTTATTTTACCTTTAAAGTCATGGTTCTGAAGCACAACACCCTTTAAGTCCTGCAGAACACCTCTCAATAAATGTTTTAGGTGAATGTGAAACCAATGATCTTCAAGGACCGACTTCCATTATAGTCATAAGGACAACCTCATGGGTGAATGGCAAAGGGTAGTTATTGTGCTACCTATTTATAATGGAAATAATGCAGGCAACAACACTACTGAAAATTCATAAATACAATTTGATCTCTTTTTAGAAGAACCAAATAAGAAGAAATGGAAAGTTGTTATAAAGAGGGTCGTGTCATACACTGTTAATTACCAATGATGTTCTTCTGGTTAAAAAAATATCAACTGTTTTCAGGTATTTGGTGATCATGGGCTTGAAGAGAAGCTGCACTCTCTTCACCTCTGTGGGTGAATCTTAATCATTCTAAGCCAACCCTGAAAATTACACTTCCGTGACTATGCTTGTTTTACGAAAGTGCATATGACATAATTCTAGCAAATGACAAGCCTATTGAGGGGGACTTAGGAAGGTTTTTCCTAACCCCATAAAGAGTTATAAGATGAAGATCTTCCCATCTCAGTCTTTGAATGGATTTATGTAGGGTCCTGATGCATGGAGCTTTGTCTGGTATAACCTTCTTGTAACTGTGAGTTCGTAACCTGGGGAGATGGCCAGGTGAGATGGCATGGTGGAAATTTTAAAAATGCCTGGACTCTTGATGAAGTTGTCGAGCAACAAAATGGACCAAACTGAAACTGCAAAACCCAGAACTTATAGTAACACATACAACTTCCTAAATGCTAGTATTGTTTAAACCAGTTTTAACTGGGTATTCTGTAAAATTGCTGATGAATGCACCCTTCTGACATACTTCCAGCAATTGCTAGTTCTTCTGTTTGAAAACATCCAGTGAAGAATTTCAAAGGTTTTACAACACCTACTAACATTGACTTTTATGATGATGACATAGAAGCATAACGAATATTCATAGGGTTACTTATATTGAGAATTAAGTAATATAAACAGGCTTGTTATTGCATTGTATCTATGAATAAAGTTGCTGATATTGTTGGATCAAAAACAAAAACAAAGCAAAATAAAATTCTGAAAATAGTATTTCCCAAGAAATTGTTTTTAGAAATACAACAACTGGCTAATGATGTTAGCTATAAGCAAATAATTATCAGTATGCAAAATAATGATAAATTTGAACTCAGGTAACATGGGTTGAAAATACATGTATCTGAATATGTCACTTGGGACTAATTATTGTTATGGTGTGTCTAAAATTTCAGTTGAAACTGGATCTTTTGTTTCAAACACCTACATGTTATTAAGAAATCAATTCTAATTGGAAAGTAGAGCAATTTCTGAAATTATATTAAAATTTACTCTATTTTCCTATGTTGATCAGCCTGAAAGGGTGGTAAGAAAATTTAAATTGTATATTTATATGGAAAAAAATTAAAGCAGCATATCTAAATAATTATTAATTTTTGGCTTTTCATTACTCCTTAAGAATCTACATTGCTGAGTCTAAAAACTTTAGGAGTAAAATATATTAAGTAGCGTCCAATGTAACAAATATAAAAGCAGGATGGAAGAACCTACCACAAAAATATATTTAGAATCAGCCCCAAGGAATATATAAAAGTGAATTAATGGATGTAATACACAATGAAACAAAACTAACATTTTTGAGCTATACATGTTTAAAAAGTAACTGTATAGTATGGCAATATCTCTTAGAGTAGAAATTTTATATTGTAGAAGAACAGGAAATATCAAAAGCGCACTTTTTCACAAACATAAAAGTATCTGGTGGTTAACCAAAATGGATGGAATAATCTAAAACTGAGCTACTGTTTGCTAACTAGAAAGTATTTGATTTATAGTTATTCCCTTCAGTTCATTTAATGTTAATATTAACGAAGCAACTTATTTTATCACACAATAAGAATACTGTAGTTTTAGAGTGGAACTCCAATAAAATAGTATTATAATAAAAAAAAATTATTTTTCTAATGTATGAGGAAACTTTGTTGGCCAGTAACCAGTGATTTTGGTGCAGTGCTCCCTCTGCTGGAAAGACTGTGCCATTACAAAACCACATCAGTTCTTTAGAGCTCAAGAGACTTTGCTGTCTTGGATTCCCTCTACCCTGTACACTAGAACAATCCTCGGAAGAGTAAGGTGGATCTTTAAAAATACCTATTCCCGAACCAAAGCCCAGACCAACTGAAACCGAATCTCCAGAGGTAGATTCTGTGAACAGCAGTTTAAAATTCACCAGCTGAGGGCAAAAGCTTATCAAATACACTTTTGGCCATCTCTGAGAAGGATGTACAGTTTCACATGCAGCAATAGACCTGGCTATAGGAAGGCACATGAAATGTGGAGGTCTAACCCTAACTGAGCGGAAAGAAAACACAGGTATTGCGTGTTGTGATTTGGTTAAGTTTACCTTGGGTTTTTCATCAAGGATCTGCTGACGGATCTCCTTGTGCTTCTCTACGAGTTTTTCTTGCCGTTTACTTTGTGCCTCTTCTAACTACAAGAAAATTAAAAGGAAAGTCACTTTCACCTAAATTTTCAAGTGAATGCTTTCACCTGAAAATGGATAGCTAGTAATATCTATTATTGCAATAATGATGTAAGTTAGGAATTTAAGTATTTCGTATCTTGATCAAGAGTTGCTCTTACAAGTATAGGAAACTTGATAAATATTCAGGCTTGATGACGGGTGCATAGGATTGGGGGTTGTGAGGTAGTCAACTGATATCTGAAAAATTTCATAAGAATAATATTTTTTTTTGGCGATAAGAAGTGTCTCTGCAGGTTGCTATCTTTTATACCATCAGCAACTAATGATTTTTTGGGGGGAGATTCTCATTTCCATCATGTTTCTGGGCTCCTGATTAGGGAAATGTGTTTTTTGGGGGTGGGAGATGAGTTTTTATGTTTATCTTCAGATGCACCCTGTAGGGTCAGAGAAAACTATCAGGCTTTTCCGCCCTCCCGCCATTGGTGTAGTGATGGACACCTGCAGTGCTGCATGCATGCCTAGGTGGGCATGCGCAAGTGGATGCACTTGGTTTAGACATGGGCATATAAGGGCAGCATCATGAGGCCACCAGCAGTGGAACAGCGAGCAAGAGCAGCAGCAGCAGGAGAATGGGATGCCAGTAGTGGAACAAGAGCGGCAGTAGCAGAGAGAAGCAAGAGCCAAGAGGGTGAGATGCGCTGGGGGCTGGGAGGCCTACCAACCTCCTGGCTCCCCTGGCCCCTTTACCTGCCATGTACCTGGTCACCTCTGAGAGAATAGTGTCACCTCTGTAAATAAAGGCATAAAAGCCACCAAGGACTCCAAGACTCCTTCCTTTACCCCGTCTGCTAAAATCATCCAGAACTTGCTCTGTGCCTCCTTCCTGGCACTACACACCCTTTTATATAAAGGATTACAATTAAATTTTCAGAGACAGGAATTATGAAGTGCCTTCTCTCTGAAGCTGGTACTGGTGATAAACAGATACAACCAAGCCTGGCATGTCAGCCCAGAAACTCACACTGTGCTTGTCAAGGGTCACATTGTTTGTAAAGGAATGAGGAATTAAGGGACATACCCTCTTGATGTACTGCACAACCTCCTGGATATATGACCGGATCATCTCTGTCTTTTCCCTAAAAGCAAAATGATACACAGATCACTGTAAAACTCAGCTGGCAACGGTGAGAATGGGAACCTCAGCCTTCCTGATGAAAAGGTACAGAAATCTCCACATTCTTATTACCCTGCAGGGAAAGTACAAACCACCTGCTCTGGACAAAGGTCAGGTTCCACCCGAAGGCAAGCTTTCACTAAGTGTTTAGAAGTTTCCTGATGATATGGGTAATGAGAATTTAGCCCTTCCCTAAGGGAAGCTCTTTACTCAGTCTTTATCCAAAAGACTCTGCCCTGGGTGCATCTCAGTGCTTGACTCTTTGAGTTCAGTGTTAAACATTTTACAACACGGATATCTGGGAAGGTTAATTAGAGGAGAAATTTCACAGATGGGTCTTCGTGTAGATGAGAATCTTTTATTCTCATAGAGTCATCACCAGGTGAGAGGAGGTGAGGGCGTGAGGGGTTCTTCCTTACTCTTCCATCTGAGTTTTGTCTTTGGATTTAGCTTCTGTTATCTTCTCCTGCCTCTTTTTATCCATTTTCTTCTTCAATTCCTTCTTCTCTCTGAAGTCAAAATGGAAGGAAAAGGGAAAAATTGGTGAGTCAAATGGCAACTTGTGTTAAATATACTTATAAAACAAGGTCATTGTAATAAGATTAGAGGCTTACTTCTCACAGATTTCCTTGAGCTTCTTCAACTGGTTGTTCTGACATTCTTCAGCAACATCTGTCAACTTTTGAATCAGCTGGAAAAAGAAAATGCCAGTTTGCTGTTTTACATTATCGTAAACAAATTACCCCCTTCCACTGCCATGCTCCATAACAGTGTCTGTACTTGGAAAAATCTGTGACTGACATTGAACAATGATTAAAACTGCCAGATCTCCTAGGCAATGAGGATATAATTTAAAGCCAACACCTTTGCTCAGTTTTAATATGCAGTCTTTTCTCTTTAAATTATTGTGTTGATTACCACACTTTGACTTAGTGCAACATACACAAAACTAACAGTGGGACCATTATCCAACCCCTGCTCTTAAGACTTATTAAAGGAGGAATATAGGGAAACCAAACAAAGGGTCAGGAAAAAAAGGACAACACTAACAGGCAAATTATAAAGCCAAGATATATAGCAGAGGAAGGGGAGAGAGAGGAGTTGAAATAGTGGTGGGGAGAGAACAAGGGACTATGGTGATGGTTCACAGATGACTTGGTGGTGGGAGTTTTATGGGGATCGTACCTGTACAAATATTGCAAAAAAATAACAGTGATGTAAAAATTAATTAATTAAAAAAGACATTAAAAGTGTGATTTTGGTCAAGGAGACCAATTTCTCTGAACCGACATTTTCTTGGTTGTAAATGAGATTATCAACAACTTCTTCTCTTGGAAGAACTGAAGATAAAAATGAGGATGAGACAAATATACCTCATAATCAACTGTGAACAGTACTTCTTGTTGGCAGCTATCATTCACATCTAATTGTTTCCAAGATGACATTAATTATCCAACTTAGAAACAGATGTGTGTGTCATTGCTGTGTATAATTTGCAGAGAACATCAGATATTCTCTTCTATGCAACCACTGAACTGGGAATTCATTTAATGTCTCACATCTATTTTGTTTTCAGACCAAGCTTCAAGAGGGAAGCACCTGTGTTTTTATATCCTCAGCTCTCTGCACAATTCCTAGCATTCAGTAGTTGTTCAGTAAATGCTTGTCAATTACATGAAAGTGATGTTGTCCCCCGATTCCATCTCTGTCTTTATTTCACATGAAGAAACCAGGGAACTCTGTCATTGCTCAGGCAGCAGAAGCAACTGGATTCAACCCTTCTGACTAGAACCTCCAAACTGATGGCCCAGCTTCTTGTGAAAGGTCCTAAGACTGGTTCCCCAAAGGAGGTTCTTAGATACAGCAGGGCTGACCAGTGTTTTATAACAGCAGTGATGACAGTGACAAGGTAACCTAATCATAATACCAGCAAACATTCACAGATTGGTTTATGTCAGGAGCAGTCTAAAGAGCTTTATGGGCCTCCCTGGTAGTGCACTGGGTAAAGCACCGTACTATGAAGCAAATCGCAGCCACTGCAGCATGAGTTTGATCCCTGCCCCAGGGCAGGGGGGTGAACCACATGGCGCAGCAGACCTCTCCTGCCTTGCCTGCTGTTCCCCTTAGCAGTGTGTTTCTGTCGATCTGCCTGTTCTGTTCCCCACTCTGTCTCTGGTGAATCCTCTTACTCCCCCCCCCCCACATCTGGCCTGTACCCCAGTTCTTGCAAGCATAAATAAATCTTTAAAAATAAACAAAAATACCTGGTGGGGAGGGGAGGGGGAGGGTTGAGGGAAGATGGGAGCACGAGGGACTGAGGTGATGGTGCACTGGTGAGAGGGTGATGGGGAATACATGGGGATTAAAATTAATGGCAAGTATATGTAAATTTTAAAATATTTTAATAAAAAAAATGAAAGAAAAAAATAAACAAAAATAAAGAGTTTTACATGTTTTAGCTTATTTAATTCTAAGAGCTGTCCTACGAGGTAGGTGCTTCTGGGCTGAAAAGTCTGGGCCACAGCAATGGTGAGAGGTGAAGTGGAGCATAAATGTACATCAGGCTCTGGCTATTGCCTTCACTACTCTCCATGCTGCTTTTCTTTATGATGTTGAGTATCGTTTTTAAACACTCCTTGTTATCTAAGAGTATAAAAGAAGTAGAGAAAAAAATGCCTTATAGATTTAAAATAAATATGCAGTTACTTGAAATTGACATGAAATTTGATGTATTCATATGTAAAGTGGACTAAATCTGAGCAAATATTAACTGGGACTTGGGCCAGCAGAAAATCTATTTGATCATTCAGAAGATTTTACTTCAGTAATGCACTTTTACCCACAATGCAACACACATATATGAGTTACCTACAAATACCTGGCAAGAGTCTAGAAAGTCTGATCTGATGATCTGTCTTTTTAGATTCTGCTACTCAAGGCTGACCAGCAGCACTGGCATTCTCAGTCTCTACCCATAAGTAATAATGTGTATTTTAACAAGATTCCAGAAAATTCTTATGTAAATCAAAGTTTGAGAAATACTGTCTGGATTACTGAGGAAAGTGTGGACTATTTAAAAGACCTCCTTTGCTATGGTCTGAATGTTTGTATCTCCTCTAAATTCCTTATTAAAATGCAAACTCCTAATGTGATCATATTGGCATGTAGGGCCTTTGGGAGATAATTAAGTGATGAAGGTGCAGCCTTTACCATCATGAAGGCATGAGGGTGCCCTTAAAGAAGACACCCCAGAGAGCAGAGAGCTCTCTTGTCGCCTCTACCATTTGAGACTACAGTAAAAGGTGGTTGTCTGTGAGCCAGGAAAGGGGTTCTATCAAGACACCCAAGCTACAGGTGCCTCAATCTTGGAATTTTAGGCTTTCAGAACTGTGGTGATTGATGTTTGTAGTTTTAGACGCTCTGTCTATCATAATTTGTTATATGTCCTGAATTGACTAAGACACCCTCTATAACTTCCTCTTCACTGTCTCAAAAGATGTTCAGACCTTTATCTGTATTCTCTTCATTATCCCAAACTCAACTTCCTTGTGAAGCTGACAGAAGGACATTTCCCTTCTGTGATGGTGGTGAAAACTGAAAGAGAAAACACATGTATGCCCTAATAGACCAAAATCATAGATTCCTAACTTGATTTGCTTCCCCTCCTTCCAAGAAAAAGTTTCTCACTTTTGCTTTCCTTCCCATATTTGCCAGCCTTTGACTGGACCTGATGCACCATTTTATTCTCTCTTCTCAAACTTTCACCTAAACTGGAGGCATTCCCTTTGCATAAAAACACAACTCTTATTTTTCCCTTTCCTTTCAAATCCCTGAATTTCTGTTCATCTTTGACCTTCCTTTCTTTCATTTCTGTTTCTAAAATGGAGAACTGCTCCTTCCAAAGTTGCAGTTAGCCATCGCCTCCTTCTTGAACCCCACCTTCTGACTTCCATTCCAACTTCTAGGATACACCTGATTTTGCCTTCTTATGATAAAAATGCTTTTGTTACTAAATTGACTATTTCCTAGGGCATAGGTTTTATTATGCTAGAGATTTGTATATCTTAGTTCACAATACCTTTAGGATCTCAGTATTTTCATCCTTAGGTTAAAAGAAATAACAGTTCCATTTACTAGTTAAATAATTATGTACAAGCAACTAAACAGTAGTAAATTACAGAGTACCCAACAGATGTTAACCTGATTCCTTAAAATCTATAAAATATTCCACAATACCTCTGTGAATTCAATATGGTACCTTAAGGTGACTTGGCATACAGTTTGGGAACCATATTTTCATTCTCTTGACAGGCTCAGTGCCATCTTCCTTTATATGAAAATCTCGTTCCTGAATTTACAGTATTATCAGCAACTGCCCGAATCAGTCCTCCCTCCCTTCTTTTCTAGGGGCTTCGATTTATTCAGCATCATCAACTTCCTTGCCAATAGGGTAGACTTGTCTCTCACAAAAGAGAAGTAATTGTATTTTCTCACTAAGTATTAACATTTAACTCTAAGGTGAACATTACCTTTGACTTCCCTGTTGGGTATTTACTTCATCTAGTGGGTCATAGAGATTTGTTCATTTTCTGTTGCTATTTATCTTAAGACTTTGTGTTGACAGAATCTGGTGCAGATTCTCATTAGCTCCAATCTGAACTTGGCAAGAATTCCCAACCTCCCCTCAGTCTCCTTAATCAATCCATTCCATCCTAAATATGCTTCCTTGTTTGTATGTCTCAAAGCTTTAGCTGGTTAGCCCAAAATGCTATGCTCTGGTTCTAAATTTTATTTCCTGATTAACACTCATCATATCCAGTAAAGTAGGCAGTATATTTTTGCTCTCTGAACTGTCCATGGGCACTCCTATTTCTGTAATTTTTCTCAGGTTCTTCTTCCATCTTACTGTTATTTCCAATTGAATAGGAGAAAGCACAATATAGAACATTCCACCATAACAGAAAGCTCAACAGATCTGCAGTCAGGGATGGGGCACCCTCCAAGATCTCCCCTTGTCTATGCCCTGTCTTTCCAAATTAGCCTGTGGTGATTCTTCTGTTGATTGCTCAGATAACTCTACATCTTTGTTCCTTAATTGGCATGTTCTGTAAGATATTACTTAAAAATACTTACTTTCTATATATACATGCTTTTATTTTGCCCCCCAAAATGCCATGATTGCCATCTCTATTCTTAATAATTTTGGAAAACTTGGCTCAATGCAAAATGGTCACTCAAAAGTGACTGTGGAGTATAATCAGTGATAATTCAGGAGATTCATGTTCAAGGTAAGGGTTGTCTCACTGGAATTATTTTAAAAATGGTATAAAATTGGGATTTAAGAAGCTAAGTTTTGTTCTACTAGGAACAAATACCCTAGTGTGCAATCCAGATGTATTTTTAATAAATGTGGCTTTTGCATGCAAAGTATTTCTAAAGGTTGTTTTTCCCCAAAACAAAGATTTATTTGTATATGCATATAAGTGCTGGGGTACAGGCCAGAGGTGTGGGGGTGAGAAAGAGTGGGGAGCAGAACAGGCAGACTGGCTGAAATACACTGATGAGGGAAGAGCGGGTGAGGCAGGAGAGGTCTGCTGCGCCATGTGGGTCCCCTCTCTGGCTTGGGATCGAACTCTGTGCTGCAGTGGCTGCAGTTGCTTCATAGTGTGGTGCTTAACCCCTTGCGCCACTAGGGAGGCCCCTAAAGGTTGTTTTTAAAAGGGACATCCTTGCATTTAATATGAGAAATATTTAAATATGCCTCCCCTGTACTCAAGTCCTCTTGGTCTCTCCTTCTTAGTGGCACCCCTCTCCGGTACATTCTTTCCTTTCCAGCATTTTTCAAAAGACTATCACTCTTAATGTACTTCTGCCCTTACAGCATTTATTATTTTCATTTAAACTTCTACATAAGGCCCAGTAGGCAGAAGAGTTTATGCTATGACTGTCAAGAATAGTGCCATACTCACATTCAACTGATTAGACATGGATGTTAACTTATCTCTTTCCTAGCCTAAAAAGAGAGAGTGGGACTGACCTTTTGTTTTCTTGGCCCAATTCTACTTATCCAGGAAGAATACTCTTTGCTTTCTGAGAACCTGCCCTATATCCACTTTGGTTTCCATGGGAGCTAAAGTGTAGAGTATACTCTACTCTTTACCTCTTGGCCAAGTTTACTGGACCAGAGGATATACTGGTCCAGGAACAGTCATGCCCTGACTTGTCCACAGTTGACTAGTCTAAGATTGTAGGTTTAATTAATCATTTGACCCAAACAAGCCTTTTCCCAAGATGTTTCCAAGTTGTTACCAGAGAGAGAAATGCAACTCAGAAGAAGGGGGTAGTGACTCATTTCTGACAGGTAGAAGCCTGGCTGCCATTTCTGAAATGAATAATACTAATGGCCAGAGAAAAGGTGGGGGTGGTGAAAAAGTGGAAGGGATAGAGAAAAATGTCTTAGGGTGGTTCTGGCTTCTCCTTCTCCCTACATCCCCTTCCCTAGTTTAGACTGTCAATCTATTCTTATGTGATCCACCCTACCTATTTTTCTAAGGATTACTCTTCATGTTTAAGTTTGTATGAGGATGTGGGTTTCTATTGCTTGCAACCAAGAAAATCCTGACTCCCCCTCAAAAAAAAAAAAATCCATTTCTTACCTACCAATAAGATGGAGTAAATTTTGAGTTTTGGTTCAGTGTTTTTATTTCAAGAGATACAAAAACAGGACCCCAAATAGGGATATTTTTCACACAATAATTGAAGTATTTTTAAAGTAAAATGAGTGTAAACTCACTTCTCTTTTGTACTTACTAGCAGACAAACTCTACTCAAAGAACTAACTGTTCAATCATGAGTTAGCCAGGAATCTTACTGAAAGTAAGCTCTCGACTAAAGTTAGGAAAGAAGATTAATTTAGAATGCCTAGGATATAAATCAAGAGTCTACGTGGTAAACTAAAATACATAAATTTTTAATTTTAACTTTTAGCATGATTTTTTTTTTGCCCAAGGGAATAGACACATTTCAATAATATTGTTTATTTGTTTATTCTCATGATAACTCTCCTAGTTAATGTTCCAAACTTTTTAAGGAATGAAAAAGAAAAGCTTTGGGGAAAATAATTTTATGCTTGTCCTCAACTCCATGCTAAGTTTCACTTGGTTTAATCATTTGAAGGCCAGAGATTGGTTTCTATGGAAGAGACTAACTCTTTGATGCTAATTCTAGAGGGATTAAAACACACACACACACACACACAGATACTGGTATATCTGGAGGCTCTTCTAAGAAGGGCAATTTTGGAAAATGGGCAATAAATCAAGTGGGAATATTCACACTTCAGGTAGACCTTATCATCCTTCTCTTGCTAATATCCAGAGAAGACACTGTCTTCAAGTTTTTACTAAAATACTAAAAATGTTTGGTTTTCTCTACAAATAATTTATGAATCTTGCAAACTAAGCCATGATCCAATCAAATGCCTTGCTGATAATTTCAAAGCAAGGTTCATGGTGGGGTGTATGTGGTTCATTCAAATTGAGAAATATTCATGCATTCATTCAAGGGATATTTATGCATGGGATATCATGCTCATTTGTGTTGTTGTTTCTGTGTATGACTGGAATGTAGGCCAGAGGTTTTGGGTGGCATATGTGTGTATGTGAGAAGATTCACCAGAGACAGAGTGAGGAGTAGAAAAGGCAGATCTACTGAAACATACTTCTGAGGGGAGCAGCGGGTGATACAGGAGAGACCTGCTGTGCCTTGTGGGTCAGCTCCTGGCCTGGGATCAAAACTCAGGCCATAACACTGAGACTTAACTCCTAGACCACCAGGAGGCCCCGTGCTAGTTACTGATGACCAAACTATGACCAGAAGACAAACCTATTCACCTGGAATGGATATTCCATTCCAGTTCCTATAGTTTTTCAAATGGAGGAGAAAATACTAGACTAATAGGGCAACTATTTCTACCATTCTCTGAGATATTCTTTCATATCTATGGGCTGCTTTAAAGAAATACCTTAATATAACTTACAGCTTTATTTCAATGTAAATTTTTGAGAATCCTTGGAATTTTTTTGTGAGTAGGAAAATAAATGAAAGTGAAAATTTAAACAAGATTCACATTCAACATCAATATGTTGGTGAAATAAATCTATAGCCTTTAAAATAACTTCCTGCTTTTGAAATTTTACCAAGATTATGTTGGTTTTTTAGCTCTCTAGGAAATATAAAAGGGTTAAGGTAACATATTCTCCTTAAGTAATGTCTGGTATTCTTTTAAGAGACTATCAATTGCAAATAATTTCAAATTTAAAAAAATAAAAAAAATTGATAAAGGGAACTTTAGTTGAGGTATTTAATCAGCCTAGATAATGTGTGAGTACCTCCAATTTTCTGGGCCTTGTTTCCTCATATGTAAAATATAGAATCAAAATTATCTTTAAAGTTCCTCTGATAAATTGTAAAATGATATTATTCTATAAGTATATTTTTAGAATTTAATAATGGTTTTAAAATCTTGAAAATAAAAAAGTTGGAATTCATGTTCATGAAACATTTAATGATAAAGGTTTAATTTGTATTTATGAAAAAGACATTTTACTCATGATTCAGAAATAGCTTTAACAATTAACAATAGGCCCAGGATATCCCCTTGTAATTATTCATGCTAATGAAAGTACTTTCAAGAGTCATTGAAAAGTTGTGTAGTATCACAAAGGACACCATTATGGATTTCTTGATTAAAATGAAAAATGAGAAAATGTTTGCATCTGTTCAAGTCAAATGAGAACATTATATGCGATGAAACCAATTGAAAAATTCTAGGATAATATTTTAAAATTCTAAAAGGGGCCTTCCTGGTGGTGCGAGGGGTTAAGCGCTGCACTATGAAGCATTCACAGCCACTGCAGCATGAGTTAAATCTGAGGCCAGGGAGGTGGCCACATGGCACAGCAGACCTCTCCTGCCTTGCCCGCTGCTCCCCTCAGCAGTGTGTTTCAGTCCATCTACCTATTCTGCTCCCTACTCTGTCTCTGGTGAAGCCTCTCACCACCGCCCCCACACCTTGACCTATACTCCTGTTCTTGTATGCATAAATAAATAATCTTTAAAAAATAAAATTCTAAAAGATGTGAGGGTCACTTGGTTTAGAAGAAATGAAATAAATACTGCTTACCACTAAGATGCAAGAATATAGTAATAATATTCAAACTGGAGGTTTTTAAATAATTAGCAAAGGAAACTTGACTAAAAGAAACATGATTTGTCCTGCGGTTTGTTATTAAAGTAGGGCAATGAATCATGGGCTTAATCATTCAACAGTTCACTTAGAAGCTAGGCCCAGAGGAAGTCCTCTCACATGAAGATAAATATCACAGCCTATCAGCTACCTTTTTTAAAAAAAGTGCAAAATGTATCATTCAGCATCCTTCATTTGCCAGATGGATTCAATGAGTCCTGTAATTCCAGAGGGTACAAACTAAATTACCCAAGTTATGGATTCTGTTTTGGAATTTTCCTTTCAGCAGAATCTCTTCTGCTCCCAAAGCTTCTTTAAGTTGACACAAGTCAAAACTATTATTTTCTTTGCCTAGGGGAATGTTCTGTTTACTGACATTTCCCTCTTAAACTTAAATTGTTATCAATTAACACATAGAAATACATGAAGTTAAAGACCGTGCACAGAAAAAGAAAATCCAATTTTGAAAAGTTTATTACTTTAAATTGAAATCCCTAATGACAATGCTTAAAAGGTCTGAGAGCATGGAGCATTTTTAAACTTTAAGTTAAACTAGCATTATAGTCAAAGGAAACTTTACATCATTTGTTGTACAAACTTTTTGTTTTAGAAATGAGATGCAGTATCTCAAAGAAGTGCAATGATTTAGCTAAGCAACATGACTTCCAAACTGGAAGTCATGTTGCTTCACTTAAAACCTGTACAAATGTCCTTTGGTAAAGAATGATGACTATGTTCTAGACACTGTGCTAAGCTTCTATGGATGCTTTATTAAGTTTCACATCTAAATAATGAGAGTTATGTGCACATTTTCTTCCTTAACTCCTCACTTCTCCCCTTTATCCACACTATTCGCAATATGACTTGCAGTTTCCCAAACAAGAGGTAGAGTCTTTTTCCCTACCCTTTTAGTCTGGAAAGTCTCATATCTTGCTTTGCCAAAGAGGAGGTCAGAGACTTCTCAAGAGACCCTTCCCATTTCCATCTGCTACCCTCTGGAATCTTTTCCAGTAGCCACATGAACAAGCCCAGGCTGGCCAGCTAGATGACAAAAGATGTGGATCCATACCTGCCTTTGAAACCAGTCAACAGTAGATGTCCAGAAACACAGCCTCTAGGTGAACCAAAAACCCATGAATAAGTCCATCCAAGACTAGAAGAACTATCTTGTTGACTCAAGCTCAAATTGCTATACAGAATAATGAGCTAAATAAACACTACTGCTTTAAGCCAGTAATTTGGAAGTGTTTGTTATGCAGCAAAGCTAACTGATAAAGATGGAAATACTATTTCTGGTCTACCTGACTCTACAACCTGTGCTCTTAAGCACTGGAAGTTCCTGAGGGCAGGAACCAAATTAAAGCTTGGTCCATATAGTATCCTCAACCAATATGAGGCCCAAGGTAGTTCTGATAAGTTGGCGAATGAAAGATTATGTATTGTATTTTACACTCACTAAATTGCCCAACCTCTCAAAATAAGAAACGAAAAGTAATAGCATGAACTCTGTAAAAGATAATAGCAGGAATTATTTAACCGAAACATACTTTCCTTCCTCCTAACTTTTCTTTGTTCTCCTGCCCTGAGTAGTGGACTCTGTAAAATCACTCACTTAATAAAAAGGCCAGGTTCTGCCTTGTTGGGAGCATCCTGCCAGAAAAGTTTGCTCCACGACTCCCATTTCTTTAATAGTGTGGTGTCTGTGGTGTTGCCTAATGCAGCATTTTTTTTTTTTTTTGGTCACCTCTTGCTTGATGGAAAACAAAGATTTCCAGAAAGCTAATTCATTTACTTTCCCAGAAAAAAGATGCTATGTTAAAATGAGAATATTAGAGGAAGAGAGAGAGATAACAACAAAACTGCAGTGGAGATACTTCCTGAAGTTACAATTACTCCTGACATGTTTATTCCAGCTGGGTGACCACAAAAGGGAGAAAATCCAAGGCTGGCTTCCAGACAGACTGCAGCAGCAAATTACAGAAGTCATCTGATAGAAATCATCAAAAGGAAGACTGAGCTTCCTCAGGCTGCAACAGGATGTCAAAAACTGCATTACATATTTTTATTTGAACTTGAGTTCCTAGCCAATTCACGTGTTATTAACAAAATTAAAAAGTCTTTCAGTAAAAACAATGATCTGTATACATTATCTCATTGTTCCTCTTTTAAAGTTCAATGAATTAAGGATTAGTTTTATTCCCTTATGACAGATGGAAAAACTGAAGTTCACAATTACTCAGTGGGGGAGCAGTGGCTGGAAATCAGTGTATTTGATTCTAGATCCTCACTCATCTCGGCTCACATCTTGATGGCCATTCTATTCATAGTTAATCAGCATTCACCCAGCTTTCTGTGAAATGCTGTTTCAATCCCCCTGGGATTGGCAGTGGATTGGGGAATTTAGGCCTGTGGGTCATATGTTGTTGGCTTGAGACACAGATAGGTCAGATAGAGTATGAATCATTAAGGTGGATGTGAAGGGAGAAATGAATGGGACTAGAATAACTGACACTTAAAATATAAAAAAAGGGAGAAGAGGTAAGAAGCAAAGCAACATAGGAGGCTCTGCAGAGGATAAAGGTTTTGGCAACTGAGATAAAATGAGGAAATATTTTTCTAAGCCACTAAAAAAGAGGAAGAAGAGACATATAAGATGGAGGCCGACTGAGAAGCAATCCCACATCACCTGAAATCCCTTTCCTAGGCTGTGGGTCTTAAACTTTGAATGTACTGCTGGCACTGATTTAGAGTAATCAAGAACCCTCAGGGGATCCCTGAAACTTCCATTACTTTCCAAATTTACTTTAAAATTACAACCTAACACTAATCACATAAATAAAAACCTGGGTGAACCTACATCAGTTGATGAAAAAAAGGTAAAGGATTTAGAGTAGATTCCCTAAGACTGCAATTCTTCCCTGGAATAGGTTTCCTTAACTGATACATAAACCCCCAAGATTTGGGGTGGTATACAAACCTGGATGGATTCAAGAAACTTCCATCTTTATTTTCTCTCACTTCTACCTGAAAGTGACCTTTTACTTTCTTTTGTAAATACAGGCAGGAGATCACAGGAGTGATTTCCATTTTGTCAACAAAATATATTTATCTATTGATGATTAAATTGAGTAGTGGAGGACACTCTAATTCCCATTGCAACTAATGTAACTGCAGGCATAGCTGAAAAACATTTTAAGTGACATAAGTATCCCTAGGTCTTAAAACCAAATTTCTTCAACTTGAATGAGTTAACGTCACCTGGGACTCCTATTAAAATGCCACCATAATTGCCCAATGGCACATGAGTGGATTAAGATGTGGTGTGTGTGTGTGTGTGTATATGTAAGAGTAGAATACTACTGAGCTATAGACATTTGCAACAACATGGATGGAACCAGAGGGCATTATACTAAATGTAAGTCAAAAGATCAAAGACAAACACCATATAATTTCATACATATGCACAATCCAAAGAAACAAAGTGAAAGAAGAGATAAAACTAACCAAAACAATCCATAGAATCTGACTGCTGAACTCAGGCTACCTGGGCATGGGGGTGGTGAGAGTTGGCGAACAAAGGGAGAAGAAGCCCACTGGATTGAGTGCATTAAGGTGGAGGATTATGGGTATTTTGTTGGTATACATGGCGTGGTAACCTATTTTTGAAGAGGTATGTACCTGTACCCCTAAAACATGCAGTGTTATAAACCAACATTAAATCTACAAAATAAAATAGAAAAAGTTTTGACCAAAGAAAAACAATAAAATACAAGTTGTGAGTTAGAAGGTCTGGGGTGGGATCTGAGTATCTGCATGTTTAAGTGTGCAGGTGATTTTAGGACCACATTGAGTAACCAGACTGCAGTATTATATGCATGCAGAGCTTTAAGGATGAAGATCCTTATTTGTGCAAGTATAGAAAATTCTTTGAGGCTATCGAGTCTGTGAAGTCTGATGTGCATTTTGTACTTCCCAAGATAATAGGAACAAATATCTCAAAAATATTCTTAGCATTTAATAGCTTGTAGAGCTAGTCATATTGTTCCCATGTCTACATTTTCATATCCATTTGCTGGTACCTTTATTATTTCATCAATCTTATGGTATCAGAATGGTTTGTAATACATGCTCCCCCAGGGTGTGTGTGGCCATGTCTTTATCAACTTCATCTCCAGTGTCTATCAGACTGCTTTGCAAATATGTTTTTAATGAAAATTTGACAGGGATTTTAATGATGACACAATATATTTCTTGATCTTGAACTTTGGGTGCCAGCTTAACCAAAACACATTTGCATTGAATTCCTGAAACAATTTTGGAAGATGAAATCTCTCCTGCTTAATTTTTCTCTTTACCCAAATGCTCCTTTTTAACTGAGATCTACTTGGTTTTTAATTACACTTCCACTTATCTAAATGAGCTAGAGAAGTCTGTTGGTAATTCAGAACCACAACCAAAGATAGAACTTACACTTCTGGGTGTCTTTTAGTCAAAACATTTCCTGGCAGAACAATTTCTGGTTATTACAAATGGAGTTGAGAGAAAGTTCTGATACACACAACAGTAAAGGCATGTAGTAGAAATACTGGATGCCTTCCCCAAAGGCCATAAAATAAGCTTTGTTTAGTTCGAAATCCAAGGTAGTTGTGTCTCATCTTTCTTAAGGATGGTGCATATAGGTTTGGTGGATAGGCATGAGGCTTTATCTGAAACTCAAACCCACCAGCAGCATTTTCAAGTCATTGAACTACTGCATGGTACAGTGGACACAAAGTTGTCAACAAAAAGAGAGGGACAGCGTCCCAGTTACTGAAATGAAGGGGCTGGTGCTGTGTGTTCTGTGTGAAAACCTTGGCACCTGGCCTGAATTAGTGGAGGCAGATGCACAATGGTTATAAAGCAGGCCAGAGGGCCAAGGATTAAATCCCAGTTGCACCCACCTCTTTCCATTATAGAAGCTTGGAAAACTCACTACGTTTCTCTGTTTCTTTAAACTACAAAACAGACTGACAAGGTTGAGCGTTTAATTAGATAGTTCTTCTGGAACACTCAGCACAGTGTATAGCCCCATGGAGGTGCTCAATAGTTGGCTGATTTTTAAATGTTTATCATTATGAGAAAGTCAGGAGTGCCTGTAGGTGGGTTCAAAGCCATGATCTCCCATTAAAGTTCATTCTGACCTCAAGTCTGTTGTCAAACCAATACCCTCCTGATACCATACCCGATCCACTTCATTGCTGAGATCTTATTTCATAGTTCACGAAACAGAGGGCCCATCAAAATCAGGTGGTGCCTTGGGCCTCACACTTAGGTAACAGGCAGTGTTCTCTAAGTGTGGGTCCGGGGACAGAAGCACGAGCATCAGCAGTCCTACTAGAGGTCTGTTGAATTCAAAATTCAGAGTAGGACCCGGCAATCTGTTGGGTCCACCAACAGCCCTTCAGGTGATTCTGACACATGTTTAAGTTGAAAATAACTGGTCAAGTGGACTCTGATTTACAAGTTCCCCTTGTGACAATGACCAGCTCATTTGCGCAGTGTGATGGGGAACCAACATCAGAGCAACAAAAGACTAAATCGCCTCTTACACAGTCCCTCCTTAACCCACCCACCGATTTCCTACCTCCAGCAGAAACAGCCTCACAATTCTCTTAGACGGTTGGACAGTCCTTCAGGGAAAGAGTGGACAGGGCATCCACACACCTCTTAGGTCCTATTTCCTCTGGGAACATGGCTTTGTCATTGCAGAGGCAGGGAGGCACAGGGCAGGTTCTCTATGATCCAGGCAGATGGGTAAAGGAGGAGTCCTGAGGCCCTCAATGGCTTTTTCAGGGTTTTTATTGATCTTCCTGCATCATTTTTAGTGAGGCAACCAGGTTCAAGGCAGGCTGGGGAGCCAGGGTGACCAGGTGGCTGGTAGGTAGAGAGTGAATCTTCACTCTCTCTGGGCTCTCCAGCCTCTCTCCAGCCTCTTCTCTGCTGCCACCGCTGCTGCTTTCACCAATGCTGCTTCTGCCCTAGCTTTACAGCCCCAATTTCTTGGTTCAGGTGTGCCCACCTACGCATGCTCACACCCTACTCCAGGTGCTGCCATCAGGAGTCTGATGCTGCAGACATGCGTGTAGGACCACAGGAGTCTATCATTAATGCTAATGGTGGGAAAGTAGAAAAACCTTATACTTTTATTTATCCTACAATCATCTATTGACTTGACTTGTATTTGACTCAGCTTGTATATATTTAATCTATTTACCAAAATTGTATCGTGACCCTAGGACTATCAATGGAGATAAATGCATTTTCTTTTATAGGGAACCTCAGGAATTGTGTAGACACTACTCTATATAGCCATTTAGATAGTGCTTTTCCAGATGGAGGAGAGTACGCTGCATTTTCCCCCTAGTTTTTGCAAAATCCATGTATATGAAAATAAAGCAAGCATTCATTTACAGTATGTTCTTAATTTTTGGAAACAGACATGGGTGATTTCTAATTCCTTGTGAGATTGCAAAACTCTCATAAAATTATTATAACCCCCAAACATGTTAATGAAATTAAAACAAATAGACTCATTGTGGAACAGAGAGGAGCTATGTAAAGGAACTGCAGAAGTGGGGTTTATAAATAAGTGGCCTCGATAATTTCCAGTTCTAAGAAATGATGATTTGTTGCTTTTAAAACGCCAAGTGTTGGGTTTTGATTGTATTTTAAGATGGCTTGCAGTGTGGATCTTGCATCAAAATAAGAGTATTTGCTAAAGAAGGTACCAAGCCAGTACTGCCACTGTCTCTCTTTAAGGTTATCCAACAGCATCAAAGTTTTGTCTTAGAAAAGAGGTTTTTTGGCTTTACAAACATAAGTCATGTTTCTCGGGCTTACCAGTTTAATATGTTCTCGCTTCTGGTATTTTTCACTGTAATACTGTTCTTGTCGAAGATTAAGCAGCTGCTGCTGTTGTTTGTCCTTCAAGTCTATTAACTTTTGGGTCATTTCAGCATCCAGGGCAGCAAGATCTTGCTCAATTGTTGATGAACCGTGGTCAGGGCTGCTGGGCTCTGATCTGCAGAAACACAGAACTTGACTCACAAAACATGCAGGTCATTGCAAAGTGGGGGAAGGTTTTCTCTCTCCCACCCCTGAGAGGGCACATTGGAAAGAAATATTTCAGTAAATCACCTGAAGTAGAGTTACCCCAAGGGCAAGCTTTGTAGCAGAGGGACTCCAAACACAGAAAGTGTATGTAATCTCTGTTGCACCAGAAAGAGGTAGAGGCAGAAAGAAAATGGTGATGACAATGACAGTGCTTTTGGGGGAGACAATGTATAATATGGATTTCATTTTAAAAATGTTTTAAATGTAGCATGCATAATATAATTCCCAGCTGTGTTTATCCTATAATAACTTCAGGAGACTGTGTTCATGTTGATGGGGTTCTGTCAGGGGAGTAGAAGGGGCACAATCATTTGCCTCTGCTGAGCTGTGGATACCAAGCAGAGAGCTGGTGCAAAGGCTGAGAGCCGGAAACCCTCCCAGTTGCCATGTTCTGCTTCTTGACATCACTTAATAATAGCAAGAGTATGCTATGAGAATAGACATCTTCCTTGTCTTATGAAAAGTTACACCAGATAAACCCACATTTAGTTGGAAATATCTTAAGTCCAAATGCATTAAGCTAATATCTTAAGCTAATGACCATCATAACTTAGCCCCATCTACCCTAAGAGCTCAGAGCACTTACGTTACAGTTGGGGGTCATCTAACAGAAAGCCCGTTTTGTAATAAAGTCTTGAGACCTCCTGCAACTTAATGAAAAGGGCCTGGAAGTAAAAACCAGTATGTGGATTATCAGGGTTTTATCCTCATGATTGCATGGCTACCTGGAGGTACTGCCGTGGCCCAGGTCATATGAGAACTGTGCCACTAACACAGGGAAAGACAAGTCAAAATTCCAGTGTGGTTTCTACTAAGTGCTGTCACTTTGCATCATCATCATAAAGCCTAAACATTGTAATTCTTTAAGCATCATAAATTGGGGACCATTTGTATTTTTCTTTGGAACTGTGCCAACTTCATTGATACTGCTACACTAAAGGGTAGTTTCCTCAAAATACTTAGATTACCAGAGAAAGAAGGATGAATTAGTATATTGTAAATTTTTTGAGTGCCTTCTCTAGGCAGGGTGATTTTCCTTGATTTATTCATAGAGAACTATAATGATATTTATAGTTCATATAACTATAATGGAGAACTATAATGATATTTAGAAGTTTAGGACCAATGTGAACATAAATAAATCATCAGCAAATTGTTATTATGTTAAAACATATGGCATGACTCCTTCAGAGTACGTACTCTGTATTACTCCTGGTAAGATACAGGAAAGAAGGAGACAATCTAGACAGTGGGGTAAAAGGGAAAGTCTTCTCTTTTCATTTATATGGAAATCTCTGCAGAAAAGCACTAAGATATTCAGTCCATCGGACTGCCTTATTGGTGTTCACTTGCAGTCAAGCAGAACAGGTGGAAATTTCTTAGAATCACCTGGTACTATTTCCTGCAGCTTTCTCTTTGCATGAAGCCAGCATCCATGGGGCCACATGGAGAGGCAGATGTTTGAAGCTGGTGTTAGGATCCCACTTTGTCAAAGAAGGGATGCAAAATTCCATCAGATATTTCTATTTGCTTTATTGATGCAATGCCAAATGAGAACCAAAACTCCACAAGGCTCACGGGCCCTGAGACATCAGAATTGCAAGGGTAGCATGGGGTGCTCTATTTATCAACATCAGAATAGAGCAGCAGAGTTGACCTTCACATTGGCATGAACAGGAGACACCTGCTGTTAGAGCAGGAAGTCATTATAGCGAGAACATAAAGTTGTTGCTTCCATCGGCCATAACCACGACAGCAGAGGCAACCTGTCAACATTTGTTGACCACTCAACGTGTGCCCGGCAGGCTCTACTTTGGCTTGCACAACACAAATAGGTGTGACCATACCCATTTTAGAGAAAACTGAGGCTCAGTGAGATTATGTGCTTATGGACACAGTATGGGATGCAGTATGGGATGCAGCACTGTGCTCAAGAATCACTGCACAGGTATCTTGACAGAAATCACCTTGTAATAAATCTTGTTGACATTCTATGGGAAGTTATGCCAATGGAGATATGAATAATAACATAATCTAACAGGCAAAATATCCACTTATTACTCTGAGGTATTTTCATGATTTTAATGTCTATAAAGAGAGAAGGGAGAAAGGTGGACGTAATTAGACCTCAGAGGTTTTATCTCTTCAATAACCATTTCTCCTGATGTATCTTTGGATACTACATGCTTAGGGATTTTTAGGTTTTAAGAGACAATATATATATAAAAAAAACCAAGGGACAATGTTTTTTCATGTTCTGTAAAAACATATTTGAAGGCATTGTCACCTCTTGCCTAATGTTGCCTGTATACAATCTACAAGATGATTCTTTTGGTAATTTAATATCAGAAAATGTTTGTCTCTCTTGAAAAGGCAAGCAAGTTTCCTCTAACCAGATAAGAAAAGTTATCTAAGTCATACTTCCTTTTCTCAGAAGCTAAGAGATAAATTTTGTGTCCAAGGACAGAGATTACATTAAATGACTGGTGTTGTCCAGTAGAAATATAACATGAGCCCATCTATTTGATTTAAAATTTTGAGTAGTTCCCTTAAAAAATAAAAGGGAATGAATGGAGTAAATTTTAACAATATATTTTTTAACAATATATTTTATTTGACCTAATACATTCAAAATATTGTTATTTCAGCATATATTTAAAATAAAACCAGTAAGACCCATATAAATAATATGAGCTACTTTATATTCTTTACTTTCGTAAATGAAATATGAAAACTCTGGTAGGTCTTTTATATTTATAGTGCATTTCATATTGATGAAATGCTTTTGAAGAGCTCAGCAACCCTATATATCAGACAGTAAGGCTCTCAGTCTTTGGGAATGTGTTTTTCTATTTTTTCAGAATGTTTATACACATGTCTTCCATCGTATGTTACCTGAAACTTGCAGAAAACCTTGCAGATTGGAAGTTTACAGAGTATGACTTGTAGGTAAATAAAGAAATGAATAAACAAATATGTACATACACATCACTAAAGTAAAACATTAGGAGAAGTTACAGGCCAAGTGTTGCTTGAACTGTTTGCATTACTGTGGGTAAATATTAATGCCTTTAGAATTCATTTTCCTCTGACAAATTGCAAAAATTCACCCTGCTTGCTTCTGAGCTTGCTCCAGTTCTAAGAAGTGGTGAGTCTTGTTTTTAGAATTTAAGGACTGGGCTTTGATTATGCTTTTAAATTACACATATTCTAAATCCCATGTCACAATATGGATCTAAAAAAAAAAATGCTTCCGAGCTCTTTCTATAGCGTGGCATCAAAATAACATTAGTCATATCTGACTCTTAGCTCACAATAGGTAGCTTACACGTTCACACAGTTTTAAGGTGGTTTCTAAAATTTTTAGAGAATTAAACTTTATCTCTCAGGGCCAATTATTATAAATCAAACCCTCCAGGACTCTTCAGTGAGAAAACCACTGCTGATGTTTCTAGAAAAGTTTTGAGTAATCTGCAGTTAACTTCCCATATGATTTTCTGGAGCTGTGAATATAATGGATTTTCTATGACCATATTTTGTTCATTTGTTCACCAACTAGGAAAAATCAGATACCTGGTGATAAATGTAATTTGTTTGCTGTAGTTTTACAAAATAAGTGGTGTGACAATTCAGAATGCCCTAAAAGGCTTTTCTCACCTCTGTGATAGTACAATTCATATATATAAATGAGAACTGGAACTAAATGATATTTTTCTTTGATATATTATATAGCTTCTAGACGATCTAGTTTTCAATACTGCTGGAAACATTTTATCTTTAAAATGGTATGAGTCAATATCCCGAGATTTTAGAACATGCTTCACAGAGTGCTTTGTTAGAACTAAGGAACTAAAATTAAAAACATTTTCTATAATTGGCAAAATAAGCCTTGAGGAGAACAGGAATTGTTTGTCCCCTCAAGGAGTTATATCAAAATTAAAAATAACTGCATTTTAGTTGCATTTCTTTGTATTCACCTCTGAGAAAAGACTTTTTATACAAATTAATACTGGATCATAGAGCTTCGTGTTGCAAATTACTATTCGTTGTCAACAAGCTCATACTTGCTCTAAGAAATGACAAGGGATGTTCAAAGGACAGAGTCAAAACTCAAAAAAACAATCTCACAAAATTTCAGACAGTTGATCAATTTATTTGGACGTCATAATTTCAGAGGCGTTATGACTTTGTGATGCACAAGTACTCAAAGAGCATCCAAGCCTGTGTAGGATGATAGGGATCATTTCTGAGAAGCAGTGACAGGATATAGAGAGGGAAACTCCATCCTAACCACATCTCAGGGTGTAGCTGGGGTTTCGGGGGATCTCATGACTATGATGTCAACCCCTGTGGGGCATGCTCCCAGCCGGTTCCCATAGCCTCACTGAGCCTCATGTCCTCTCTTGAGTGATGCTTGTTTCTAGTTCAAAGGGCTGCATTAAGGAATCCATGGAATAGTCCATGTAAGTGTCTACTACATGTGTTGGATTAAATAGTGCCACCCCCTGCCCCCACCCCAGATTTCATGTCCTTTCTGGAATGTCAGTCTATGACTTCATTTGGAATTAGGGATGTGGCATATATAACTAATCAAGATGAGATCATAATTGATTAGGGTGGGCCCTGTTGTAATGACTGGCATCCTTCTAGGAAGACTGAAATTTGGACACAGAAACACCAACAGTGGGAAAATGCTGGTGCTGTTCCCTTCTTGGACAGCAGCAATTAGACCAAAGGAAACCTTTAAGCCAGTCTTCAGTGGCTGGGAAGCCCCTTAAAGACCCTAGGGTTGGTACCTGTCGGCATCAGCATCACTTGGGAGCCTGGCAGAAATGCAGACCTTTCGGCCCCTGAAACTTTGGGGGGCAGACCCAGACATCTGTGCTGTAGCAACTGTTAAAGTGATTCTTATGGATGCTAAGATTTGAGAAGCACTGGTCTGGTCTAGAGACTAGAGTGCCATGAACAGAGGTAGCCTGTGATGACAGCGTGAGTTTCCCTCTCCATGAAGACACCTGGGCATTGCAGGGTCTGAAGAACCGACCTTCTCTCTTCTTTGTTGCTGACTCTATCTATTTGGACTCTGTAGCTCTGTGACCTTTAATACAGGTTAAGGATTTATTTGCTCCATCTCTACTACCATCACTTAGATCAAACTGTCTTTATCACTGAAATGGACTCTGGTTGCCTAAGTGACAGTAAGGACCAGGAACCAGCAGCTCAGCCTCACCTGGTGCAGGTCGAGCCTTGCCCCACACCTGAGGAGTCAGAATCTGCATCAGACAAGATCCCTAGGGACTTAAGTGTATTTGAGCAACACTGTTCGAAGGTCCATCCTCATCACAGCAGTGAAAGTCATTTTATGAGACTATTAATGGGAAGGACTGTACCAATTCTACTTAATTTTTTTCTTCAGCAGACTATTATCACACTGTTTCTCATTTGCTCCACATCAGAAGAATTAGTGATCTAATTCCCCTATCTAGTTATTTGATCTCGTCTTGTTTCATTCTACTCCTGGTTAACTGTTTCACCCACTTTACCCACTTTTCTGTTCTTAGGGCATCTATTTTGTTCCTGTCTCAGGGGCTTTACACTTACTCTCCTTTAGCAGGAAATAATTCCACCCCCATTTTTTGCAGAGGTAACTATGCTTTATTCTTCATACGTCATCACATCAGTGAGGTCTTTCCAGATCCTTGTGTCAGAAGGACCCTCCCACCTCTAGCCATTCTCTATCACGTCACTCTGTTCCTTTCATTCCTTCAGTGTCCCCATCATGATATGACATTTTGCTGTATATTTATTTGTTTTTATTGTGCATCTTCCCCACATCATAGCTACTTGAAGGTGATAAATATCTAGGTCAGACTCTCTGCTCTGTGCCTGAGCACATAGTAGGCATCAAAAAAACTGGTTCAGGGCCTCCCGGGTGGTGCAGCAGGTTAAGCAACACACTATGAAGCAAATTGCAGCCACTGCAGCACGAGTTCGATCCCTACCGCCGGCCAGGGAGGGGACCCACATGGTGTAGTAGACCTCTCCTGCCTCGCCCGCTGCTCCCCTCAGCAGTGTGTTTCAGTCAGTCTGCCTGTTCTGCTCCCCGCTCTGTCTCTGGTGAATCCTCTCACCTCCCGCAACTCTGGCCTATACCCCAGTTCTTGTATGCAAAAATAAATAAATCTTAAAAAAAAAAAACTGGTTCAATGAATGTGTGAGAGATGGTTCTCTCCATCAAGGTCTGGGTACATGGGGTTGTGGGGACCCCTGAGACCAAACACACAAGTTATCTGTGCAGGACTTTTTGAGTGTAAGATGGGCCAGCAAAGGATAATCAAGACTTCCTTTTCCTCTAAGACAAGTTGCCTCTTCAACTAACTTCTAGGTACATATTCCATATCCACCAGGCAGACAGCTATAAAGTGGGAGGTCGGTCAAGTGGTACTTGGAACACAGTCTAGAACTGAAAAGTAGGACCCTCCTAGTAAAGAATATAGTCAAAGGGGCCTTCCTGGTGGCGCAGTGGTTAAGCACAGCATTATGAAGCAAACCACAGCCACTGCAGCACAAGTTCGATTCCCGCCGCCGGCCAGGGAGGTAACCCATGTGGGACAGCAGACCTCTCCTACCTCGCTCGCTACTCCACTCAGCAATGCATGTCAGTTGAGCTTCCTGTTCACCACTCTGGTGAATCCTCTCACCCCCTGCACCTCTGGCCTGTACCCCAGTTCTTGTATGCAGAAATAAATACATCTTTTAAAAAATAATTTAGTTCAAAGACATTCAATCCACAAGGAAAACTGAACTAACACAAGCCCTATGGGGAATGGAGAGACTTTGGTGACTTTCCTTCTTGTAGAGACACTCATCCAGAAAGTGGTACAAAATACCAAAACCCCATGCAAATGCCTCTCTTCCTTCATACTATAAAACAAACTATCATTCAACTTACTTTTTCTTACTGTCCTTCTTGGCTGTTTTTCCCAAAGCTGCTCTCCTTCTCAAGTAGTCGTTCTGAATCTCATTGTATTTTGTAGTGTGTTCTTTGATAAGGTCCGTGGTTTTCTTGTGGTGTCTTTTAACCAAGTCTTTCATTTCTTTGTAGTGCTTCTTTTGAAGTTTCACAAACGATTTCTGCTGCTTTAGCTCTTCAATGGTCTGTGCTTCCACTTCTGCAACAGACGAGAACAGGAGCTGACGGACACGGAAGGGCTGAAAGAGTAGGGTACAGAGGAGCAGCAACCCGCGCATGCAGCATTTCCCGTCCTAGTCAGCTGGAGCTTGAGAGCAGAGCTTTGATGTCAAACTAATCTGGGTTCTAGTCTGCTCTCTGTTACTTGGGAACTTTGCCACCATGCTGCCAAAATTCCCAAAGAAATGGTACGTTTTGTTGTTCCTGAGAAGCAAAGCTCAAGCAGGGAATTCAGGTGCATATGCGGGGGGGGGGGGGGGACTCTCAGGAGGCAAGGAGTGTTGAGGGCATCAGAGAAGGAAGGGGCAGCAGCTGGGCAGGGACGTAGTCCTGGCTGAAATTTGACTTCCGCCTGATCCCACAGGGAGCTCTGGAGCTTGAATTGTACCACAATTGAGTCTGTCTGATCGAGAGGCATGATGGTCAGTGTGTTGCATATTTGGGGAAGTCAGTAGCGGGAAGGGGAGCAGAAACTCCAGGAGAGAGAGGGAGATTCCTTTTAGGTGGTGGTCATTGTCAAGAAGCTGGAAAGTTATCCCTGAGTTTTCAGAAGTCAGCACTCACCAAAGCTGACAGATGGATGTCCCGGATGGTAAATGGGACATGAGTGGACACGAACAGGATCTGCTTTAAGAATGATAATATTTCTATACATTTTAGGGTTTTTATGAGAATGAAATAAAAGTATTCAGTTTCTAGCAGCATGTCTGTAGAGGGTTCACAAGCTGTATGGATCCCAGGGCTCATCACTAAGGGGCACATGTCACTGTCGATATTGTGGGTTTGTGTAACTATCCCAGTGTTGAACTAGAAAGCAGTAAAGTGAGAGATAGTCCCTTGATGTGATTTTCCCTCAAGCACCATGGGGGTCAGTGGCAGCTACAATTTCTGCATAGAGGGACCTCCTTCGTGGCATAAGGGATTAAGATGCTGCACTGTGAAGCTATCCACAGTCATTGCAGCACGAGTTCGATCCCCAGCCAGGAAGCTGACCCACATGGTACAACAGATCACTCCTGTCTAGCCCGCTGCTCTCCTCAGCAGTGTGTTTCAGTCAACCTGGCTACTCTGATCCCCTCTGTCTCTGATGAATCTTCTCATCCCTGCACCTCCGGCCTGCACCTCAGCTCTTGTATGCATAAGTAAATAAATCTTAAGAAAAAAAATTTCTACATAGAATTTTACCCAATTCTGATATAAAATTTAAATTAACAAGCTTGACCATATAACATTCTGTATTGACTGACTTAATTCATTATTCTAGAATATGCATTTTGACACTATGATAATAATTCTGAAATTACGATGTACCAGATAGTCAATGGAGTGTCCAAGTCTATCCAGGCTTTTCTTTCTTAGTGATTCATGAATAGTGAACACCTTAAAATAGTGCTGTTTTCACTTTAGTGAATTATCTTTAATTTGGACCTAGATGAAATCACAGCTCACATTTTTCTATCCTTTGGTGTGAACTTTGTGCTTCTGGGAATAAAAATAAAGTATCCTTAAGTATTCAGAACTATCAAAAGGTCCAGAAATAATATATACCATGAATGACAATAGGCCTGAAGAGAAAATGAGATATCTAATGGACAAACATTTAAATCAGAAAAGTAATTTATGTTCCTAAATGCTAAGGTCTTTATGCAATTGGAATATCATTTCCTTTCTTCATAATGTGTCAATTTCCCTCACATTCAATTTTTTCTTTTGAGAAAGAGGCCAGGGAAAGGATGAGGTACATTTATTTAATGGTTTCTCTCAGACCCAAATAGACTCATTATGGTTGCATAATAACTTATTATATTAATTTATAATCTTAAGGAATAGCTGCATTTGTGGTGACATATTCAATCTCACTTCTTTAAAAATGTGTGTGCAAACACATCAGCTACAGGAAGTTTAGCAACAGGTTCAAAATGTTCTAACCTCTATCAAAAACAATTCACAGAAAGCACTGTTTTTAAAAAATGTCTGTGAATGAAAGACTATTCTATGAATCTGCTTTTAAGCAGAATGTGAAGTCCACTTATAAAAAGAAGTATCACTCACCAGCAAGTCATCAGAGAAAATAACTGGTAAGACAGTGATACCATCTCATTGCCTTTGGTATATGTATTTGTGTATTTTTACATAACAATGAAATTAAGCTCTATTTATAGTCTGTCTTTTCTATTAACATTATATTGCTTTCCATGGAATTAAACCTTTACAAGTAAGTTTTGCTTTATTTTAATACATTCCTCCACTATATTTGCCTATGCATATTTTATGTAGTATTTTGGTGAAATATAATGACATGCACAAAGCCACACAAATCACTGAGATGCATCCCTGTAAATGTTTACAAAGTGAGTATGTTTCCACACCCAGCCCTCAGTTGAAAATATGACCATTACCAGCATGACAGAAGCCCCCTTTTGAGTTCCTGTGCCAAGACAAATATAACCCAAATCTGCTCTTTCTAGAGACATGAGTTAGTTTTGCTGGTTTTTGAGTTTCATACAGATGGAATCATAAAAAATGATTTTTTTATGAGGCTGGCTTCTTTTAGTCAACATTATGCTTATGAATTCTGCCCATGTTTTGTGTTTTTATAGTTTATTTCTACAGCTGTATTCTACTTTATTGCATTACTATATCACAGTTTATTTATACTTCTCCTGCTTATGGACATGTGGGATGCTTACACTTTTGGGCTCTTACCAATAGTGCTATATTTGATGAATGTGTGTATACATTCCTGTTGCATACTGGGCCAAATATTCATAAACATTTTTAAGATTCCACTATATCCTTTTAATTGTGTTAAAAAAAAGTTTGTACCAATTTTAGTACCATTAGTTTGTGGTATTAATCATTTTTTTTCAGACTGTATTCTCGTTCTCAAGTGTCTGTGTTCTATAGGCACAGAATCTTCATTTTTAAAATATAGTTTATTGCTGGAACTGTGGGGAGACATACATTCCTGTTTCACAGGTCACATTTTCAGTGTGAAACTATCTTTTGATTTTAAAACAGGTATCTAGTGAGGTTGTTATTTTTATAGCAATAGGGGCCTATCTAAGTATGGTTACTTCTCTGTGATGACATTGTATAAAGCGGCTTAAATTAGGATTGTCTTCTGTAGATTTTCTTAGAGAAGAAATATTAATGGTTTTTTGGTGGCGAATGGAAAACTTACAGTTTGTAATATTCAGCTGTCTAATTCTGTGCATATGTGGGGGAAAGAATGGTGTTTACCTGTTAAAACACTCTGAATAAGATCTTCTGTTTTGGCAGGTGCCTTTACAGAACCTGAAATAAAAAGATAAAAGAGTCTCTTTTAACTTATTTTTTCTTTCTATAAAACATTTGGCTCCCAATTCTAAGTTATTTTATGGAGAAATGAAAAATTCTGAAATAAAATTGTTCTAAAATTATTTAAAGAAATGTTTTTATTTTGTAACTTTGAGGCAAACTTAATTTAATGTGAAACCACGTGCTTCATTTGTAGAGAGAACAGGTATCACTTTGAATCAAAATCAGCAAATTCAGTGCAAGTAATGCTATTGCCACCTTCTGGCAAAATGGGGCATGACAAGTAGAAAATTGGACAAGGCAAGTCCAAAAATCAAATGCTCCCTGGTGGTGCAGGGATTCAAGTCTCAATACTATCAAGTTTTCACTGGCCACTGCTTCATGAGTTTGATCCCCGGCCAGGGAACTGACCCACATGGTGCAAGAGACCAATCCTGTCTTGCCCACTGCTCCCCTCAGCAGTGCTTTTCAGTAGATCTGCCTGTTCTACTCCCCACTCTGTCTCTGGTGATCTTCTCTTCCCTCACACCTCTGGCCTAGACCCCAGTTTTTATATGCATAAATAAATAAAAAACAAATCTCAAAAACCACAAATGCTGGCCAGGAGCCAGGACTAAATTTTGGAGGCAAAATACAGAAATCAATGGGTAAAAGTTTGAGGGGGAACGAGGATTTTTGTATTGTTTCCAAGTATCTCCCTCAAGATATCTATTAACTAGAAAGGGGAAAATCATCTTTCATCATCAAACACCACCTTAACCAAGAGATTCAACATCACCAGTGATGAAACTTAACATCACGTCCCCTGAAATGATGCACTGAGAAGGGCATGTGTTTCTGAGATGTTCTTTCTTAAAACTTAAGTGGAATCATGAGAAAATATCAGGCCAAGCCTACGGAGGGACATTCTGCAATATAAGTGACCTGTACTCTGTATCAAGGTCACAAAAGACAGATTAGACTGTGGGGCTATTACAGAGCAAAGGAGATTAAGGAGACATGACAATTAAATACAATGTGGGAATCATGAATAGGAATGTGTGGCAATAAGTGAACATTAGTGGAAATTAGGTCATGTCCAAACAAGGTCTGTAGTTAAGTTCCGAATGTTGTGCCAGTGTTAATTTCCTGGTCTGATAATTGCACCATCATTCTGATGTCAACTTTTAGAGGACGAGGAGACCATGTCTGCAATGTGTTCTGAGCCATTTAAAAAATGATTTTGTAAGTTATTTTTTTTGTAAGTTTATCAAATTATTTCAAAACATCAAGGTCAAAAAAAATCAAATGCTAATTTCTCTTTTATTTTCAGAAGCACGAGACTAGAATTACATATCTAAATGACATTTATATTCCAGAAGCATGCGAAATGTTTGTGTTATAGGTAATCTTCAATTAAAAATATTACTTTGTTTTAAGGCCAAGTAATCTCCTTACTATTATTACTGCTCTCAACAGCCTTCTTAAAAGCATAGACTCTGATCATGGACATTTGATAGACATTAAATATAAATTGTTTTTCAGAGCTTACTATGGCCTAGAAGAAATACCCTTTTTCTTGAAAATAAAAGATCTGATTTCATCTGACATAAGTGTGGCAAGGAAGGGAGGCAACATGAAGCCACACATCCATGAAGGAATCTATATTCCCCTTTATTTGCTTTATTAGCCAATTCAACAAAAAGTGTAAGTGTGTACTATTCTTTAGCTCTCTGTAAAAGAAGCATCAAAATGAACCTGTAGCAGGAAGCCATGTATTGGAGAAAAGGACATGCATATGAACTAATTATTCTTAAGGTAATTTTAATTTATTTATTTTAATTTGTCAACCCTTTTTTTTAAAAGGATGTTTAAATAACATTTAAACAAGATTATTTTTTGCACAAGATAGGATTTCTTCTCTCAGGTGCGGTCACTATGGCAGTTTTAGATTAAGTGTCTAAATGGAAATTAGCTGCACAAAAATCAAAGGATTTTTCTAAGGTGTGACATGGGTCTAGTTTATGTAGCAACACAGAAGGTAAAAGCAAGAATTTTAGGACCATAAAAGTACTGGGTCAGTCCTGGCTTTATTCTTTATGTGACCTTCAATTAGTACTTCATCGTCTCAAAACTGCAGTTTATTTATTTACTCAGTGGGGATAATAACAGCATCTCCTTTTCGAGGTCTGGGATGAAGGTGAAGTGAGATACCCGCCTGAAGGGCTTAGGACAGCATATGCATGTGTAGACACTCATAGTTATGAACAAGTTGGGAAAAGGGGTAAAAGCATTCTTTGCAGACATTTAACTAGGTAGAACTAAGATTGTGCTTTTAAAAGCACAGGAACTTATAAGCTGCTTGAAGAACTGCCAGCCAACAGTAATAGATCATAAACCAAAAAGAAATCTTGGTGATATTTTGTTGTGGATTGGAAGTTACTAGTGGAGCCAGATGACCACTTACGAGTTTCTTTTGGAATTCCTTCCTTCCCCTCTCCCTTTCTCTATCTGCCATGTCTGGAATGCTTCCCAAGTCTGGCATCCTTGCTTGCATGATGCTTTAGCTCACTAATTCATACCACCTCTTTGGTGGCACGAAGAACCTGGAACCAGTCTTGCTGTTAGCTTCTTCTCGGGGTTTACCTGGAGGAGGCTGGCTGTGGAGCGCCTGCGAGGGTGGTTTGGGGGTCAAGGATGTAGTGTGATTCACTCCATTTTCTGCTGGGGCTGTCCTGGCTTCGCTTGGAGCCTCTGATGGTGTTTCTCCAGGCTCAGCCTAAAATCACAAGCAATGTTTCATTTTCCACAGTTCTGACTGCTCTTTAATTACTTTCCTAAGCTAATGGACTACATTTGATACCCTTTCCACAACTCATTTGGAATCTGAAAGATCAAATTTGAAGCCGTCTGAAAAGCAGGGTATAAACACCAGGGTGCTGAACCATGTTGCAAACAATTCAGTGTAGAAAAGGGCACCCATTTTGCATGTTCCCATGTCCATGTGCTTTGGAAGTGCCCTCCTACACTCGCTCCGGGCTGTGCCACCATGTGATTCACTTTGGTCAAATCAGCAAGCTTGATGCCAAGAGGATTGAATAGGCACTGCATTTTCCCTCTCTCTCAGACCTCTGCTACAGTGGCAGAGGGTGTGTGGGACTGCAGAGGAGACCTGAAGCATCTAGGCAAGGCTGCTTTGGACCAGGCCTCCCCTCGCGCAGATAGGTTCTGATAGGACGAGCTGAGCCTGGACCAGATCAGCAGAACTTCCCAGCTGCCTAAATGACTTTTGAACAATACATATATGATGCTGTAAGCCACTAAACCTGTGGTTGTTATGCAACAGCAGTTAATTGTACCGTGGTTACAAGAACAGATTTTGAGGCCAGACTTGCCTGGGTCAAATTCTGGTCCTGACACTTATTAGCAGTGTGATATGGGAGAGTCACTTACTCTGTGCCTCTGTTCACTTTTCACTGAGGAGGATGTAATATCTATATCGTAAGGCTGTTTAGAGGATCCAAAATATTCGTATTTGTAAAGGGCTTAGAAAGAGCACAGAGTAAATATGTGTGTGTGTTAAGTAACTAAAGCATTTAAGCTTTAATAAGTAATACTAGTAACAGACTGAAACTTATGACTTCTCCACCCCATGCCCTGAAGTAGCTAGCCTACAACGCCCTGTAATGAATAAATAGTAAACGTCTGTTGAGTAAATGTTGATTGTTATAAAAGAATTTGACCCGCAACCCTTCTTTTAAAATGGCATTCTGAGTGTAATGCAGATGTTAATAATAATTAGTTATCCCAATGTTCTACTTTTACAGTACATTAATGTATCTATATAGACACACTATATATGTGTATACATACATATACACACATGCATATGTAATATATGTGCATGTGTGTATAAAGGAATAAAGACTCACTTGGAGCCCAATGCTGTGACATGTCATGTCATTACAGAGAGCAGACTGTCATATGATAACATTTTAATAAAAAGTATAAGAGTGAAAATGACACTGATTGTCACAGGTAACTTTTAATCTGTCAGCCAGAGCATCTTTCAAACTCAAGTTCCAAAATTGTTTTAAGTCATGAAACAACTTATTTTAATTCAACAAATCATCCCTGCTTACTGTCCATAGCCAACTCCATGCTGATGGGATGGATATGGAAGAGACACGCTCTGGGCCAGTGGTGGAAGTCAAGGGGGGTTGGGGGGAAGCACAAAAATTCTCCCTGGAATCATTAGGCCAAGGGGAGGAATGGCACAGATTTTTGTCTAGCAAGAATTTACAAACTGGAGATTTATCGGTCAAATTGTATGCGTGGGAATGTTTTATGTGGCTCACCCAATATTGCTCAATTAAACATATTAATTTAATTGAAGTATAATTGAAATATGACATTACATTATATTCAAGTACAACATAATTTGGTATTTGAACACACTGACTAAAGTTATCAACATGATAATTCTAGTTAGCCACTGTCACCAGATCATTTTGTAGGTGTGTAGGATGAGAACTTTCAATATTTACTCTCGGCAATTTTCAAATACAGGCATCGCTAGGAAATATTGTGGGTCCAGTCCCACATGACTGCGATAAACCAAATATCTCAAAAAGGTGAATCATGAATTTTTTGGTTTCCCATTGGAAATAAAAGTTACTATGTCTGAAAAAAAAGTACTAGTACATAACTTGATTAAAAATACTTTATTACCCAAAATTGCTAACCATCATTTGAGACTTCAGCAAGCTGTGATCTTTTTGCTGGTGGAGGATCTTGTAAAAAATGCAGTACCTGGGCATCCCTGGTGGCCTCGGGGTTAAGTCTCAGCACTATCACCACTAGGGCCTGAGTTCGATCCCCAGCCAGGGAGCTGACCCACATGGCGCAGCAGACCTCTCTTGTCTCCCTGCTGCTCCTCTCAGCAGTGCGTTTCAGTTGATCTGCCTGTCTATTCCCCACTCTGTTTCTGGTGAATCCTCTCATCACCCACACCTCTGGCCTATACCCCAGTTCTTTTACAAAATTAATAAATACGTAAGAAAAACAAACAAGAAATGCAGTACCTGCAATGTGCAATAAAGCAAAGTGCAATAAAATGAGGTCTGTCTGTACACAATGCAGTGGTGTCGATTATGGTCACTCATTTATTTTTATTTTTTAAAGATTTATTTATTATGGATATAATCACTGGGACACAGGTCAGAGGTGTGGGGGTGAGAGGATAAATCAGAGACAGAGTGGGGAACAGAATAGGCAGATCTACTGAAATACACTGCTGAGGGGAGCAGTGGGCGAGGCTGGAGAGGTCTGCTGTGCCATGTGGGTCATCCCCCTGGATGGCGGCAGGGATTGAACTCATGCTGCAGTGGCTGCAGATAGCTTCATAGTGTGTTGCTTAACCCACTGCGCCACCAGGGAGGCCCCCGCAACTCATTTATTATATACCTGAGGCATGTAGCTCCCTGGCTCCCTTTACTTGAGAAGTCAAACTTAGCAACACCGAGTTTGCAGCCCTACTTTGGACTACAACAAATGGAGTATTTTATTTCCCTTCAGGACTGCTCCCCCTCTGCTCATTAAGATCTTACCTGCCTCACATATCTAGAAGTTTGAGTTTGTGGAAAATGTGTGCGAAGACTGGGAAATGACAGATGCTGGACTATGAAATCACAATATCATAAAAGATATGTGTTTGCATTGCATGGGTGGACTGAAAGACAAGGACTGTCAGCAAGAGCACTGTGTCATCAACAAAGTAATCTACTGGGCTTGGCACTCTGACCTCAGTGGCATAGGGGAAAGTGTCCCAGCTCTGAGCAGAAGGGACAACTGTGGTCACCAAGCTCTGTTGCTTTGGAAACGGACTGGGTTGGGAGGGCTGGGTGTGGGGAGGTGAGCCTGCTCCAGGGAAATCTGACTTTCCCCACATAACCAGATCTGTCTCCACTGGAACCATGTGAAGAATGTGCCAGATTTTTCCCAATGTGACAGCTGGATGAAACTAGTTCTCTGTAGAAGGAAAGAGAAAAAGAACAATTTGCTGGATGCAAGAATGGAGATGATGACAAGCCAGCTACCATGAAGGTAATTGCATGTGGATTCTTTTTGGCAACTAGAATTAGCGTCTTGTGGGTGTCGGGCTGGAGGTGTATGTATTCAAAATGAATCTAGCAAATTCATTTTTTGCTTATATTAACCGTGTCACTACATGCCTTTGGGAGACAAAGTTCCATAGTCAATTTGAGTCAAGATGAAGAAAAACAAGATCTTGTGTATCAAGGATCAGTAAGACAAAGCCCCAACCTTTGAGAAGTTGTCCTAATGCATAAGTTCAGAAATATTTCTTTTAGGCAGATAAATGTTGAGTAAACATACAGGCAGACATTTTATAGTTACCATTGAGGATAAGGAGATCATCAAGGCTTGGTGCTGGATTTTGAACTAAGTTTTGGAGAAATACTTAGAGTAGGGGTAACACATAGAGATACCTTCTGGCAAGGTGGGGTGCATCTCATAACCTGAGGGGGCACCTTTCACAGGGCATGCTACTGGGCGGTTCATGGAAATGGGCATGTGGACTAGATCGAATGCAGAAGGGCAAAGTGGGCTGTGCTCAGAGCTGGGAGGGAGATTTTGCATTGGGCGTGGTCGACACTCACATTCAGTCTAGCACTACCCAGGCTTCTAGGAGAACTGGAAAACTGAATTTTGTGTGAAATCTCTGAATTTTAAATCACAGAGAAGCCACACAAAGCACATCTTCGGACTGCATCTGGCCTACAACTCGCAGGTATGTTCTTTCTACTCAGAGGAACGGGGCTTGCCTGGAATTCTTGGATTGTGTGAGGATGAGTTCCGCACACACAACAAAGCTAGAATCAGAGGGTGTGTTGGAAATGCAGGCTCCAGGGGGCGACTGGTCTGTGACCCAGCACTTCCCACCTTCTCACCCCAGTGACTGAATAGAGGCAGAAAAAAGAGAGCAGGTAAGAAGGATGTTGAATACCAGGGTAAGGAACTTGGGGTTCCTCATGTAGTCTGACACTTACCAGAGGTCTCTTGATTTTCTGGAAACAAATTTAATGTTTATTTTAGTGAGACTCAATAATGGTAAATACGTCAGTCTAATGTTTAAAATATTTTGCTAAGGTCAGTATGTACACATTCATTGATATCTCTCTCATGAATGATTAATAAGAGAAGCAGCTGTAGGTGACTGATAGTCATTTGTTCCACAGATAACTGGCAGTGGGCAGGATATCACTCAATTATAAAGCAAAGAAATCATAGTTGCTATTACAGGATTTTTACTAAAGACGTTATTAAAAGTCATGTAACTTGCTAGAGACTACAGAGTTAACCAGAGGATATGTGTTTGGCTACATGTTAGAGACTAAAGTTGCCTTTTTTTTACTACACTCTTTCACTATGTATTTTCTGACAACAATAACAATTTAAGAAATTGCAATAGTAATTTGCTGCTGAGTTAAAGAGCTGTATAAATGCAAACACAATTTCTAAAGGGCTTATTGTTTCACTGAAAAGGCATTCATGTAGAAAAGTTAAATGAGTTACTTAAAATGATAAGAGCTAAAAAAACAACAAAGAATCTATAATATGCAATACAAGAACTTTTTGACATCATGATTGAAAGATTGAATAATTCCCACTATCTGAGTATGTGAGCTGAAATGCAAAAACCAAGGTCCTTGTTCCACTGAAGACTCATTGGAAGTTAATACTTACAACTTTACTTCTTTCACAAATGTTAATTTTATGAGTTTGAATAAAATAAGTAGTAACCTTTTGCATAATAGTGGAAATTGCGATATAATTAGAACTAGAAATTTAAGTTTACCAATTTAATAGAGAGACTCCTAGGAGTCAATCAAATAAATTTCAAGGAAGGAGGTTTTGAAGATAGTATTTCATCTGCACTAGATTTTACTTAGCTGTGTAGAGAAAAATGTGCAGAATGAACCACAACAGAAGTAGGTCTCCTCCCTCTAGTGGTCAAATGGTAGTATTACATTTTTCTCTTTAACACATGGGATATTAGACCTATGTTTTAACTTGCCATACTTTACTTTAAATTACATTAATTTTTTACTGAGGTAATACTGGTTTACAACATTGTATATGTTTTAAGAATATATGTCTACACCTCTTCAGATGCATATTACCACACCACACTACCACCGACCCATCAATCTTACTCCACCATAGTCCATTGTGTTCCCCACCCCTAGTTCCGTTACCCGCTCTAGACCTCTGGTAGCTTCAACTCTGCATTCAGATTGCTAGCACTTATTTTTGTTTAGTTTTGTATGTTCCTTTGCTTACTTTATTTATATTTCACATGAGTTAATTCATTTTGTATTTGTCATTCTCCTTCTGATTCATTTCACTTAATACCTTCGAGTTCTATCCATGTGGTCCTAACTGACAAGACTTTATCTCTTTATAGCTGCAGTATTCCATTGTGTTTATACACCACATTTTCTTGATCTGCTCATCTATCCCTGGGCACTTAGGCTGTTTCCATAGTTCAGCTATTGTAAATAGTGCTGCAATCACATAGCGTGTATATATCCTTTCAAATTAGTTATTAAGCTATGATTTTATTAAACAATATCTATACCCTTAAATTCTAAAATGAACAGAGATATCTTGAAATTAAAATACAAGTGAATAGGTAAAAAGATAATTGGAAAGTCATTTTAATAAGTTTTATAAAAGAAGAAGTCACTTGGTGTGCAAGTTTAAGAGTTCCATCTGCGGCACTGAAAATCTGACAATAAACCCATAATGACTAGGATTTGGAAAACTTAGCTGAATGGTTCATAGCAAAGGGAAGGATCTTTTGGATTTCAAATGCTCTTGAAGGTTCCAAGGTGAGTTATTGGCTTATGCTGTCTGTGCCTGAGTCTCTTCCATGTAATGATTAGGACAACAGTATTTTGATTTGGGCACAAGATGGGTAAGTGAAAAGCTCATTAGTTTTTCCAGAATATTAAGGATGAGATTCAAAATTTCATCATGCAACATCCAGGCTACTCAGGACAAATGAGCGCATTGGGTGTGCCTTTGTGATAGCCAATCTTTCTCTTCGTGAAAGGGCTCTCTCTAACAGGCACACAATTTCTACTTTAAATTCCTAGTTGGCCTAGTGAAACAAGATAATGCATCTGCACCACATTTCTAAAAAGTTCAGATAATTTTTAAAAACTGCTTCCCGAAGTATGTGTTTTAAGCATTTAAGGATGAAGTATACAAATATTTGGAATCTACTTTGAAAAAATAGCAAAACTAAGATGGAATAATGAATAGTGGAGGGATGGATAAATGGGTATACATGTGATAAAGCAGCTGCATCATAATTTTATATTTCAGAATCTAGACAATAATACATAGGTGTTCATCACTGTATAATTCTTTCAACATTTTGTGCTTGTTTGAAAATGTCCACAATAAAATATGGCAAAAATCCTATATTTTGAAAAGTCCACACTGAGTTAGAAGTAAAAGACAGATTAAAGGAGTTGAATAAATGAATTTGTTGTACCTTGTTTTTAAGTTTCTTGATTAATATTTATCAAATTAAATGATTTTGACTGTAGTTGCAATTAATGCCCAGCAAGATCTAGTTTATTCTTGACAGAGCATGGCATGTTATCACATAAAGAAATAGTATCCACATATTATCTCTTTGTTGAAACATTAGTGACAGCTATAGGTTACATATATATGTGTGAATTTTTACTAATGTTGGTCTCTTCCCCCAGACTCTAAGACCTATGAGAGGATATGATTTTTATCGTCTCATTTACACTTACATAAAACAGGACCAACACAGTGCCTTAAAACAATGTTCATTGAATGAATGGATAAATTCATATCTTGTTTCCTGTTTGTGCATAATCATTATATACTATTAACAACAGAGTCCTAAAGTTAAAGAACTACTTAAATGTTATATTGAAATAAGAAAAAATTATTTGAATGAGTGAGTGAATCAATCAATAAGTAAAAGGAATGAATAGGCTGCTCTTTCTGATATTTGTGGGTAGAGGATATGAGTTTAACTCATAATTTGTTTATTTAGAAAGCAAAGCAGTTTATTTAGAGTTGAAAGGCCATAGCTGTGCTATTTTGTAAGTGTAAGCATATGTTAACATCTCTACAAACTTTGACTTATTAGGGTTATTTTGACATGTCCAAAGAAACCAGTAGGAATGGACTCTTTGAAATTAGGCAGAAATCATAGCTTTCTCTTTGAAGAGAACATAGACAGAGCACCCTTAGCATTCATCTTGTGGGACTATATCTTCCAAATTAATTAAGCCAAGTCATTTTGCAGAGATTGTGGCAATCGCTCACAAAACAGCTCTGGACAGTCCCAGAGAAGAGCATTTCTCCTGGAGTCTTTCCTAGGTTCCTGTGATTACGCTGACATTTTAGAGTAGATGGAATTATTGACCTTTATCTCCAGAGAGCCACATACTTGGGTGAGATAGAAGTTGGCTCCAGAGTGATGGTTCTCAGTGTGGGGTCTCTGATGAGCAGCATCAGCATCACTAGAGTCTTGTTAGAAATATAAATCTTGGGCCTACCCCACACCTGGTGTTGGGGCCCAGCAATCTGTGCTTTAAGAAACCATCCAGGTGATTCTGATACATGTTAGAGATTGGGAGCCTTGCTACTCCCAGTGTGGTCCATAAGCCAGCAGCATTACCATCACCAGGAAGTTTGCTAGCAATGCAGAAATTTGTGCCCTGCTCCATACCTACTACATCTGAATCTGCAGTGTCACAGGATCCCCTAGAGATGTGTAGGCATGAATGTTTGAGAAGTTCTGTTCTAAAGCAGAGTGAAAAAAGTAATTGTATGTCATGCTTTTAAAATACCTAGACTGCTGGACATGGCATAGATTACAATATCCAAGTCTCTGAATGTATCACTGCTTCAGTCAGTTTAACCCAATACAGAATTCTTTGAAATTTAAAATGAATACATAGAGGAGCTTCCAAAAGTAGTTTAGTTGAATCATTGAATTTGATTGATTGAATAGTTTCAATTCAAGGGAATATATATTCTTCTTTTGAGATTGCATTGACAAAGCCTCTAGTTCCTCCATGTAGTTGCCACTGACATTAGGCAAAGTACTGTTATTACAAGTGACCAGTCCCTATTCAAAAAATTGGGAATGTATGTTTGTCATCATTAGGGCCCATTTTTAACCTGAACAACCAATGAAAGTGCATCATAAAACCCAGAAATAAAAGAGACAGTCATTATCTAAAAGCCATCTCCAAGGAGGCAAACTTTTCCTTTCTGCTTTATCAGATGCTTTAATGTTTGTGAGATTGTGATAAACTTGTTTTTTTATATAAGCTGACATTTATTAATGTATCACTTACAAAGGGAGTTTTCACTTGAAGAGACTCCAAATGGCCCAGCACACCTCATTTTGATTTTAGTGTCAAGAATTTGAAGCATGGAGGACATTCCAAGTTTCTAACTTGGGAAAATGTAAATAATACCCAAAGCCTATAACCTTATGGGAGTACCACCTTGGGGTTTTTGCTGTTGCGTATTTTACTGATGAAATTTAACACAGACCACAGGGCCACTTTCTTTTCAATGAATCAAATTCCATGGCAAATGCCTGTTGTATTACTAGGAAGTATCGCAAATGGTTTTAGAAAAATGTTAGCTCATTTATAAGAAACACCTGAGGCTGACGACTTAAAAAATAGGTCTTAGAATAAATGAAATTTTAGAAGAATCAAACAACTCTCCCTTTTCAACATTAATATTATGTGAAGACAACTCAGACACCAGCATGTATAAAATGTGCACACACCACAGAGGGAGCGTTGAGAACAGAAATGTTGGCCTTGAGGTGGAGTGAGATATGGAGCATTAGGCAATCGGTTTTACATCACAACTTTCCCCAAGGATGGAGATGAATGCCTACCAGATGAATGCAGCCTTTGTAACTTAGCAGTTCTGAGTTAAAGGATATATATTTTGGCCATCAGCCAGCATACAAATGAATCAAATAGAACCAAGATACATAAACCTGAGAGGTGAAGAACAAGTCCCTATAATATCAAGTGATTTAAAGGGGAGGGGAGGGAATTTGACATTTGTTCCCACTAAAAATTCAATTCAAATAATGTTATTATTTAAAGGTATTTAAAGGTAAAGGTCAGTCATCCAGGTAACCTGCTGTAGAGAATAGAAAGAAGAACAGGGGTTGAATCCCTAATAAAGGTTACTGAAAATTGCAGTCCTGCTGTTGAAGTAATGTGATGTGGTATATAACACAGACACTTGCGGGGCCTCCCTGGTGGCACAGCGGGTTGAGCGCCACACTGTGAAGCATCCTTGGCACAGCAGCGGGAGTTCGATCCCCAGCCAGGGAGGGGACCCACATGGCGCAGCAGACCTCTCCTGCCCGTCCAGCTGCTCACCTCAGTGGTGTATTTCGGTCAATCTGCCTGTTCTGCTCCTCACTATGTCTCTAGTGAATATTCTCACCTCCCACAACTCTGGCCTGTTGTACCCCAGCTCTTATATGCATAAATAAATCTTTAAAAATTAACAAACAAAAAAATAGACAATTGCTACTCAAAATATGCTCCATGGAACAGCAGAACCCCATCACCTGGGGCCTGTTAAGTGTAACCCATTCCCAACCCTCTGAATCAGGGTCAACATTTTATCAAGATGACGAGGCCTGCACATTAAGTTAACAGAAGTGTTGGTTGTAGATCATGAGTTTGGGAGCCAGATTACTTGGATTTCTATCCCAATTTGACTCCTTATTAGTTGGGTGGCACTCAGGAAGGAATCAAAACTCTTGGTGCCTTAGTTTCCTCATCTGTTAAATGGGAATACCAATAGTAATTAAGGGATGTTTTAAGATAAAACTCTGTTAGTTCATTAAAGGGCTTTTAATTATGCATAAACTGAAACTCCTATAATGTTACAATGCAAATGTAACTTCAATAAAATAAAAACATTAAAAAACAGTTTTCCCTTATCCATTGAAAGTAGTGGATTTGAAGAAATATCCATCATCATTTGTTATCAGAGAAATGCAAAATCAAAACCACAATGAAATATCATCTCACACTTGTGGTAATGACCCATATGAGTTAAAAAAAAGAGAAAAAAGAAAAACACAAACAAGTGATGGTAAAGATGAGGATAAAAAGGAACCCTCTTACACTGCTGGCAGGAATGTAGACAGGTCCAGTCACTATGGGAAGCTGTGTGGAGGTTCCTCAAAATACTAGAAATGGATCTGCAATGTAACCCAGCTATTCACTGGGAATAGCTAGGAATCTACCCAAAGAGCACAAAAACACCTCTCACCTCCAATACGTCTGGCGTGTACCCCAGTTCTTGTATGCATAAATAAACAGATCTTTAAAAAAACAACAACACTATTTTGAGAGGAAACTTGCAACCATATGTTTATTGCAGCACTATTTACAATAGTCAAGCTATGGAGACAACCTAAACCCTCCAAAACAGATGAATGGATCAAGATGTGGTATATATATATATATATATATATATATATATATAATGGAATACTACTCAGCAACAGAAAAGATAAACTCATGCCATTTGCAGCAACATGGATAGAACTGGAATGCATCATGCTAATAAACCAGAGGGATAAATGTAAACATCAGATTGATTCACTTAGATGTGGAATACAGAAAAACCAAGCAAAGGGTCAGACAAAGACAAACCTTGAAAGCTGACCATAGATTAGAGGCATCCAAGAGAGGAGGGGAAGATTGGCGAGGGATAAAAAGAGAGGTGGAAGGAGGAGCACGAAGGAATTTGGTGATGGACTATGTGTGCTTTGATGGATGGAGAACTGTGGCGACCACACCTGATAGGAGAAATCATACATTGTCTAAAAACTAAAAATGATGTAAGACAAAAAAAGTACATTTTAAAATTAAAAATAAAGTGAAAAATAAAAAGGATGTGGGAGACAAGACTAACTATAGGAGGCCTGGAGGAGGCACTTGGAGCAGAGAGACATGTGAAGAAACTTCACTTTATTCTCGGTCTTGAACTTGCACCAGGGACTTGGGGGACATGGAAGGAGACACTTGGAAGAGATGTAGATGAGAGACCTACAGACTGACACTGGCAGCCTTTATTTTGACTTATACTTTGATTTTGCTCCTTTCTTTCAAGACTTGCCTGGCCCCTTCTACCTTTTTCCTGTGGCTCTACAGAAGGTACCTTAGACTTGTGGCAAGCTTTAGGCCTTAGTAGCTATGCTTTGGGTCAACTCTATTTGGCTGGGCATTTACCCACAAGGGGATGGGTAACTTTGGATTTTTGTAAAACACTATTATCCTTTTTTCTCTTCTTTGTATTGCGCACTAATTCCACTAAAGTTCTTTTTTGTTGAAAAAAAATCAAAAAGCTAAATATATTTCAACATAATTCAGCAAACATAAAAAAGTAAATAAGTAAAATACAAGTCAAAATAAATAAAGGGCTCAGAATGGTGATGGGTACATGGCAAGCACTCAGTGAATATTCATTGTATTCATTTTTCCCTCTAGTCCTCATAGGGTTATAAAAGGTAATGTTCAAATACTACAACTGAAGATTAATGTTATCATATTCTATAATCAAGATTTTAGAAATTTACTTTTTGCCTGTGCATTTTAAAACTAGAAAATATAAAGTGCGACTGATATCTCATTAGGCAACCTACAATCACATCACAAGATGAGAGTTCTGACAATGTTTTTAAAATTGAGAATTTTTTAAAGAAAGAGACATACATCAATCAAAAACATGCTAAAAGGGCCTATGCTAAAAATGGTAATGGGATTTGCAAGATTATTGAGGTGTTTTCTGTTTCTTTTGTTTGCTCTTAACATTTTTTCTGTATGATATTTTATTTAGAGAAACAGCAATGAGTATTATAAATCCTTTGATGTAATTCCATTAGGCAACTTTCTATAACTTTATTAGCTCACCCTTCTGAGTGATGATTTTAAAAGAGAAGAAATAACTTGAACCTCTATTATCCCTAAACTGTAGTTGTGTTGTCCCTTAACTGTATTATCTCTTAACTGTAAAGGTTAAGGAAATATATCTATATCTTTTTACAAGAGTTGAAAAAAATGTCTATTGCTCAAAGTATCATGGAATTTTCAACTTCCTATTTAATTGGTTTGCAAATAATTCTATGAAGATAACTTATTAAACTATTACAAATTTGGCGATATTTTATAACGAAGTCTTTACTTTTCAAATATAAATGACCTTTAAAACTACCAAGTTAAAAGGATTATACTAAAAAAGTCTTTGCTGCTAAAATAGTGTCTCCAGTGCCTACATGTCCTAGATAGGATTTTCTTTTGAGAAAACCACAGCTACTTATTTTCAGTGGCCTCATTCAAACAAACTTACATTATTACAAGACAAGACAAAAGGTGCACTGATGTTCACAGTGTGAGGTGACTTTTCACAGTTTTTCATAGTAAGGACAAATGATCTATTTCTTGAGTTTAAAAAATGAAGTCAGTTAATGGTTTAGCGATTCCTCTGTTAGACCATATAGAATCTATGTAATTCAATGCCTCTAAAATTATTTCTAAAGCTGGAGATGTCCAAATAGCCTCTAAATTTTAATAATATTACTGGATTTACTGAAAATCCTTTCTGATCATCATTTTTAGGAGAGAATCAAAAATAAAGATGACTAGAACTTCTATATTTCTATGCCATTAGTGTTACATTCTTCCTAAATAACTTTCTGATATTGATGTGCAAAGAGAAGGCTTTGAAAAGATACCAGTGTACAAAGGGATCCTGCAATCTCAAAAACCCTGTGTCTCCCACCTCTCAGAGGGATAACTTTCGAAATCATTAGAGAAATGAGCTCTCTTAGGCACCATCAGCAAAATGTTTCATTAGGAAACTTTTTACCATAAATGTTGTACTACATAAGCTAAACTGGTGGTGTCCTGAAATGTGCTATTCAAGTGAACGCTTACTCCTTGTAGAACTGGAGGGCAAACAGGTCGAAGCTGATAATATAAAAGTATTGTTTGTAGATAGTAATGCTACATGTAATTTTATTTGAAAATGTTTCCCTTGAACTTCTATTTATTAGAAAACAAAATACATCCAGTTGGTTACAATACATTTTTTTCTAATTAGAGAAACAAGCTATGAATAGTTTATATCTCTATAAATGATAATTCACCTAGAATTATATTTTGTAAAATTTTAGTAAGCTAAAGTGGGAAGAAAAGAATTTCAGCTTCTGATGAATTTCTTGGAACAACTTTTAATTTCACACTGGTGTCTGCATGAGCAAATGAGAAATTCACTGAATTTTCTAGTCTTATGTAACCTTTCAAAGGCCATAGGAAAGTAGGAAAGCATGATTATTGCTGAAAAAACATCAGAATTAAAGATGTTTGTCAAATATTTTAAATTGTAATTCCCAAACAAAAATTCAGAAGAAGCACCTTTAAATCAATTATAAACAGCAGTTATTTTGTACTGTTGGGTTCCCCACAAGAACTGGATCTGAGGATTCTTGAGTTTGTAAATTGTAGAGAGAATGCTCTCAGGAGAAAATGTAAGGAAGTGAGGTGAGCAGAGGATAAGAACAGAAAAGGAGGGGAGTGGAAATGTGGTCTCAGCAGGAATCTAACCTTAGTCTGATTCCTGGGGGGAGTCCTGGAATACAGAAGTTTTTGCCCAGAAGCAAAGGCACAGGGCTATTGTTAATCCTGGATCTTTCACTCATGGGCATGGAGCACCCTTTCCAGGAATAGGCTGCTAAGCATCTCCAGGCAAGGTGGGTGATCTGGAGGCTAGTCCAGGACTCCAGTCCAGTCATCTGGAGAAGACTGTGGCTGTGAGCCCTTCATTGCCCATCCCCTGAACAACCCAGAAAAGGAGATCTGGGAAGGGCACCAGCAACAACTGCCTGGAACATGAAGACTCCTTGTGTGGACCCTGTATAAGCAGTGACTTCAAGCAAGGGGTCTATTGCTTCTTATTCCTTCGCTAAGCATAGAGGTTAGAGGCAGAAACAACTTTTGAAGTATAATCATATTTCTATTAGGCATGAATTTTTGGCAGTAAAATTTCCTCTATAACCCCTTTTACTGCCTACCCCAAATAGCATTATTTATGAGACTTTCCAGTCTAACTTTAAATTTCACCAAGGAGTGTGGTTATCTCTATTAATTCTATGGGATATAATGTCTGCAGTGGAAATAAGAGTCTAGAAAAAATGTTACTTTTATATTGTCCTTCTCTTTCCTTTCATTTTTTCTAGTTTACATTCAGTGGTCATTATCTCAATATTCAATTAACTGAACATCTTAAATCAAAAATTTCTGAAATTCTATTTAAAGAAACAAAGAAATAATCATAGTTATGCTCATAAAATATTTCCATGATATTTACTGAAGAACTTTTTAAAATAGTAAGGCACCATGAATATCCACCATGCGGGAGTGGAAAAATCAAATTATGATTAACCTCTATGATAGAAGACAATGAAGTCATTAAAAGTCATGTAGAAGAATATGGGAAATAGTTGTACTAAGTAAAATATAAGTTGAAAACACAGATTGTATAAATATTACTCTTATTTATGAAAAGAAATAATTATGTACATATTTATATTTAAACACACCACATTTACATTACTATCTATGAGTAGCTTAGGTGTTTGAGTTACAGCGCTATCTTTGGGGTTTTATTTTCTCATTTTTAGTCTTTATATTTCCTATAATAAATCTAGATTTCTTTAAGATAAGAAAAAGTTCATTTAATAACAATGTCAATTTTAACAGACTTGTTATTAATTATAGTTACCTTAACAATTTTCAATTTTTTTCCTGTACTGATAGCCCTCCATTTTTCTTACTCTCTTTGCTGAATTTTTTTTCTGACTAACCATATAAAATGTGAAAATGACTACTTTCTATCACTATTTAAATTTTTTATGTCATATCCAGTAACCATTGTTTATATTTTACTTTTCAAAAAAAAAACAAATGTCTGATGGCTTACAGATAGGCTCTATATTAAAAAAAATTTCCTATCTAGTAATCCTAGACTCTTCCTTAATTATTCTTTGCATTATGACATCTAATTTAGAATAATAAATCATCTTTTGCTATATATAATAATTCTATAAATACAAAATGCAATAAGAATAGCAAACACCTTATGGCCTGTACTACACACCAGAATTATGTATTGCAAGAATCCATAAAAGCATATGGAAAATACTGCACTTTATTGGAAAGACAAAGGAAGATATTAGATGACTTGACAATCACCTTTTATAACTGGCTTAACCACCTTTAATAAACATGAAGTCATGTAGAAACTTTTGCCTGAAGTAGCAATATGTGTACTGTTTAATATGATTTCAGAGTAATACATTGGCGGTGTTCACAGGATGCCAAAAAGAATGAAATATGAAAAATTCAGTCACCTAGGTGTTTTGTGACTGGATGCTAAATCCTATGACAGTGCTGTTCCCACATGCTATTTTCTTCTCCTGAGGTGTGATGTTATATAGGCAAAACCAGCAATTATACTTAATGGGTATGGGAATTATTAATGCCATGTTTAAGTTTAGAACATACCTCTTTCTTTACTTCTTCTTCATCTTCCAGTGTCAAAGCAGCCAATTGCTTAGCTCTTTGCTCCATCAGATTCACATATCGGATGGGATTTGACAAAGCTTCAATCACATCTGAACAAAGAAGAAGCGATTTAGATGAAAGGATCTGGAGAAATTGTCCATCCATCCATCCATCCATCCATCCATCCATCCATCCATCCATCCATCCATCCATCCATCCTTCCCTCCATCTGTCCAACCAATCATTCATCTACTCATCTAGCTATATATTTATTCACTACCCACCTACTCACCCATCCATAGCCAATTCATCATTCATGTTCCACCTACCATATAACTATGGTAGGACAAGAGTCAGGACTCTGCTGAAATCTCAGAAAGAAAGAACTCAAAGTAGGTTATCTCTACAAGTTGGTTAGGTACCAACTCAGGATACCACAATACTCCACATTAGTTTGTTTCTTTTTGGGAATCCCATTCATTCCAGCAATGGTCCAAACCCTTGTCCCATTTGACCCAAATGGGTTTCACAAGTGGACATTTCACATAAAAAAGATGTTGGAACAATCCAAAGATTTGGCAATGAGTCTCATTGGCACATGACATTGTTTGCTGGAATGGGTTATGTTTGCTATCTTTGGACGGGGCATGTGTTACTAGTTTGCCATAGATTCCATCATTCCCCAGTATCTTATACCAGACCACTTAGTATCATAAGCATTTACATTTGATTCCTGGTTGATACTGTCATAAGTTAATTCCTTTAAACTTAGGATCCCACCCATAAAAGAATCAGGGTTTTAACACTGGCTGATGATAAGTTCATTGTACAGATAGACAGCTGCAGTACCAGGTAGCATGGATTAAGTAGTGTGCCCACAAAATTATTACTCTCAGTAAATAAATATTCTCAAAACTTTATTAGGACTTAAACTATATTCAAAAAGGCTTGAACAATTTATCTCTAAACATACATAGAAAAATGATGGTGATTCTGTGGTCAGAAGTGTATTCATTCATTTGGTTAAGTTTTCCTTCCATGAAGTCACAAACACATGGGTTACCCTGGATGGAAATATCCCTTTGAGTTAGACTGTTTACCTGCATAAGTATCTGGAACATAGTCTTTCACCTCTATGTAGACAAAGACGGCTGGCAGCATCAGGGGCTGGTTCCTTTCATTCCTCAGAGAGATGTAGTGATAGCCTGGAGGGTGACAACAATACTGTATCACATATCTAGGCAATATTAAGAACACAGGAACATTTATGTGACAGAAGTATTTGTATTATGTGACTTTGGGTCACAAACAAGTCACTTCTTTCTCATTTTAATCACATAGTTTTTTGTGGTTGTTTTTCTCACCAACTAGGAAAACAGTGTTGATTCTGATATTTTTCCTTTCAACCAAGGTTTTCCACACAAAAGTGAATTGAAACTGCATGTCATAGAGTGAACTTCTGATCCAAATTCATCCCCTGTATGTGATCTCTAGAGTTGGGGCTTAGCTAAATGTCCTGCTTTGGCTAATGGGATGTTTGTGATATAGTGCAAACAAGCTTAAATGCACTTGCAGAGTTCAGCTTGCCCTTATCCATTCCAGTGTGATGGTGAGAAATTAAAACTGTGGGCCTCACAGTCCCTTCAGTGTGAGCATATGAACATGCACACAGCCTGAGGCCAGGCCTCATGGCCAAGCCCAGCAGAACCCAACCAACCCACAGACCTGTGATCATGTAGATACACACCTATAAGCCACTGAGTTTTCAGATATTTGCTACACATGATTACATTGGCAAGAGTTGAGTGAATGTGCCAGATTTGAACAGAAGCGTAACTATTGTTATGGAACAAATTACAAAGCAGCATATAGTTTCTGAAATAGTTCATTGAGAATCACATAGAGCAGTGACAATTTTCTTTACAACTTTGACAAAAACATTTCTCAACACATTATCCATCCATACCTGGCCGAATTGCTTGTACTGGCAAGATCCGGTGACCGATAAATTTACCTCCTTCTTCATAAACTGCTATCCTCAAACAAGCCAGAGAAGGAAGAACCACCTACAGAAACGTTACGGATACACAGAGTCATGATAATGAGTAACTCCAAGAAAAATTGGAAAGTTATGCTCAAACAGACCCTACTCTTGCAAATCCTAGCAGAAGTTTCTATTTAGCTAAATGATAAAATGCTAAGTTGTTGCTCTATATCTATAATTCAGAGATTCACAAGGACAGGAGTTACCAGCGATCTAACTATATGGTTTGTCACCTTGTTTTAAGGAGAATTGTTCAACATATAAACCATTTACTTTTGATGAGAACATTTTCAATGTAGAGATGCTATTTGTTTTATCACAATCTGGGCATTTACACAAATATGTTCAAAGCAAATTATTTTTATACTTTCAATGCAAAAAATAGCGTTTAGGATTTCTTTCTAATGTGGTTGTTTTATAAACTTGTAAATACTAAATGAGCAACAAGTAGTTTTTCTCCCTTGTAAAATAAAACATATGAAACACACAATTAAATCAAGAACATGAGACCAACTGTATCCTTAAAAATTAACAATAGCATATTAACATTTATTTACTATTTTCAATGTGTCAGACATTTTCTAGATGTTTTCAATGTATTAGGAAATACTTATAGTATAGTTCTATGAAATAGACACTATTATTAAGTCCAATTAACACATGAAAAGGCAGTTAATATGGACATTCCTGCAGAAAACTGGACCTGAATAAATTAGATAAAAGGAAAGGTTGTAGTAAGAAAGTCTACTTTGCATTCTAATGGTCTCAGTTTTTTCCTTTGTGTTGTAAGTACCAGAAAGGTTTGTTTCACTGTGGAAATAGAGAGAAGTTGGATTTATATCCCAATGAAATTGCAAAGGCTTTAGCTCTATTAGACAGAGTCTATCTAGACAATAGAGAATGGCCAGTTGCCTTTAGCTATCCTTATAAATACTCTTAAAAGGACTTCAACTACCAGATTATTCTTTACTTTTTACTCCACTTCATTTGAGTTACAATGAAAAGGTAGAATTTATCTCGTGTATCATGAAAGGAGATGATTTAAATATATATGTTATTCTGGTTTTCCAAATGAGATATAGTAAAATCAACTGATTTATAATACAGCTCTGAAAATCCAAATAAGTGATCCACAGAGATCTGGAGTAGTTTTCAAGATATCTTTGAAAATACTATTGCTATATGAATGTGTAAATTCCCAAGCTAAGCAACAAATAATTTTTTGTTTTATTTATTTATTTTTTAATCCACAGTGTAAAACACCTGAAACATGCAGTGATCTTTTATTTTCAGGACAGGAGACCAACCTTTTTGAATACAATGGGTTCTTCTTCCCAGACAGGATTTACAGCATTTCCCTGTGATGTCTTAGTTTTAAATGCCTTTCTCCTTGTGTCTACTGGCAAACCAAACATATCCACTTCCACATAAGTTCCAACTTTCTTATCGGAAAGAAACTGACCTGAAATAATCTAGAAAATAATCAAAAAGGGAACCTGATAAGCAAATAATGATATACGAGAATTCTCTGAAGAGGTATAGTTATAATGCATGTTGAATTATAATTAACATGAAATATAAGAATACAAATGTGATTTCTCTGTGGTTAAAGAACTGATAAAGGAAAATTGAAAATGTGAGGTTAAAGGGAGTTAATTAACAAGACAAGACAAAGCCTTTGGGGGAAATAAATGAACAAATATCAAGAGTTTGATGAGATTATGCCCTTTTAACCTATGATACATCTCTTAAGTGTTAAAGACTGATCTTTTGAACCCACTAAATATAAAGGTGTTTCTAGTAGTTAAAATGTTACATTTTAGCATTATTAAAGATGAAACAAAAAAGGTCATTAAAGAGAACAAATTTAAAACAATATGGTAGAAACTCTAGCATTTAAAAATTTCTTCTTGTTCAGAAGATTCAAATAGGTTGAAACACCATGCTATTCCAGTTCTTAGAGTTTATATAAAAAGCACAATTATGATACAAACAAACAAAAAAACAAATACCAAACCAGCAAGCCCAGGGTATCATCGCCCATAACTTCATCTGGTTAATTGTCCACTCAGTTGTATATGTCCCTTGTCTTGTTATAAAACTAATAGCTTTGTAGAGAGATTTTTAAATGACATGTTCATAAAATGTTTTCCATGTATCCCTCTTTTTATAATCCAATTTTTAAAATCTAAGAGATCCATGGGTGTCATAAAAGTTAATAGAGGCAAACAAGATGACCAGAGAGAAAGTGGTAGAAAGAAAGGTTGAAGAAGTCAATTTGGTGAATTTAGGATGTCTGGTTGAGAAAGCTGCCTGTTGGCCAGGAGTTTTCTAAGCTCAAGTCATGGAATGGGACAGAAATACCAAGAATATGGCTGGTTCAGAAATTGAACACAAGGGGACCTCCCTGGTTGCACAGAATTTAAAGACACAGTGCTAGTAAGCTATAGCCAGCCACTGCAGCACAAGTTCAATCCTCGGCAAGGGAGCCAACCCACTTGGCACAGCAAATCTCTCCTGTTTCACCCATTGCTCCCCTCAGCAGTGTCTTTCAATAAATCTGTATGTTCTGCTCTCTACTCTGTCTTTGGTGACTCCTCTTACCTCCCCCACCCCTGGCCTTCTGATCTATACCCTAGTTCTTGTACGCATAAATAAATAAATCTTAACAACAACAACAACAATAAATGGACACAAGGGCAGCATGAGAATGGCCACCAGAGGCCAAAGCCAGCTACCTGCTGACATGGCCAGAGATTCTGAATTAGTTAGCATGAAAGCTGTGAGGACAAGACTAGTCTGAATTTGTTCTGGGACCACTCATTTCTCGTGAACACTCTCTTTAGCCTGAGTGCATAAGACCTGTAAACCAGAATTTATTTCAGTCAAGATTTTACAGGAGGATATCTTAACAGACATTTTATATGCTTGAAACTTCCAAGTTACTGGAGTCACACTGGTAATTCAGACCCAGAAAAGATTTTGTGTGCTTAAGATACTTTGATGAAGCAGAAATCCTTAACCAAGCTAATGACACTAACTCTCAACATCAACATCTACAAAATAATATGGTGGAACACCTTTCGAATTCACTGGCAGCTAAAGTCTATGTCAGAGGAGCAAAACAAAGACACTACTAGACAGACTGGAGTTGAGTCTTAGTTTGAGCTGGAATCACATGTTATGTGACTAAGAACTTCTATTCCATATTTAATAATTTATTGAGAGAATACTTTTGATCAATGTAGATATTTTTCTGTCATTAATTGGAGGAGGGAGAGAAGATCCAAGAATTTGTCTAGTATGGTCAGTCATTTTCATGGTACATTGCACTGTGGGATATTGATACCAATAGAAAGGATTGGCCATGGAGAATATCACCAACTTGTATTGACTTAGGAGGTCATCATTATCCTTTTAAAAGTAAAGACTAGTTCTTTGACCTCATTCATGTAGCTTCTGAGAACTTGTGAATTCTGTCCTTACAGAAAAAGATGCATGAAGAGAATAGAGACTTTGGATAAGAACATTTTTAATGAATAAATTACTTCTTTATACAAAATTGATGCTTACGGATTATTTGGGAAATAATTTTTCAATAGAGGTATACATACCTTAACAGACAAAGTGTTGGCCACAATCCCGTCTACGATGCCTTCAGTAAACGGATCAAAATGCTTGTCAGGTCTCCTCATGAACTCTGGTTTTAATCTGTAGCCACTCTTCCCATTGTATTCATACATGCCCATATTTATTTGCATAGCCAGGTCTGAATATTAGAAACACAAACCTAATTGTGACTGTTTTTATATTTGGAACAAGAAAGTAAACTGCACCATAGTCCATTTTTATGACTATCCCCCTTTTAAAAAGAAATATTTATTCACTATGGAAATTTACAAAACACAAATAAGGTGAAAAAAAATGAACTGTGATATCCAAATCCAGACATAATCTGCTACACACAGGTTGGGTGTATTCTATTTTCTATTCCAAATATATTTTGAACATTCAGCCTATTCATTCCACTAAATATTTGTGTGTTTTAATTTTAACAGCTATATACAATTCCTTTGGATAGATATACCTGAATAGATATATTATACCAGTTCCTTTGGCATATTTCAGAGTCTTCTAATTTTCATTATTATATATTACATTTTGATGACCATCATTGTGATGAAATCCTTGAAGCTATCATTAATAATCTTAGAAATAAAATTTCTGGGTAAAAGCTTTCTTGCTAAAATGCCCTTCAGAAAGCTTAAGTTACACTCTCCTAATCCATATTTTTGAGGATGGACTTTACCAAATCTCTGAAGTGGATACTTAAACTCTTCTTTTTTAGTTTATAGGAACAAATATACACCTTTTAAAGTGTACACTTCTTTGCTTACTTACCACCACATCTAATTATACATTGATTCATATCTAATGGACAAATGTTATCGGTCAAGGTTTTCTTAAGACTTACTCTATAGCAAATGAATGTCCATGTTCATTGTAACTGGTAGGGTTACAATATTTATTTAAAGTAATAAGGAATCTGGGCGGTTGTTATTTGGTCCAGATATTATCTCCCATTCATTCATGTGGATAGTAATAAAGAGATTATTATTAAAATTTTCATGTAACTCATCTTTTTAGACCATGAGAAATACATGAAAATTTATCTCTAATTTTATCACTGATATCACTATGAAGGTAAAACTAGACAAAATGCCAACAAGAGAAAGTGATAAGTTTGAAATACTTTGAAATATGTTTTAAATACTTGAAACAAATGAACTGTAAAAACCAAAGAAATCACATTAACAAGTCATATGTCCCAAAACAATGATACAAGAAGCGTGTAGAATTTATACAAGAAACTAAAGGATAAATACACATTACAGGATTTATTAATGTCATAATTTCCTACAAAAGAAGAAATTAGTATGTGATTATCCAAATAGATGTCAAAGATATTGAAGAATATTCACTATACATTCCTAAAATACTGTGAGTTAATTAGGACATGTGTGTGAAAGAATCATCTGTCTCAAAGTTATAGCCAACATCTACTCAATGGTATCACAACAGTGAATGCCCCATTGTGTCAGGATGAAAAAAATGATGTGAACTCTAATGCTATTATCTGAGATTACTCTAGAACCACCACTCTAAAGCACTAAGAGATGAGGGAAATGAAATACGAATAAATTACTGTGGTTTGTATAGTTGAAAAATTCAATAGAATCTACTGGTGAATAAGTTATAAGAACTTAGGAAGATGATGATTTATAAAATACACTTACTTATAAAATAAATATATAAATATAAATATCCAGAAATAGTCTGTTAAAACACAATTTTTAAAAAAGTATCTCATCTAAAGAATTCCTAACAAAGATAGATCATTTTGCTGAGGGACTTCACTTTTAAAGTAAAAAAGGAAAGACATTCTTTCTATGATAAAACTAAAAATTGAAAGGTGTTTGTTTCATTTAGATGAATTTATAAATTTAACATGACTAATCAAAATCTCATTTTTTCCCCAGAGGGAAGAAAGGAAAACATAGTAACACACCAAATTCATGGCAAAGGAATCTCATTGCAGTAGCAAGAAAAGAAGTGAAAACAGTAATAAAGGAGAATTTCCACTCCTAGGTAGTAGGCCATATTATTAAGTAGTATAATAAAAAGAGTAAGTTATTGGTTCCAGGGAGGCAGACAAATTTAAATATTGAAAAAAATATAAGTTGAAAAAATAGATCTAAATTAACTAAAAAAAAAAGTTCCACCAATTAAGCTATAATTCCAGTTCTGTGTAAAAAGGATTCATCTCTTACTGAGATTATATATCAAATTTAAATTTGGATGTATGAAAAGATTAAATTATTAAAAAAAAAAGAAACGAGAGAAATGGGAGTGTGGCTCTAACTCTACAGTAGAGAACTTATAATCACAAAAATAAACCAAAAGTTAATAAAATGTTAAGTTGCTCATAAAACAAATTTTTCTCTATTTCACAATATAAAACAACATGCTCTTTAAATAAAATGCATTATTATAAATGAAGTGAGAAATTCAGAAAGATGGCAGCGGAGTGAAGACAGTGGATTCTCCTCCTTCATACACACATAACTAAATTATAGCAGAATAAAATTAATAAACCTTGAAAGAAAAACAAATACTGGGTACAACAGGAGCAATGATCTGGTAGAAAGGGGAAGGAAAAACTAACTGAACCGTGTTTGTAGTGATGATACCTGAGCAGTACACAGGAGGGAAGGGTGTCTGCAGTACAGAGCCCTCCCACAGCTGTTGATTTGAGGAAGTTGGAGATAAGGGGGTGCACAGAGTTGGGGTCCAGGACAAAGTGTGCTCTGTTGGAGAACTATAGGAGAAGGGTGCAGAGGAATGGTTATTGACTTGAGCCTGAAGCTCCAATATAAAACATGTGGAGGGGAGAGCCAGGTGTGATCACCTGCATCTCCTCATAGAAGAGGCTGTTATATGCATCCTTAAGGTGTGATATTTGAAATACCTGCCACTCCCACTCCTCAGTGTCAACACTGAGATGAGTGAATGCTTTCACCAATCAGAGTTTTTAAGGCATTAGTAATGCAGGGTAAGCAAAGAGAACCACTCTCTGTGTGTGGTCTTGCTACAACTACAATCCACGGCAAGTGGCGCATCTAATGCTCTAAGAGCCTAGAGGATGAGGTTGCATAGACTGTAAGAGGCATGTGAGCCAAGGAGTTGGGAAGGGAGTCATGGCAAGGCGAGAAGCTTGAGTCCCTGATGCTCACTGGAGTTGAGCCTCAGCATTCTGGTTCCTCTTAGCCCCTGCTGGTACCAGGTCTCTGGTTTCTAGAACAGGAGCAAAGGCAGAAGTCCGAAAGTATGTCGCTATTACAACCCATAAAAACCAAAAATGAAGAGACAGAAGAATAGCACAAAGGCTGAAGCAAAACAAAAAACAAAGTCTCCAAACCGCACAATATGCCTGAAGATGCTTGTAGAATTTAAAACAAAACAAAACAAAACACAAGGGATTGAAGTGATGGTGCACTGGTGAAATGGTGGTGGAAAATTGGGGCCACAATTGATGTCAAATATATGAATAAAGGAAAAAAACAAAACAGAACAGAACAGAACCCACAATAGATGATGTAAATTAGGACCAGGTTAAGGAATGAGAAAATATGAGACTGTTATAATTAGGATTAATGGACCCAAAAATTACTATAACTGAATTAAAAATATAATAGAGGGTCTTAATAGCAAATAAACACAAGTAATGGAGAGAATTAGTGATCTGCAAAGCCTGTTGTTAGAGAACACAGAGACAAAAGAATTAAAAAATGAAAATAGTGTTAGTTTCTGGGAAGAACCAAAGATAAATAACATCCATATCATGGGGGTCCCAGGAGGAGAAGAGAAATATAAGGAAGGGCATAGAAAACCTACTTCAATGAATAATTGCTGAGAACCATCTCAACCTGGGAAATGAACCAAACATTCTGATCCAAGAGTTTCAAACAAAATAATACCAGACAGACTCCAAGACACACTACAGTAAAACTATTGAAAGCCAATGACAAGGATAGATTATAAAAAACAGAGAGAGAAAAGGGTAAACATTAAGGAAATACCTATACAATGGCAGATTTTTCATACAGAACCTTTTTAGGCAAGAAAGGAATGGCAAGGAAATATTAAAAGTATTCAAAGAAAATATTTCCAGTTTAGAGTCCTTCATCCTGCATGATTACATTCAAGACAGAAGGAAGGGTAAGGAGCTTCACTGAAGAGCAATATCTAAAAGGATTTATGAACACCAAAAAATGAATAGGGTAATTGACAAGAGCCTTGATCAAGCAATTCACAAAAGCAGAAATATACAGACTAAAAAGCACACTTAAAGTGTTCAACCTCAGCATTAGTCAACAAAAGGAAATTATAAATGACAGTGAGATAGCATATTTTATTAGCATTATTATTTAATACTTAAACCAAGACCTCAAATAAGAGGGTTCACCTCATTCATACATTCCTGATGAAGGAGAAAACCAGTGCAGCACTTTTGATGGACAATTTGGCATGATGCTCAGAAATTCTTTAAACTTTCACTTCTTTTAAAGAGCAATTCTGTTTTAGGATCTTTTCCAAAAGAACATTAGAGATAGACTTGATAATTGGTATTCCAGACAATCCTCAGAGCATTATTTACAGTAGAAAAAATTCCTAACCAGTTTAGTGATAGAAAATGGACTTTAATGAATTTTAATAGATGCTTAACATATAGATATTACATATTTCTGAATAGCACTCAAGATTATGTACATATATGGACATACACATCCATGTGTATGTCCATATATAGAAAACACTGAAGTGAAAAGGCATGCAAATACATAGCCAAAACAAGTACAGAGCTAAAAGTTAACAGAGCTGAATCTTGGTACTTTATATATATACTTTCTAAATTTATATATATAAATTTCTGAATTTTCTTTCTGAAAGTATATATATATATATACTTTCTGAATTTTTCAAGTTTTTTACAAGTACCTATTATTTAAAGATTGTAAAACTTTTGTTTGAAAATAGATCTTTTAGTAGAAAGTAGGATAAAACCTTATTGATAAATTATTGATGACAATTTCTCAATTTTCAAAATTCACTTTTTTTGCAGATATTTCCTTCATTGATACTTGTTTTCAAACAAGCCTAGAAAGCTTTTTCTCCCCCAGTCACTTGGGAATGCTTTTCAGATCCTCAGAAATATGACTTTATAATAGAATAGAAACATGTTACTTACCTACTGTTTGGAAATTAAGTGCAACCATTTGGCAACCTGCATTCCAGAAGAGCTGAGGCATGTAGTTGGATGAATCCACTCGTGTTCCTTTTGGATATATCCTACTAAGCTGCATTTTGTTGTATCTGACCATCATGTTAAGTAGCGAATACAATTATCAAAATAATTAGCTGATAATATTAACTGAGAGACTACCTCCAAATTTCTGTTTTGTGGAAATGAAATAAATATTCCCGATCTCTTTGAGTTAGTGGGTGAAATAGATAAAAAAAAAAAATCTTAACAAACAAAATCAATGTGCTTTTATAATATAAATGTAGCATCACCTTGGTGGAGCCTTGTGGGTGAAAACTTAATGAGTTAGCAAAAATGAACAAGTTGAAGTCAGTGTGATTTCATAAAGATTATTAAGGATAGGCTTAACGACCAAGGACACATGAAGAAGCTCAAGCATGTCAAATCATGTGAAAGGATGATATTGTTTTTGGCAGAAGCAGATTCCATGAACTCAATGGTTATTTTTGAAATGCTCTCTATTCATTTTCTTAACCTTCCCTGGGAATGCTATTTGCCAAGACAGTGGTATTCTTTATGACTGGTAACAAGGTACACAGAGGTTTTGACCTTCTTTTCTATTTTGGTTCTTACTGTCATCAGTTTTCCATCCTGAGAATCTTTGTTATTGAACAGCATTACAACTTTTAAACAGAATTGATTATTTCCACTACCAAGTTAGGCAAGGGGTTAACAAAAGTTTTGAGTCTGGACAGTAGAGGTTACATGCATTTGAATTTTTTTTCTGGAACTCATTAACTGTATAATCAAAGTCAAGTTATTTCAGTTTTCTGAGTCTCAGTTTCCTCATACATAAAATAGACAACAATTCTTATATTAAAGGGCTATTGTGAGGATTAAATGACATAAGCCAAAATGAAAGGTCTATCATAATATTTAATAGCCCTAATGGTCATGATTTTTACAATATAACTGCTTAGGGCCTTTAAATTTGCTCATTCTCCTATTTTCAATGAGTTTTAAAATCTATCTTTTAATTCTAAAATTTGCTTCATGAAATCAAAGTCTTTGGGATATTATTACTTTTATGAGACCCATTTTCTGTTTTCATTTTATTTTGATTCTTGCATTATAAAATGTTTCTATTGTCAGCAGTGTCAATGTAATCATTATTACTAAAATATTCATATTTTCATCCCAACTATTTTTGACTGGACATCCATTTTCAAGAAGGTATATTTAGACCCACTAGGTATATCTTACATGCACATAAATATTTTGCATGTTTCCTAAACTGAATAGCAAGCCAAAATCTGATGCGATTATTCATGTTTTAGAGAGAACATTTTGAAGGATTGAGCAAATTGCTAAAACGACAAAATGCTTGGAGGTGTGAAAATACCCTTGAAATCTGGGTTTCCTTTACTCCAAGGCCAGTTCTCTTCTCCAAATGTTAGGTTACCCAACTCGGCTTCACCTATAAAACCAAAACTATGATGCTCAGATTTACAGACTTAAGCTATTTCATGCACCTTTTTCCTTATTAAGAAAAAAAGTTAAGTAAAGAGCACAGGACTTTAATTGTGTTAATTCAGTAATCACTCGTCAAATCAAGGATACTCTACAAATTCCACTGGTGTCTTCGTTAGTTGCTCAAGTCCTTTGGTTTCCACAAAGGAAGACATTTCAAAACTTCTATTTCTTTCTGAGTAAAAACAATAAGGAATAAAATTAAAATCCAATGTTATAACAGATAACAAATAGGCAAGTGTTCAGTTGAGCATAGTTAATTCTCAATATAGCTTATATATATTTTTTTGAGGTAGGGGGTAAACTATTAACCTGCAACAAAAGTTGAGTCTATTGACTCAACTCAAATATTCTTCTAGTATTTCCTAGTTGGGTGAGAGATGCTTATGGTTGCAACAAGTTAGATTTAGGGTGGAAAATGAACTTTAGTTGTGAATAGTAGAACAATAAAATAAATCTGTATTGTGAAAAGAGCCATGACTTTTTAGAATCTTTTGCTCTAAATCCATTCAGATTGATTTCATGGTGCAGTTGGCTGTGTTTGGGTCAGATGATGACTATCTCTTTTCTACCCACATTATCATGGTCTCAGTTTACATATACCCTTTTGGTTCAAGCAAGTCATGTGATATTAAGGTAATGATATTGTAAAGCGAAAGGTTCCTTGGAAATTGCCCAATCTGATTGCCTCATTTTTAGATTAGAGGAGAGCCAGAGATGGTAAGGTGCTAAAGGTCTCACTATTCTCGAACACAAGAGCAACAATCTGAATGTGAAATCCAAGCTTCCAACTAAAGAGAAATAAAATGTTTCTTTCATTTTGGAGAGAACTAATCAAACAACTCCATCTTCTTCCCCAATGAAAAGACTGTTACATAGACACATTAAGAAGAGTGTGTTTAGATAGCTCTCAGCTTTTTATATTTTTTTATTAAAATATTTTAAAATTTACATATACTTGCCATTAATTGTAGTCCCCATGTATTCCCCATCACCATCTCACCAGTGCACCATCACCTCAGTCCCTCGTGTTCCCATCTTCCCTCAACCCTCCCCCTCCCCTCCCCACCAGGTGTCCCCAGTCTGTCCTTGACTCTGATTTTCCTTGGAGGGATTTTCCCTCTCTGATACCTACTTTACATAATTAGGCCTCATTTTTCTTCCTAGTCATCCCCAGAATCCTTCTTTCTGCATTCCCTCACCTATAATCAAAAATAAAGTAAACCTTTTCTTCTCTTTTGTTGCTTCATCAAAAATCTACTTTGATATGACTATTTTAAGTACAAGTGCTAATTAATAGTAAGTCAAAAGTAGGTAGAACAGTAAAAAGTGCAGTATTCAATTTAAAAATGTGATAAAATGATACAAAACATAGGAAGAAAAGTACTTGATTGTGAATCTTTTTCTGATGCTATTGTTGTCATCTTCCATAGGACTTAAATGTATCCAATCCTGGACTTGGTTAGCCATCTAAGGGTTTTTTTGATTTAAGAATTAGGGACATTCATTTTATAGCTAATGAAATTTTTAGTACTATAAAAATAACTACTTTAGTATATTTCAAATTTAACAATTTGTAAGAAGCATTAGTAATTAAAATAGACAAAATGTTGAGATCTTTATGTACAAACTATATATGGAAGTTAAATTCTTTGTTGTAGAGATCTAGATACCTTATGCTGCTGTTAAGGTTCTTTGGGCAAAATTACACAAAAGCATGTTACATAGGGCATAGATTTTGACATATCTGTAACACTACCTTTTATGAGAAGCTGCCATATTCAAGCAAAACTTCAGCTTTTAAGAACACAAGCTAAAAAGCCCCAAGGATTCTCTTAACCTAATAGCATCTTCTTATATTTCATAGAAGTTTAAAAGGCAAATTCATAAAAGGTTCTTTTCTCCACATAGAGGAAATATATTTTTCTTGCATCCAGAATGGATGGTAGTTGGATGTAGGGAAAGCATGAAAATGACATGCAGCTAATTATATGATCCCCTAAATATATAAAACAGAGGATGGGTAAATGAGATATGGGTGAATTTGTTGATTTGGTTCTATTTCTAGCTATCTCGTTTGATCATATTTCTGGCTGATTCTCTTTCAGCAGATGAACAGAAAGTTTGTTATGTCAACACTGTTATGTCACTGTCACTTATAAATTGGATGAAGTCGACTGCATTGTTGCAAGCGAGAAACATATATAAAACTCTTTATTAGATGTACTCTAATTTAAAGTCTTTTGGATAAACAGGTACACACCCTATTTCATTTTTTGTCATTACAGGGTCATGGAATAATTTTTTATTTGGTAATTATAACATATGTTAATATAGATTACCCTGTTCCATTTTTTGTCATTACAGGGTCATGGGATAATTTTTAATTTGGTAATTAAATAACATGTTAATACAGATGATATGCAAGTTTATATGAAATGTATGTAATTTTATATAAAATGTAAATATGATATACAACATCCATTAAATATGTATATAAATTATTAATCAGATAGTCAACCCATGCATATATTCAAGACTTTCCCAGAAATAATTATTTCTCCCCCAGAGAAAACTTACTTTTTGAAATTTCAAATGACTCAAACTTGACTGGCTGAATATAGTTCACGAGGTTGGACATCTCTTCTGTGGCCATGGCCTCACTCCCAGCAGTCCCCTGGAAGCAGAAATGACAAATCACACTCCTGTAGGCAGCATTATGTTATTGAGGACTATTTTCCCAGGGCAATGATCACGTGACACAAGAGGTAGAAGACCACCTCTCTCCTCCTTTGACAACGCTTATTGTCAGTAGAAAAGTCATTGCATAAAGACACAGAAACCAAAAGTGAGGAGTCAAGGACAGACTGGGGACACCTGGTGGGGAGGGGAGGGGGAGGGTTGAGGGCAGATGGGAACACGAGGGACTGAGGTGATGGTGCACTGGTGAGATGGTGATGGGGAATCCATGGGGATTACAATTGATGGCAAGTATATGTAAGTTTTAAAATATTTTAATAAAAAAAAAAAGAAGTTGAACCAGAAAAAAAAAAAAAAAGAAAAGTCTTTGCAGCAAGAAGAGCAGTGCCCCTCCTTACACCAGCCTGGTCAGGGGACCACTCCCAGCGTGCTCGGGCCCAGCAGCTTTAACACCCTCCTGAGCCACACCACTCTCAGCTCCTGCGCAAGCCTCCTGAATCAGAACCTGTGACTCCATATGGTGCTCAAATGCATATTAAAGTTTGACAAGCACTGAGCTACATCCCATCTGCCTAGCAGCGAGTCCATGGATGATGCCTGAGGTTCATCAACCAAGAAGTCACTCAAGAAATAATTTTGTAGTGACAATTGGATGAACTGAAAATTGCTAAAAAAAAAAAATTTTTTTCCTTTAGAAGTAGGATGGAGTAAGGCAACTTGTACTGGCAAACAATGTTTATATTTTTCATAAACATTCCTCCCTCCCTGTCTCCGTGGTGGCTGTGTGGCTATTAGTCAAGCTATATAGTGTAATGCCAGGGTGAATAGCTCAGTTTCTAGGTTGCCTAATTTTAAATCCCAAATCCACACTTAGAAATTGCATAGTCTTGGGAAAGTTACTTAAAAGCTCTATCTCATCTATGGGATTAGGATAAAATCAGTTCCTAAATATACAAGGTTTTGTGATTATTAAATGAGTTAATTTATAGGAAAGATCTCAGAACAGTAACTGGCATAAAATAAAATTTCATGTTATTTAGCTAAATATATAACTATTACACATCACTTTGATAGTTTTAATAAAGGAAAAAAAACCCAAAATACAATATTGCATGGATAGAACTCTGCAGACTTGTGAGCTAATATTTTCTCCTATTTTAGAAAAGAGAATACCTGGAGGTAAAATTTCTTTGGAATTTCATATGGCAATATTTAAGCTAACTGTTAACTAGAAATATTCATTTGCAAACGATCTACTCGATTAGTAAGAGTTTTTAAGTTAACAAGAACCACTGGAAAAAAATTATACACAATTGAAATAACTCTCAGGCAGAACACCTTACCATTAAAGCAATATTTGTCCTGGACATTAAGTCAAAATTAAGAAACGGAACATCACTAATCAAAAAATTAGATTACATTAAAGGGAGTAATTCTAAGAGGAAGAACATAAAAGAGAACAGTTGCTATTATTTATCTTTATAGCTACATTGTAAAGATGTAAAGACTGAGACAGATACTTTCCAACAGACTGGAAAACATTTAATATAGACATTTCAACCAGGACTCCTGATAAAATAAAACTTTAAAATTCAAATTGACCAACCTGTGACTTGCTTCTAGATTATATACAGTTGATATTTCTGAACTGATGAGATTTTTTGGGATGTTTGAACTTATATCAATAGGCATCTCCAGTGGTTGCAAAGTTACAACAAAGGGATTAACATATCTTTGAACATTTCTCCAAATCTCATTTCTACTCTGAATTATGCACCATTTGAAAATCCATTTAACTGCCTCAAACACTGGTAAATTTTGATACCCTGCTTTGATACCCAACTGATGGCAGTCAAGCTCAGCAACACTGCTTATTAGCGAGAACTCTCCTCATAACCTTGTCTTTCCTTTAGTGACCCAAGTTTCACTTTTATTTCCAAAAAGAGCAGCGCAGATTTCAAAGTGACTTGTGACTCTTTCGCCACTAGATGGCAGAAGGCGACCATGGACTACATTCCAAGGGGCAAGCCTGAACGGGCAAGTTAGCGGGAAGCCTCTGTGACTACAAATTAAGCCCCGGAGACCTACCTCGTCCATGGAAGACTTTTTACAGTCATCATCATCATCGTCATCGTCGCTCTCTGTATCAGCTTCCCCTGTCAAATTTTAATAAAAGGTCATGAAGTATAAAGACATCTACTGTTTTGAAGCAAGTACTGTGTGCGTTACCAAAAACTTCCTTGGAAATTGGCCTTTCATAGTTTTAAAATTATTCTTTACGATAGTTCAGTTTTACTCAGAGAATTATTAAATAAAATTATATTTTTCATATAGATTTTTTTCTAAATTTGATCTGTAAATATCATTTGAAATTTCCAAATACTTAAAAAATGGCTGGCCAATATTTTTATCCATGTTCTTTTAAAAACATTTTGCTCTACAAGGGACTGAGGTGATGGTGCATGGGTGAAATGGTGGTGGGAATTCCCCAGGGACTACAAATGATGTTAAATATAATTTTTTTTTAAAGATTTATTTTTTATTTTTATGCATACAAGCACTGGGGTACAGGCCAGAGGTGTGGGGAGGTGAGAGGATTCACCACAGAAAGCGGGGAGCAGAACAGGCAGATCAATGGAAGCACACTGCTGAGGGGAGCAGCGGGCACAGCAGGAGAGGTCTGCCATGCCATGTGGGTCCCCTCCCTGGCCGGCAGCAGGGATCGAACTCGTGCTGCAGTGGCTGTGGTTTGCTTCGTAATGCGTTGCCCAACCCACTGTGCCACCAGGGAGGCCCGATGTTAAATATAATTAAATAATCTAAAAAAATAAAGTAAAATAAAATGAACACAGTGTTCAGTGACAGTTCTATCTCAAAATAAAACACCACTTTTGTGAAAAAAAAATAAAGCATGTGTTAAAATAAAACAAAAACAAACAAAAAACATTTTCTCTATATGCTTTTCAAAACTATTTTGAATCATATGCAGTTAACTTGGTATGGGACATCCCTCCTATCTTGATTATGTTTTCTTTCTGGGTATGAAAGACCCTAACACAGATAATGACCCCTGTCCTTTCATCTGATGCTTGGCAGGTGCTCAGTGACATCGATGCTTTTCTCCCAAGGTCACAGAGGACTTCACAGAAACTGAGAAAGCAGTGGGGTGATGGCAGCACCCTTGACAACATAAGAACGGTAAGGTGCCAGCAATAGCCTATACTTTGCCTGCGGGCTTAGCTGATGAATGAATTGTCATTGTCCAAACACACAAATACTTTAAGAAATATGTTTAAAAGGGCAGGATAAAAAGGACAAGCCATTAAAAACCACTGTGCTGCAAATCTAACTCAGTGAGACAGAATTTTGTTTCATATTTAGCCAACAGAAAGACAGTTGCTCCAATGGACTGTTTTCCTCTTCAAAAATTTGGTGGATGATTCTGCAGGTTTAAATATTTCACAAGTATGCAGCATTAAATAATTCCATAGTTCTGGGATTAGTCAAACTCAATAATATCAGTACAAAAGTATTTTCAAGTGAAAAGTACAGGAGGCATAACTAAACTGCTCCATTTGAGTTTTTTTCAAGATTCACTCACTGCAATAGCATTAAGATTCCAGTAGATGGCAATATTGGCACAAGAACGAATCAAGTTGGCTTGACAAGTATTCTCTCCTTGCCTTTTGAAAGTTAGCTGCTCTACTCAATTTATATAAATGACACTGTGCCCACAGCATTGTCTTCCAAGATGCTTATAAATATTTTCATTTGGCTGACAAAGTTTAATCAATTACTGAATGATAGCAGTGAGCAAATTATTCATAAAATATCTTTAGAGGGAAAAAGATTTCTGGACTCAACAAAGCTTATTATTTATGATTTGTATACTAAAGAAATCCACATAAGAACCATTTTATAGTGCTGACATTAGTTAATAAGATTGTGTAGTTAAGACATAAAGCGTCTTATTAGCAGAAGATTCTTTTAGGAGGTTGGCACTTAAATGTTTTTCATAATCAAATTTGTTATCCCAAGTTGTTTAGATTCTTTTTATCCACTAATTTAAAAAATGTTTGGCAGAACCTTCTACATATGCTTCTTCAGGACACAGCAATATACTAATCAACTCAATTACTGTGAGAGGTCATTCTTTGGTTTATGTCGGAAAGAAATAATTTGTCTTTTTTTCCCTGTGAGCAATGATCTGATTTTTCCCTAGACATCTCTGGAAGGACCTTGGAAGATCTTGTTAAGCCATTAAACAAATCTTTTGCTTTACCCTATTCTTTACTACAAGTGCACTGGCAAAGGTCCAAATCCTGGAAAAGGCTGTGGTCAAGAAGGGCAATGTTAACTAAGAAAGTTCTGGACTAACCACCATTCACTGTTTTTCAAGTTACTTTGAGTTCCCCATCCTGCGGATATCTACAAACCAAATGGTAAATTAGTAGTTTCTTTATTCAGGGACCTACCTACATATTAAAATGTCCAAAATTTTCCATTGAAATAAATGAGGATTGCACAACAGACTGAGACCAACTTAGGAAATCTACTGAATTACTAACAGATTGCTGCTCTTTCTCTGTATTAAGCAATAATGTTCACTGCCTGTAAAGATTGTTATTTGTGTTATGTATGCAGTTAACAGGAGAGAACTGGTAGCAGGAAAGGCAGATGGTAAAAACAACAGCTCCCACATGTAAAGGAAGCCACGATTTACTCACTAGCATTCAAGAGGTAGAATTGTGTTAGGAAATAGGGGACCTCGCTAAAAGATATAGGTTCCAAAACTTTAAAAAGAACGTCCTTACTGAAAACAAAAGCTATTTTTGAAAAGTGAATCAGAATTGTATAATAATGTTCGATATACACATTTGCAAACAACTAACAAAAAAACCTTTCAAAGAATTATATAATGTCTGTTGAATAAGGACTTTCCCCTTCAGTGGAAAAATAGAACATAAATCAGAGGATTGCCCTAAAATTTATCTTTTTATTATTTTAAAATATTTTGACATATGACAGTTATGAGAGAAGTATGCATGTCATCAGTGCAGTGAACGATCATTAGTGCAGTGAACGATCACCAGCTAAATAGCCCTGAGTAACCAGCTCAGCCACGAAACAAAATACCAGTGTTCAGAAGCCTTCTTGAGTTTCCTTTCTCAATCATCTTCCTCAAAGGTTACCAGATTCTGATTTCCAAGGGTGCAGGTTAGTTCCGCTTATTTTTGACATCGACATGAATAGTATCACACAGGAGATAACTGTTTGTTTGTTTGTTCGATTGATTTGACATCTTTTGCTCAACATTATGTTTCTGAACTCCCATATTGTGATGTGAGTTATCATTACTGCTGCATGCTATTCCATGTTGTAAAAACATTTCTTTATGTATTAATAGGTACAGAGTTGGTCTCCAGTTTGACTATTCTGAATACTGCTGCTTTCTGCCATTTTTGTACCTCTCTTTTGGTGAGCATCTATACACATCTGTTGGGTGTATCCTTAGGAATGGAACCCGTGGAGCATAGGAGTGCATATTTCTAAATTTTGTAGATAGTTTTCCAAAGTGTTTGTTCCAATATTAAACTTTTGAAGAACTTCCTAGATTTAAGCTTTAAGTTTCCTCCATTTGTTCACCCTGCAATCAAATCTTTGTAATGCACTTTTCAGGTTGCCAAAGTTCTGAATAAACTTCAAAAATGAATTAGACTGGCAAATAATTCAAAGAAGTGGGTGACCGCTGTGGTTGCTAAGAATCTTTTTCTCAGCAACCACAGAAATCTATTTCAACCTAAATCAAAAAGGAAATGAATGATATTAAGCATCACCTAACAGTTTTGAAAGAGAATTCAAGTAACTTCATCATTTCACATGTTTAAAAGCTCTGGGTAAATTGAACGGCCCAGACCTCCTCAGCCTATCAGTGAGAATGCCATCATTGAACTTTTTGTGCCCAGTCCACAGTTTTAAAGTCAAGGGATTGTTGACCTTGAGGAGCTTAAAATCATCACACAAACCAAATAATCTTTGGTTTATGTGGTAGCCAAAATCATGGCCTCTTCAAAATGTCAATGTCCTGTGAATATGCTACCTTATATGACAGAAGGAACTCTGCAGATGAGATTAAGTTAAGAACCTTGAGAAGGGGGAGATTATCCTGGCTTATCTGAATTGGTTCAGTGGAATGACATGAGTTCTTAAAAACACAGAACCTTTCCCAGTTGCGGTCAAGGAGAGATGTGACAACGGAAGCGTAACGGAGATGTGACATTGCCGGCTTGAAGCTGGAGGAAGGGGAACATAAGCTGACGGATGTGGGTGGCCTCAAATTGGAAAATATAAAGGATAAAATCGATCCTTACAGTCTCCAGAAGGGAACACAGCTCTGTAGCCACCTGGAGCTTAGTTTAGTGAGACCCTTACAGGTTTTTCTGAACTACGGAACTAACTGGAGGACAATACATGAGTGTAGTTTTTTTTTTTTCGATTTGAATAATTTATTGATTTATATATATATATACTACATCATTGCTCATTTTATTTTATACACACACACGCGCGTGCACATATATATACACTACATCATTGCTCACTTTCTTTCTCAGGTGTAGTCCCCATAGAATTCCCACCACCAATTCACCCATGTGCCATCACTATAGTCCCTTGTGCTCTTCCCAGCCTCGTTTTGATCCTGTTTGAAGTCAACAGCAACAGAAAGCCAGTGCAGCTTAAAATTGTGCCCAAGCTCTATTTTTAACTTCTTGAGACATTGCCATACTGTTTTCTATAGAAGCTGAACCTAGTCAGTATACAAGGTTCCTGTATTTATCATATGACCCAGGTATCTTTCTGAAGAACACAAAAACATGAATTCAAAGGATATAGGCACTCCTATGTTCACTGAAGCACTATTCACAACAGCCAAACGATGGAAACAACCTAAGTGTCCAAGGACAGATGAATGGATCAGGAATACGTGTCATATACGCACAGTGGAATACTATTCAGCTATAAAAAGGTGGATGTTTGCAACTAATGGGTGGAACTGGAGGATATTATGGTAAGTGAAGTAAGTCAGAAAAAGACAACTATGAAATGAGTTCCCTCATGTGGAATATAAAAGACAAAGCAAAGGAATAAACAAAAACAAGCCCTTGAAATTTGACTACTGAACTAAGAAAGAATACCAGAAAGAAGGGGTTTGGGAGCAAAGGGGGAGAGGGCACAATGGATTATATTGGAGGATTATGGAGCTTTGGTAGTTAATGTGATGTGATAACATACATCTGTAATACTGTGAGCATATACCATGAAGAAAAATACAGTGTTGGGGCCTCCCTGGTGGTGCAAGGGGTTAAGTCTCAGCATTATGAAGCTATTAGCAGCTACTGGAGCACAAGTTTGATTTCCTAGCCAGGGAACTGACTCATATAGCACAGCAGACCTCTCCTGTCTCACCCACTGCTCCCCTCAGCAGTGTATTTCAGTAGATCTGCCTGTTCCACTCCCCACTCTGTCTCTGGTGACTCCTCTCACACCCCTCTCATATCTCTGGCCTGTACCCCAGTTCTTGTATGCATAAATAAATCTTTAAAAAAGAGAGAAAAATACAGTTTTGTTAACTGATGTTACCTCAATACACATAATTTAAAAAAATAAATAAAATTACCACCCAAATAGAAACGCTAGAGGTCCTAAACTAACTCCGAGCAGTGATTCTAAATGCACACCACAGGAAAGCCTGCTGGTCCCTTACCGGCTCCTGGCGACGACGGCTCGAAAGCGCTGGAGGAGTCACTGTACGTGTTGGAGGCTTGTTCTGAGAGCTTCTTTTTCCCACTTCCTTCTGACGACTTGTGTGACTTCTTCTTATTTTTCACCAAAATTTTGTACATTAAATCCATAGGGCTTGGAAGAGGAACTCCAGATTCCAGCTAAAGGAAAATGAAGCATCTTCTTTAAAAATATTCTCCTTTCTTCTGAATCCCTTCCCAAATCTTGGACACCAAGACTTTCTAGATTAATCTTTACTGCTTTCATCACAGCTCATTATACTGTTGTTTGTGCATCCTGCGCAGAGTCAGGTTAACAGATCTTTCTTTTTTCATATGAATGAGCCATCCAAATGATTTTACTCAACAGAATCTACATGAATAAGATGAGAGACTTGGGGTGCTAACCCAAACTTTCAAGAGTTTTCTCATGGACCATGTAAATCCAACCATCTTGATTTCAGATTGCCAAGAGGTCCCTGGCCTGAATTTTCAAAAAAAGAAAATCACTTAGCTCCTGACTTTTCTGATACAATTTAAAAACAACAAAATCCCAATTCTGGCAGTAGGGATTTCATGGGCATTAGCTTGCCATTAGCAAAAGTGGATAGGGCGGCTTCAAATTTCCTTCCATCCCTGAGAATCAAGCCACCCTTATTTGCAAGCCATATTTCTAGAGTTTCTAGTTTGTACATCTAATGGGAAAATCAATTTCCCATGAGAGGGTTATTAGATATTATATCAGAGAGTATGTGTGCCAGTCTCAAGATGGGTTATTTTTAGAAAGTTTACTGGACTCCCAAAGTTGGCTCTCTATTCTTTGCTTACAGTGAGCCTGGGACTGGAATGAAATCATACTAAGAATGTGTGGAGAAAGGGTCTAAGAGGATAACACTGTTAGGATATTTCTGCTTTCCTTTCCAAAGCAGGGATATTAGTCCGGCTGTGGAAGGCCTCGGTTCTGCTACACCAAAGGCCCAAGCCAGGAAAAGGGCACTGGCCAGCAGCAGCAGGCAGTATATCATTTTGCCACCTTCAATGTCTCCTTTGTTGACTGATATCTCTCAAAGGGCTGTGATGAGGTTCTCTGGGAGTGACAGAGCCCTGTGCCCGTGGACTGTCCTGTGAGCTGATGGCGATTGTGGGAATTCTTCTGTCCTGTGTCACCTCTGGCAAGACCAAGGGCAGAGGAAGAGAAAAGTGGGGCATGCTGGTGGTGTTCACCTGGTCAAAGTATTAATCTAACCAAGAAATATAAACATGGAAAGGACATAAGGAAATTTCCCCCAACTCCAAGCACGTGTATTCCTTTCAGGGTAAACATCAAAACTTCTTACTGGGTATTTTTCCAGTGGTTCCATGAGCAGGGCATCCCCAAAGATCAGTCGGCAGTACTCGGCCATCTTGGCTTGCTGCTTTGGGCTAAGAGAGGATGAGAAGGAAAGAATAAAAGCGAGCACACTTGGGCAAAGGGTATGGACAAGATTACTTTGTGTCGTTAATTATAGAATAGGTAATTCCCTCTTTCTACCATTTAGGATCATGTCTATCCTTTAGAATCCCTTGTTGAATCTGGATTCGATTAACACACATGTGAATGGTAGAAGCTATTTCTGAGGCTGAAGCGCACAGACATGGGTGGAGGGGGCAGCAAGTCATTTGCTGTCACTGGATTCTTGAATGTCCTGCAACCAGAGGCTCAGTCCCTTTTGTTTCATTTTCTGATTCTAAGTCAAATACAAGACACTTGGAAGCGAAGTTATTGGCAGTTCAAACCTCCATGCGAATGCTTGCGTGAGATTGGTCAAACAGAGATCTCTGCTGCAGAGGCATATTAACAAGTTGATGAGGGCAGAGGGAGGAAGGGAAAGAGATTGACAGAGAGGGGGAGAAGGAAAGTCAGTGTGAGAGAAGGAAGGGAGGGGAGAGAGCGGGAAGGAGGAAGAGGACAGGAAAAGGGAGGTTTGGTGGGAGATGGAAGAGGAACCTCAAAATGAAGAAGAGAAATGGCAGGTAGCAGAAGTGTGATCACTTGGGAGAGGATCCTAGAAAAGAGCAAAGAGGCCAGGACCTTGGGGAAAGGTATCTGCAATTCTTCTGTGCATAAGGAAGTAAAGGTGGTGTCAGCCTGAGTGTATGTCCAGAGGACCATGTTCTGATGGAAAAGGCTTTGGCTGCAGGTTTGCTATGAAAGAAAATCCACGGTTTCCCAATATCCCTACTTCCTTTGACCTATTAAAAAGCAGGAAAAATCTCATTCTGAAAAATGTTAAATATCATTGGATAAAGGTATCCAATTTCCCCGGGTTTTATGGACTGTGATTTTGATCTACAGACTGTCAAATTTGATGTCCGATAATTGTCCCTACATGCCACAGTGTTAATACATTTTAACAGAACTGAGAGTATCGGATGAATAAGTAAATGATAAAGAGCATTCTTTATTATGATATAAGTCAATTATAAGATGTGATTCTTTTTTTAACTCCTTTTCTGTAAATGTTAAGCCTGGATCTTGAGCTGTTTTTTCCTAGGAGATGGTGCTTTCGAGGTTCAAATCCTATTACAGTGGTTCATGGGGAAAACGGCTTTTGATAGCCCTTTAAAAAAGCACAATATATACTTGGGAGGACCAAATGAGTTTTCCAGGGTTCAAACATGAGTCTGAGATCATTGCCTTCTTGGAACTACAGGCAGAAACAAAGGAGAGGTTCACAGAAGCTCAATGTCCTACATAACAAGCTCCCAGGTCTCATCATGCCTTTCTTGGCCTGTATGAGATTCCACCGTGTGACTTAAGCAGTGCTTAAAATATACAGTAGCATTCTTTAGGGAGAGAGGAAAGCCTGCCTATCAGAGAACAGATCTTAGAAAGCACTGGAGTGTTTGTTGATCAACAATTTGTTAGATGTCTGGAACAAGCAAGAGAAGTGTCTTTCTTGCAAGAACACATGGGCATCCTGAGTGCAGACATGCTTGCTTGAAGGTTCACTGGCCCAGGGGCTCCAATTGATCAGCAGGCTCGATGATGTACCTGAGATAAGGCCACTGTGCTGGGCCCATGTGTTCCAGTGTGTAGGAAAGAAACTATCTAATCCTTCCACTGAACAACGCTGTTAAATGTTCACAGGCCAGTAGCATCAGTAGCACCTGGGGCTTGTTACAAATGCAGATTCGAAGTCTCCAGCACAGATTCTGAATAAGAATCTTGGGGGGAAGTTGGGCCCAGAGTCTGTGTCTTAACAAGCCCTCTGTGTAATTCTGATGCACTTTCAAGTTTGAGAACCACATTGATAAAGTGAGTCAACAAATGTCAAGTAGACGCTATTTTTCTTGAGAGTCACAACTTGGGAGCCTCAAGTTCCTTTGATCAGACACCTGGAGTGAAACAGTGGTTTTACCCTAATGTTCTGTTTTGGAGATTTCTTGAGGAATCATATTTTCACCTGTAGAAGGAATTTGGGAGATGTCCCTAACTAGGTGGCAGGCAGAGTCCTTTGTCCAGTGCCAGAGTCCCCATATTACTCCATTAAAGAATCACCTGAGTGTTAATGCTGCAGGTGGCAAGACAGACCTTGGCTCCTATGCTGTGCTGCATTTGTAACAAGCCTGCAGGTAATGGAGATACAGGTGGTTAATAGACCATAGTGGGCACTAACACTCCACTCAACTCATGCAGGGTCTTAAGAAAACAAATATTCCAGGCAGAGTCTAGGGCAGGACCTGAGAGTCTGCATTTCTAACAAGTCCCCCAAATGATGCAGATTGATTACACTGTGCAGAACAAGGATTTCAATCTGACTTAGACTTTTAAAAACTGGCCCAAAATCAATGGAGGAAAAGAAAAAATGGTAGGTATCCAAAAAAATGTAAAAAGTGCTGTTTGGTAATACATTATTCATGTTCTCCACAAACGCAAGCCTTCCAGACAGGACAGAAAGCAAATGGGATAGTCACAGGAAAACAAAACAACTTTAATTGTGGATCAGAACTAGATCTAAAAGGTATTATAACTGCAATTAGAGAGTAAAAAAAGAAGAATTCCCGAAGCATTTACAACATCAATATCAGCTACCATGAGACAAAACCAGAGGAAAAGCATAAGAAAAATATTTTGAGCTTTGGGCTATTGGACTTATTAAACTATCCCTAAAGTTGAGGCACCTGCCAAAGTGGTCAATTTTCTGATCAAGGAATGTGGCCCATGATGTGGTATAAATCCGCCAAGTTGAACTTATACCAATTTCCTTCTCTTACAGATGAAGAATCCACAGCTCAAGAAATAAAGGTCCGAAATTCTGCGTATGACCAAACCAGACTTCCTTCAGTGAAAACGGCAGCTCACAAACTATCAGAGTTCACAATTGCTGTTTGTTTTTTAAATATTGATATCTCAAAGACTCATTTCTATAAATTTGAATTCAGGCATGGGACTGTGGATTAAGAATCTGCTCCTTATAGGGGTAGCAGGTGGAGAAGGATAAGTTAAAAGCAGCTAATGGAAGATTCCCCTTAGTGGAAAAGTGATTTCAGATATTTGGCATGAACTCCAGACAATTCAGTGGTTATCTTTTTTTCTTTGTGAGTTTATTGTGATGATAGGGTCCAAATTAGGTGAGACCAGAGTCCCAATTTGGTATTCTGTAGTTGCAGCACACCAGAGAAAAAAATGGTTCACTAGAGAGAGCAAATAGATTTCAGACATATTTGGAGGGGTGTACCAGGGTACTGTGTTTAGAAGGATTCTGAGGTTCCATTTAGATTTAGTGGGGCAGAGTGCTGTGGCTTCTGCCTCTGGGTTCAGCGATGAGATGAGGTGACCCACTTGGCAAGCATACGGTTTCATGAGTAGAAAGAAAACTTGTCAGTTTGCTTTGGTTCTGTGACAGTTCTCCTAGGAAAAAAACTAAGGCTGAGTGAATTTGCTATCAAGGGCAATAGAAATACGAAGCAAACAACTTCCTCCCACATAGAATTCAGTCTTAGTATTTTACTACCATTATATTACCTAATGTTTTGGGATAAAAATCATGGCATCCTGGGAAGGTATTCCTGTTTTCTTTTGTTACACATGAAACATTAATGAGCTTTTAATAGCTAAATTCTCATTTTTAAACCAGAAGGGGTAGTATTATAACATTATCTTTTTGCTTCTGTGTACAGTGTAGGGTTTAGTTTTCACTCCCAGTACTGGCTCCGTGTCTGACTCGCACTGAAAACTGCAAAATTCCAAAATATCGGAATTAAGTCACCAGCCACATTTGCAGCAGACCTCTCTTGCCTCGCCCACTGCTCCCCTCAGCAGTGTATTTCAGTTGATCTGCTGTTTTGCTCCCTGCTCTGTCTCTGGTGCATCCTCTTGCCTCCCACACCTCTGGCCTGTACCCCAGCTCTTGTGTGCATAAATAAATATATCTTTAAAAAAAAGAGAGAGAGATGAAGCAGGCCCGCCCTGGTGGTGCAAGGGGTTATGTCACAGCATTATGAAGCATCCTCAACTGAGTTGGATCCCAGTCACGGAAGGGACCCACATGGCGCAGCAGACCTCACCTGCCTCGCCCGCTGCTCCCCTCAGCAGTGTTTTTCAGTAGATCTGCCTGTTCTTCTCCCACTCTGTCTCTGGTGAATCCTCTCACCCCTTGCGCCTCTGGCCTATTCCCCAGGTCTTCCATGCATAAATAAATAAAATCTTTTTTTTTTTTTTTAAAGTCACTAGCCACATAATTGTGTACAGTTGCAGACGCCTGTTTTGGTTTGCTCTGGTTGTTTTAATTCTATGTTTTGAAGTTTCACAATGCTTCTGGTGAGGTATAGTGGATGATGTTTGGTTACACTATTGAGTTTAAAGCCAGACTAGCTGGGAAATTATTCATCATATTAGACACTCATCTGTAAAAATAATCACAACCTTTTTTCTTAGGAGCACACAGATTTGGGGTGAAGATTACAAGAGCTTCTGCTTAGAAAGATGCTGACATAATATTTATTCAATGAATATTAGTTCCATCGTGTTCACAGTGTTGGTGGTGTTAGATTCTCTTTGGCTACCTTATGGGAGAGTGCAGTGTCACAGGTGTGACAATAAGAACGGATACAGGGCCTCCCCTGGTGGCGCAGTGGGTTAAGCAACGCACTACAAAGCAAATCGCAGCCACTGAAGCACAAGTTCGATCCCTGCTGCCGGCCAGGGCGGGGACCCACATGGCGTGGCAGACCTCTCCTGCTGTGCCCGCTGCTCCCCTCAGCAGTGTACTTCTGTTGATCTGCCTGTT
>JAGFMF010011643.1:6675842-6694401 GCA_019455555.1 Galemys pyrenaicus | reverse complement strand
GCTCTCTGTGGTGAATCCTCTCACCCCCCCACACCTCTGGCCTGTGCCCCAGTGCTTGTATGCATAAATAAATAAATCTTTAAAAAAAAAAAAAAGAACGGATACAGGGCTTTTCATTTGTCTAATTTATATAGAAACATTTCTTTAAGAAAGTAAGTATGCTAGGTGTCTTTTCTTCAAGAAGGGAATACATCAAAAACAAGTCTGGAAACTCTGTTGCCTGAAAGAAAGGTGCTAACGAATTGTTACAGCCCAATTACAACGGGATGAGCAGAGATGAGAATGTTCCAGGGAATTCATCTATGAAATCAGAGTCATTGCAGCAATGAGATATTAACTACAGAGACTAAGACGTGTTCTATTTAGTTAGAAGAGAAATATAAGTGCAATACATTCTTTTCCTTTCAACTGCCCTCAGATGTGCTAGAGAAACTATGTGCCAAAATGATGACATTATTCATTGGCTGATTGTTTCAGAATGAAGCAGAATCACAAGCTGGTAAATGTAATATGGATTTCCTGAAGGCAAACTAGAATACAGGGTGATTATAAAACTGGTGACTTCCAAATAAGGTGTCTCTCCACGCACACCTTAACAAATTGTGACATTTAACTAGTTAGAAATTCCTCAAGCTGAAGCTCAATGCTTAAGTTTCAGTGAATTCTTTAAGAATTAATGAACTGATGCATGTGTTGTAAATTAGTTGGACAAAGGGAATCAGTGACCTGGGAAAGACTTTCAATAGGAAGTAGGGAGAAAAAGCTATTCGTGAGTCAATTGAGGAAAAGTGCTATTGGCTGCAAGTGAGAAATCTTGACGTAGAGCAGAAATGAAAAGTGAGGACGAAATGAAAAGAACAAATGTTCTTTCGAGCAAATATGGTCATATCCATACATTCTTCAGAAATTATTCCATGAACTGGAATTTTAGTTTCTTGAATTTTAATTCAATAAAGGGAAGAATCTTTCATTTTAAAGCTCTTTAAATTGAGTAGCTATATGAAAAGCTAATATTCACATATTAGATATAAATGTGTCCTACTCTGGTAATCTGTGATTAAAATGAATATAAGACAGTTAAGCCAAATTGTCTTTCTGTGTGACATTCAGTAGTAAGTGCAGACTATTTAAATAGGAAATGTTGATTATAAATATTAACAAACAGGGGAGTCCAAAAGGAAGGAGAAGGAAGGATCGCAGACGCTATGAGTTCTGTATAAGTGCACAGTGGCAGAAGGACTTAACAGCTCTTCCTCCACCGCTCCAACCTGCGGGAACTAGTCATTTTAGTGTGAAAGACTGTCTATAAATTTGTGTGCAATGGATGGAACTAATGAAGGAAGATTAGTCAAGTGACCAACTACAACAGACACATATTGTGTAAGGAAATGTGTTCTACGGCACTGTAAAAAAAGGAATCTTTTTAATTTAAAATTCCTTCGATGGCATAAAAATAGTTTCCACAGTCCAATGGATTATTTTAATGTAAATGAGATTTAAATGAATGAATTCAATCATATATCGCTGAAAATGTGCCATTCAACATATAACATAATGGAAGAACACCATTGATTATGCCAAATAACCTTAATCTGATGAACAATCATTAAACATGCTCTATTTGGAAAAGAGACTCAAATGCATCAAATACTTACGAATCCACATGGTTTTCAAATGAGAGGAGTATTGGGAAAGGTGAAGTCTTAAACGCACACTCAGCGATTGCTTCTATCACTTCCTAAAAATAACAACAAATGTGTATTTAATATGTCAGAATGTTAATGTGCATATATTAGTTTTTGCTTTTGGGGTTACACCCTTTAATATGCTTGTCTTTGTCAGTCACAGAATTGTAACACATACCCTGAAATGCCTAGAAGGAATGATAAAAGCTGTACATTTTCTGACTCTAGACTTACTGGCAAGGTAATACAAAAAAAAAAAAAAAAGAACAGATTTTGATGGAAGGGGAGATAAAACTATGAAGAATAAAAAAAAACTATGGTTCCTATCTATGTTAGTTTTACCTACTTATTTTTTATAATGGAAGAAATCTAATCATATTCTAAAAAAATAAACAAAAGGATAAAAAAGGTTCACTTATAAATTCACCCTCTGAACCAAGCTACTGTTGGCATTTGGTTATATTAACTGCTCATTTGTTCTTCACATATTCATGTAAGTTAGTCTTAATTACAATAAATACTCTTCATCATTGTTAAGATACACTGTTATCAGAACTTAATTCATCCAACTGAAGTGTACAATTGAATGCTTTTTATTCACAGAGCTGTGCAACCAGCATCCCTATCTATCTAGGGAAGGATGTTGTTACCATCTCAAAAAGAAACCATATACCTATTAGCCCAAATGCCACTGCCCATCCCATCTCAGACAACCAACTCTAGGAAGCCATTCCTCTACATTCAGTCTTCATAATTTGCTTAAACCAAACCTTTCATTTTAATGCAATCATATAATGTATGGCCTTTTGTGTCTAGCACCTTTCACTTAGTATGCTTTCAAGGTTCATCCATATTGTAAAATTTATCAGCACTTTATTATTCAATCTATATTTTCAAAAAAGAGTGTAGGTCATAAGCTTTAATATCTGTATAAAATTCTTGGGAGCAGAAATATCATTATTGATTTAACCATTGCTTGTTAGACTCTTTTTAAGAGCTGTCATTAAAATAATTCTTAAAAAAAAATCATCATTTTCCCCTAATATTTTGAATTATATTCCAGGAATGAATTCTCAGGGAGGGAATTGTTGAATTAAAGAACAAGACTATCTTTACAGTCTCTTGTATTTTTCTAAATTACTTTTCATCTTAGATCGCTTAGAGTAATATATGAAGGACCAGAATTCAAAGCATGCTTACTAGATGTGAGCATTATTTTTTTAAAACATTTTTCTTGTTGACCTGGCCTCAAAATGCAATCTCATTTACTTTTAATCATATTACTGTCAACACTACTGTGGTTTCATATAATCATACTTTTGTTTTTCAGTTGCATTTAGCCTTTTCATAATCTTCTTTCAAGTAGGAATTTCCATTCTTATTCTTTATGCCTGAGTATTTTTCACTGTCTTTTTTTTAATTGAGGTAATGTTGGTTTCCAGCACTGTTTATGACTCAGATAAGAAAATCACACCCTTCAAATGTATGTCACTACACCACACTATCACCAAGGCATTTCTCTACCTTCTTAAAGGATATGTAGCTTTCTAATATTCAAGCCAGAAGCTATTTCCCCTATCCCAGGGTATAAATAAGGCTTTCTAATTCTGTACTACATTTGCATATGTCCTCTAAGAAGGATCTGCCTGCATGGAGCAAATGAAGCACTCTCGCTGATTTTTAGAAGAACATTCACAGATTGCCTTTCATACATTATCAGTCTTTTATGATAGTTGATGCTATCAAAAATAAGTGCACTATAAATAGCATGCAACACTAAAATTTTATGTTCTTTATCCGATTTATTTGAGCACAGGCTTTGAATTCAAATAGACTTGTGTTTGCATCTACTTCTTAGAACTCACAAGGTGAGTGACCTTGAAAAAATCACTTACTGCCTGTGTGCTCCGACTTGTTGACCCATAAAGTGAGGGCGATAAATCTCATTCCACAGGTCTGTTGGGAGGAGGCAGTGAAAGAAGGGAAAGGACCCGTTCATGTTGGTATATTTTCTCTAATCAGCTAAGGTTACAGTGCTGGCTTTTTCCTCTGCATTCACCCCAATCTTTCCCTCTCTGCCTCTTACTTTACAAATAAGAGCTTCTATTAGTATGAACATGTATTATGTTCTAGACACATCTCTTATCTCATCCTGCAAACATTCCACAAAGAAACTACTACCTACCATTTTACAGATTATACAGTGCAATTAAGTGATTTTTCTAAGGTCATTGAGAGGAGAATCCAAGAAACCCCAGAAAGCTTTGTCTGACTATCTAGGTTATCCTCTTAACCACTGCAGTAACATTCATGCAGCTAATGACTTTAACCATGCAAGAGCAAAAGAATAGAGAATAGACAACATAAAGGAAGTGGTGGTAAGCAGGAAAAGAAGGGCTAGATTTTATTTCATAAATATGGCCTTTTGGTGTCAGTTAAAGGCAAAACACATGGGAGTCTCTTATCTCTTCTCTTTCCTTCACAACTTTAAGTTTATCAGCAATCCTGCCCAAAATATATTGAAAACATAACCACATCTCTGCTTCTCACCTGCTGTCATTCTGATCTCCAAACCTCTGCAATAACTATTACGGCAAGTTTCATCATCATTTCTACGTGTTTATTAGTCCCTCCTATGCGATCTGTTGATAATGGGCTTGGCCATATGTCTTGTTAGGCCAGTGAAATGTGTGTGGAAATGTATGTGCTGCTGCTGAACAAAGATTTTAAGACTGTGGTTCTGCCATTTTTCTTTCCCTCCAGCCAGGGGCCCAGAGGTATCACAGAATGGGATTGTTCTTTCTCTATGAATTATAGACAAATATCAATCAAAGTAACAGCCAACATCTGGCCTGAGTAAGATCTAAACCTTCTTGATTCCTCATGAACAAGGTACTGGGGTTTCTTGTTATAACAGCAAAACTTAGCAAAGGTTGATGAATAGTCTCTTAACTGCTTTCCCAACCTCTATGTCTGTACCTTGTCTGACATAGGACAGCCAGAGAGAGTGTTCCTAAACACGAGTCAGATTACTTCATTCTTTGAGGATGAACCTTTCTATGACTTTCCATTTCACAGAGTGAAATCCAAGTCTGCTATCAGGTCTAATACCTGCTCTCTCTCTCAATTTTTCTTTATTTCCTGTTCACCATTTTTACCTTGAAACAGTTCTCTGACCTTCTTGCTTTTCCTTGTCTATATCAGGAATGATCTCATCTTTGTTCATTTCTTTGTTACTTCTGTCAGGAACACTGTTATCTGAAAGCAACTCTTACATCCTTAATTTTGGGGGGTGGTGATCTCTGCTCAAATGTCACATTAACCAAAGTCCCTGATACACCACTTTTTAGAAAACAGCAGACCTTTAAGTCCACTTTTTCTTCAATACTGATTTATGTCAGCTTAAAGGGCATATCTGCACATGCCATACAGTGTATTTATTTTAGTCAATTGTTCTCCACTAAACTGTAAGGTTGCTGAGGGTAACTACTCTGGTTTTCTCTACTGTTCTGTCCCTAGGGGTGTTATGGAAATGCTGTGACTAGAATGCATTCTAAATGCTCACTAATAGTTACAAATGAATGAACGAACTGTTACACAATTCGTAATGGAAGAGAAACATATTTTATCCATGTCTCCTCTATTTATTCTTCTATTGATTCTTTCAGAGGTCAGCACATTTTTTCCATAAAGAGTCAAAAAGTAAGCATTTTAAGCCAGTCATATGGTTTCTATCACAACCACTCAGCTCTGCCTTTGTAGCCCCAAAGCAACCACAGATAATATGTAAATCAGTGGGTGTGGCTATGTTTCAACAAAACTTGATTTATAAAAATGGCCGATAGGCAGAGTTTGATTCCCAGGTGATAGTTTGGTAAGGTCTGGACTAGTCTTATTGGTTTAGACAAGTTTAAAATTTGATTGTAACTAAAAGTATAATTTTGTATGACTGAAGTTTGAATGTTGATTCTATACATGGTGGCCCCCATCCCTTAACTTTAATGCCATCATGGCAGAAATTTCCAATCAAGTTTGAGTCTTCCCCTTAAAAAAAACAAACTTTCAGAAAAAAAGTCTTTCAAGATGTAAGTACAAATAGAGGTATAATTAATCTTTGACAGTTTTTCTGAGACTGATTATCATCTTTGGCTATGTGAGAAGTTTCCCAGTTGCCTTTCATAATGAAGTGGGATTATAGACTTGTCCCATTAGCATTTGGATAAGTGAGAATCAGCCCTAAAATCCAGGAAGCATCTGCCCCTCTCCTTACAATATGAGTGTTTGCCCCAGGCAAATCTTCGGCCTTTTGGCAATGTCAGTGAAATGGGAGTGTTTTTGTTGGCCTGCTCACAATTGCAGATACATTGTCCATTGTCTTCTGTCTTCCTAGTTTCCTGGGTCTATTCTTTCTGCCCACAGTGGTAGGTGTGGCCTGATCAGCAGAGAGGACTGGCAGTTCCTAGTCCTTCCTATCTGTGTCTCCTACTTCTCCTTACATTCTTGCTTCTGGATTCACACTTCTGGGCTTGTCCATGTGACCTAGGACCCAAGTTTGCAAGGAGCCCCCATTTCACCAGTCATACCTGTCTCAGCTCTCATTGGGCCTCTAACCAAGGTCTGCATTGTGTTTATTTGCCATATAAGCTTAGCTTCTGGCCTACCTTGTCCTGTAGGTGAAGTGTATGCTGGCAATATATGTGGAGGGCAACCACAGCTTGACTTAATTCAACTCTGTTCCTTTACTCTGACTTAGCAAGGACTTACATATACATAGCCACATCTATTTGTTTCTAGAAAGAAAACTAAAGTGTGACTTTCAAAAATTTCAATTATGTCGATCATAATTGGACCACTGAATGCTTACAACTAGTAAGTAAGCACTATTATCACCTTCACTCTACTAAAAAAAAAAAAAGGGGGCTTGAGCTGGTGAGGGAGCTTCTCCAAGTTCTTGTAGCCTGTAAGTGGGATAGTTAGTATCGGAACCCTCCCAGTTGATTGCAAACTTATAGTCTTAATTTATAGTTCTCTGCTTTATCTTCTTCACTCTTCCATCTGCCTGTCTCTCCATAACTTTAGCCACAAGCTGAGAAACCTTTCTGATCCTTTAACACCAAAGAAAACATTTACAACATTACATCTAATAACTTTAATTGGGAGTACCTGAAAACTCCAGAGCCTTCATTCTGGGACTCCTGTTCTTTTATGCTTTTGGAGTATGTTACAAGGTGTACGATGGTTCAGGATGAGAAAGCTAGATACATGTTTTAAGTTTTGTTCTTGCATATAAGCTAGCATTAGTGGATGGTGAATGTGAAAGTACATTACTGCTTGATTGCTCCTTTTAAGCCAAAACTGTTTTTCAGAGACTTCTAACACTGGATCCAATAATCTATAAACCATATGGCTCAATTACTAACCTCCAGTGGGAAAAATTGCCCTTGAAATCCTTTATCCTTGACAGACGACAGCAGGGTGTATTTGGATATCCACTTGATGGGAGCATTTATGCAGCAGTGAAATTACATCCTAAATTATTATTATTTCTCCCAGAGAATGAATGAAGCTTTATTTCCAGAAATGCTCGATTTAACAACATACTCAAATTTAATATTTTCATCATACATTTTGATCACATTACCCAGTTTTCCATCTTGTAAAATTGTTGGTTACAAAAGACCTGTCTGAAGGGAGGAAAAGAAGCACAGTTTGGGGGCTGGGGTGGGCAAGTGGGTATCCAGAATGAGAAGTAACAGATTGAGTAGGAGCAGAGAGCGTGAAGACCAAGCGATGAATTACTAAGTCATAACCATTAGAAAGATTAAGGCAATGAAGATATATGGGATAAATAATAATAAATTCAGAGCACAAAATAAAAGTTCTCCATAAAGAGGCTGAATTACAGCATGTCTCCTTTGCAGACCATAACCTTTTACTTTTGCCCATAGAATAAATAGGCGGTAATGCCAATAGGAACTCTCAGTGTGGGGCTATATTGTAAAATGTCTTTCAAGATACATAGGCTGAGAGCAGATAAACTATGTGACATAAAAATGATGAACTTCTGTCATGAGTTTATTTTACTGTTGGAATATGTGCTGTGGCTATAGAATATAGTTTAACTCTACAACGAAGTTTGGCTCCAAATTATACAAGTGGCCAAAAGTGGCAATTATTTGACCATAAATATTACACGTGGGATTTCACATGGGAAAAGGGAGAAAAATTCAGTTAATTGATGAATAGAGGCAAGAAAAACTAAAAAATGAAAGCAATGTTATAATTTGCCAATTTGCTTAGGGCTGGGGAAATTCATTACCAAAACATTTATGGAATACCTACTGTATTCCAGATACTGTTGAAAGCATTTGAGACAGATCAAGAAACAAAATAAAGCTTCCTGTCTCTCTGGAGCTTACACACTACTGGAAGGGGACAGGCAGCAAACAAGGAATGTAATTAATCATTATTACTAATTATTACTAATTATTATTACTAATAAATATTATTAATTATTATTAATGTATTAATTATTAATTATTATTAACGTAAGGAATGTAAATTGAGTAGCAGAAGGGGACTGCCATGTGGTGAATACAAAAAAGCAAGTTATGAGGGAACTGATTGCATCAGCAGTGAGGAAGAGGGCATGAGGTTTGGTTATAATATTAAAAACAGCAATCCTAGTAGGCCTTACTGAGAAGGACCTTTGAGAAGGATTTCAAGGAGGCAAGGGGTGAGCCATGCAAACATCCAGGGGAAAAGTATTCCAGGCAAAGGCTCTGATGTGACACCCGCCTAGGATGGTCAAGGAATAGCAAGAAGGTCAGAGAAGTGGTAGCCAAGTGAGTGAAGGGGAAAGTCCTAAGTGATGAAGTAATGGACTTGTCCCTTATTTCTCTTCCTAACTTTTCTTACAAAATCACAGTATATTGGTTTCTGGAAAAGCAGTCCATGTGTTGATAGATATTCATGGCATGGCTGGAACCAGAGTGAGGTAAGGGAGGTATCTAAACAATATTTAAAGTGACATTCAGGCTTAGGTGCCAACTCTGTTACTGAGAGTGAAAGTCTCCTTAGATTTTGCATGTGAAGGACCTCACTCATCTTACTTTAGCTCTGGTCCTGCTTCAGGGAATTTCTGCTCTGTATACATGCCCACAAAACAGGCTGGAATTTCTTTTCCCCAGACCCATCTTTCCCCAACATCTGGCATCTCTGATAGAACTATGTATCCTGCAAACACACACGTGGTCAGGAGGCAAAGCTGGACAATGATGAGTTTCCTGCTGTCTGTGGTGAAACCCCCCTTCCTCCTCCAACTCCTCCTAGTCCCATCCCCCTATTTCTCTCATCCTTTACACCCCCCCACCATTCCCAGAAGACAGAGAGAGGAAGTGGTAGTTTGGGCTAGATTTAATCCTTTAGTCTCTAAATCTGTCAGTGAGTGAGTAGTTGAGAGACTATGCTTCTGGAAACCAGGAATAGCTCTTCTATCAGCCCGTGACTCTGGGATCACAGATGTGACTGAAGAAGCTCTTGTACAGTCCAACACACAGGAGAGCCACTCTAAGCAGACTTGATGACTGAGGCCAAGCCAACACTCCACATAAAATACATTTGTCTTAGAATGTGCCTGGTGTTTATTTGACTCCCCACCTTCTTCCGCCCCACTCTTAAGGAACTCAAAGAACCTCGAGGTGATAGGGATGGGGAGGCTCCTGGCAATGGGTTACTGGCCAAGAGCAACAGTCCTTAGCTAAACAACAGCCTATCCATCAAGATGAGCCATCTCCCCTGTCAGAATCATCTCTATCCAGCAACACACAAATTTTTCCAAATTCCCTCACCTCACACAGCAGGGTTGTCTGCTTTTTCACTTTTTCTTAAAGACCCTATCAGGTTAGGGTTGGTATTTTAGCTCACAAAGGACAAAGGTAGGAAAGAGTGGATGCCAAGGGAAATGAAACAACTTGACTTTCCATTAATGAAAAGCAAAAGACCTTAAGAGTGCTCAATTTTGGCAGCAGATACAACTCTTAAAGGTTTTTGATCAGAGTTGAGGTCTAGCCATACTAATTTTTATTGCAAAATTCAACAAAGGGTGCTATTTTTCTTTGATTATTGTATTGTAGCCTAAATTTAAGAAATTACAAAAAGTCTAATTCCCTAGAAATAACATAGTAAACATATTTTGAAGTGTTAATAACATTATTTTGAGCATATTACTACTGTCAAATATAGTATCTTTGATCAGGAAATCCATTTTTCTAAACTGAAACCTGACTGACCTTTGAAAATATTGCTTCTTTTTTGCTGCTGTCTCAAGTGGTAGCTGTTTACTTTCTCACATTCCAAGAGCTCCAGGGCTAAAAGCTGAAGGTTGGGATTATTATTTGCTCCTAATGCTACTTCTAGAGCTTCTCAATCTTTTATTTAAAAACAAAACAAAAGCCAGTTTTCATGAGACAGCCAGAGCAGCTTTTTCCCTTCCTTACTTCTGCCTTCTACTGACCTCCCCTTCATTCAGCATAGAATGGCAAGTGACTCAAGGTATTCCTCATCCAAAGCTTAATCACCAGTCTTGGTAACCTTAACTTCTAACTCCTTCATTATTCTGGGCTCTCAGCACTCTGACCTCACCAATTTCAATGGTTTAGTCTGAACTCCATTCCAACTACCCATACACATGGGCTCTGTTTCTTTGGTTGTCTAGCATTTGGGATAGGAATCCAGAGCCAGTTCTGTTTGGTCACCCAGATAACCCAAGTAATGGGCTCATGCCATAGGACCTGCACTGTACTTGGTATCCTCTGGTTCTTTTCAAATGATTCCTTTCCAAAGAAGTGAGGAGTCTAAGTCAGCCAAGAGCACATATCCACTGAAGCCCACACATCCCTTTCTTGACCATCCTCTGCTACCCTGGACCACAGATTTCCTGCAGTGGTCCCAAGCTCCTAGAAATGGCTATTTGCAGGGGATCTGAGCAGATCTTGTATATTTGGGATTGGACAGTCACACATATGAACATGAGGACTTTATGATATAGGATGGAGTGACTGGTAGAATGAAATGGGAGATGACCAAATATATTCTCATTCCTGACTAATTAGGATAGCTGATGTTTCTTTATCAAATGACAACTTTAGTCCTGTCTCCTAGCTTTATTAAGATATCAAATGACAGGGTTATTTGTGCTTATTTATAGTAAGTATCCAATCAATAGTAAAAACCCTGTTTCACCTAACTCACCTAATACTAATCCAAATCTTCTAAGTCCTCTTTAACATACTTTTGCCAGAACAGCATAGTCCTCTATGACATCTGTGCTCCCAGATCCAACTTTGACTATAAGTATGTTTCTAGAAGTTTTTGACTGCAGGTTAAGTGCCAAAGCTCATATATATATACAGACAATGTATATGGGTAGTACACATTTTATAGTAGTCAATTTTATAGTAGTTATTAATATCATCATCATTTCATCATCATCATCATGATCATCATCATCATCATTTTCTTTATCATCAAGAAAGTAAATAAACTAGAGATAAGGCAATAATACTGATGAATCTCCTAAACAATGTGAAGTTAAAAAAAAAAGATACAAAATAGTGGAATAGACAGTGTGAATCCATTTATAGCAAATTAAAAAACACATAAAACTGTGCATTGCTTTAGGTTGTGCAGCCCTGCAGTACAGCTCTAAAACTAAAACTAGCAAAGTCACGGTCACTGAAATGTTCAAGAAAATGGCTATCTCTGGGGAAAGGAGGTCATCTTGATGGGAATGGATACAATGGGGCATTTTGGAGTGTTTGTAAATTTTTAATTTCCTAATATCATGGTAACATTATATTATGTGGTAGTTACATGGTGCACACTTTATATCCATGAGTTAAATTATAAAATAAATTGTAAATGTTCTCCATTATGTATATTTCACAGTGATAAATTGTAAGAAAAAAAGAATAAGGGCTAAATAGGCAACTAAATTGTATTCCCTCCTATAAGGCAGTTACTTTATATTATATTTAGCATGGATAAATTAACCTGATCCCATTATTCATGGTTAAAGTGCTAAATTTTAGACTCTGAAATTGCAAAGATGATTAATGGGCTAAGGACTTAATAGTAGCCAGTGGGACTTTCTACCTCAGTAGGCTCTACCTAAAGGGTTAAGGTCTCCCCAATAGCCTCTTTTAGCAATTTTTATTACTCTACCTTGAAGGATATTTCAGTTGTCATGGTGAACCCATGGGTGATGACAGGTTCCTCTTCTGCAGTCCGGCCCTTCCAGCAGTCCAACTCCACACAGCGACAACCAGACAGCAGCACTTGGCGATACATCTCAACAGAGGAGTTTCCAGCCAGCTGGCCAGCTGTAAAATACCAAAAAAAAAAAAAAAAAAATCAACAAAAAAAACACTCAACTTTTAGAATCCCATGAAGCAAGGAATACATTGGTGGCTTCCTAAAAATGTTCTTTGAAAACAGGAAAACAAAGAGTTGAAGAACTTGAGCAGTTTTTAGTCTTTTAACAAACCAGAAGTACTGGCAAAATCCCAATTGTAGTGGTGACTCCTGACTGGTGATTTGGGGGAAGAGAGGACAGAAGGAGAGCATGGTAACAATCACATAACTCATTTATTAATTATTTACCAGAGAGTGAATTATAGTTCTCTGGACTTTACATGTCTTCCTTGTATTTTATTTTTTCCTCAATTTTCATTGATTTGTTAATTGCTTACACAGCTCTATGATTTGGGGAGTAGAAAGTTACACTTCCATATGAGCACACCCTTCACCAAAGCACCAGTGCCCCCACCCTATCACAGTCTCTCTCCCAGTCTGTTGTCATTCTCTTACTATTCTGTTTGGTAACCACTATAGTTTTCACAGAATCCAAGTGTTTTGTTAGTATCTTTTCTTTGGTTGTTTATATTTCACAAATGAGGGAAGCCATTCAGTAACTGTTATTCATTTCTAACTGGTTCCAATTAGCATAATCACCTCACAATTCATTCAATTTTTCACAAAAGTCACTATTTCAATTTTTAAATAGCTGAGAAGTATCCTGTGGAGTAAACAGCCACAAATTCTTTATCTAGTCATCTTTCTATGGACACTGACACATTTTGGTCAAAGATTAACTATCCATATTTGTGTGGGGGTATTTCTGGGTTTTCTATTCTATGCCAACGGCCTGTGTTTTGTTCTGTCCCAGTGTCACACCGTTTTGATGATTCTCATTTTGTTTGAAGCCTGGAAGTAGGATTTTTTAAAGGTTAAAGTCTGGTGAATTTTTCTTCTCTAAAATTCCTAACTCCTCTTAATTATATCCCATCTCCACATTACATTTCCATTTGGTTAGATCCACAAATAGAGCTTCTGGGGCCAGGGGATTGCCAGGGTTAGGATTAATGATATGTCATGAGTCACTCAACCCTTGTTATTTCTGAAACTGTTTTCTGACATCATCTCTGCCTGCCGAGAACACCCTCTAGAGTACATTCCAAGCCCAGGGTTGAACTTGAGCACTGAAACTCCATCTCAGGTTAATTAATAATGCTGCCCCAAGTCAAAACTTAGCCACTTCTCACTTGGCTGCATTTATTTTGGGCAGCTGACTACATTCACTTGAGCTTTGTCTCAGATTACCCAAGGCATCCATGGATGGAAGAGACCAGAAAACTGAAAATAACAATCCTCCCATTAACATAAGTTTCTGAGGATTTCTTTTCTTATAAAATGATGATTGTCTATGCTTATATTTATTGTCTTTTTTAAAAATGGCATTTTTGTTTTAAACATTTATTTTTGTTTTTGTTTTTAAACATCCTTGTTTTTTTTCCCCACAACATAGGAGTTCTTTCCCTGGGTGCAGTCACCATAGTTTTTCCACCCCCGAAGTGCCCATAGTCCTCTACCACACTATGCCCTCCCCCTGTCCTTTATTCTCCCCCTTTCCACCTAAGTGTCTCAGATCTATGGACTGTTTTCAAGGGTCAGTTTCTTTGTCTGATCCTTTGTTTGGTTTTTCTAGATTCCACACAGATGTAAAAACATATGGTATTTATCATTCGCCTTCTGGCTCACTTCACTTAGAATAATCCCATTCAGTTCCATCCATGTTGCCACAAATGACATGAGTTTATTTATTTTTTTGACTGCTGAGAGTATTACACTGCACATTGCCTTCTTTTTGATATTCATAAATGAAGGACAACATACAAGCTTCAAAATTTTGATTTGTTAACTCAATAGTATTCAATAAACATTGTCTCAATAAACAGCAACATGTGGAGATGGCAACTATTTCTCCTTGCATCCAATAGGGTGACCACTGTTGAGGTCACACACTTCTGCAACTACTCTTGAGGCACCATTATGTGGAACTGCTGCCCCAGGGAGATCATGGGACTTTTTTGTATATAGCTATACTGCCATGAGAAGGCTTATATAAGAAAGTAGAAAAAGAAAACAAAAACTTCAAGCTGTACTTTACTGATTATCAGAACTTCACCTTTAAGGTCTAGGCACATTCCTAAACATATTCTCTATGAGAGGCAAAATTCTGGTTGCTGGGGATATTAGAATGATACAAGACTTATTTCTGTATTTATGATGCAGACAGGGAGGCAGATTGAAATAAAGGAGAAGGTTCTTATGTGCCAAGGAATTAAAAATCTCACCCTAACCTTATACATCAAGTTGCCCTTTCATTCTCTTCTTTCCCTTTCTCCTTACCAGTACAGAATATCCTATTTTGGTTTTGATAAGCTTCAGGTTCTCTTTCCCAGTCCTGGCATAAATTCTCTGTAGCCAGTCACAGTAGTTTCACAGCAGTTATTATGGGCAGTACTGAGTGACTTGATTTGGGGCTGTATCTGATAGGACATAAAAGAAGTCTCATTGGTGAGACTGTGTGGGGTATCCTCTTTCTTATAAAGAACCACAGACAGGGGTAATTGTTTCATAGGAAGATAAGTCTCAGGCTGCACAGTGCTCTTGAAACTATAAGGGGAGCAAAAACATGGAAAGCCACCAGGCGCCACCAGGCCTTAGCATCTGACATCAATGAATTCATGATTCAATAAACCATCAACCACTGCACTATTGAAGTTATTCCTGAAGTTTAACTTCCTTAAAGAAATAGTGTCCCATTACTTATAGCCCCCAATACCCTTGCTGTTTCAGTTTATCTTCATTTTATAAATAAGAAGCTAAGCCTTAGAAGAGCTAAACATGTAATTTATTTCCAGGCAAATTTGAATTTGGCATGCTAAGTTCATCTATCACTCAACTTTCATAGGTATGTGTGTGCTTTACACCAAAAATAAATGATTAAAAGTTGCATATGCTAAGGTCTAAATGAATGGAGAGACATAAAAGAAGGGCGTGGGTCCATTCACTTTGGGTTGGTAATGAATGACTGACAAGGACAAAAAATTATATTTTGAATCATTTTTAGAACTTTTCTGAAGCCAAGAACATATATGTGAGGAGAAGAGTAGAATAACTATTTGAGGTATGCAGATAATTCCATTCATCAGGGGCCTCCCTGGTGGCCTAGGGGTTAAGTCTCAGTGCTATCACCGCTACAGCCTGAGTTCGATCCCCAGTCAGGGAGGTGACCCACATGGCACAGCAGACCTCTCCTGTCTTGTCCGCTACTTCCCTCAGCAGTGTACTTCAGTGGATGATCTGCCTGTTCTCTGCCTGTTCTGCTCCCCACTCTGTCTCTGGTGAATCTTTTTGCCTCTTGCACCACTGGCCTACACCCAGGCTCTTCTGACCCCCAAAACAACAACAACAAAAAAAAACCAAACCCATTCATCAGAGTGGACAATTAAGCCCTCAAACCAGGTTTTTTTCCTACATGGAAAAGGGATGCTAATTATTCAGGTATACCACTTTGCCTTGCCTGTGTATGTTGCGCCAAATGGTACCGAATGGTTTGGAATATGGTATTACAAATATGTTATTTATCAAGTGCTGAAAGAGCATAGGTTCAAATGATTGCATACTGTTCTGTCCTGACAGAATTTTGTTTTGAGTCATAAGGGTAAAATTCCTCAAAGAAAAACAATAATTTAAAACATAATCACTAATTGATGTACTGCCAAGACTATCTAAAACACTAGAAAATGACCATTGTAATTAAAAATCACTCTGTGCATATATTTCTCTAAATTATATGATTTATTTTCCCTTTTACTAGCTTTATAGTCAACAAAGGGGCAATACTGAACAGAGAAATAAACATAACAACATTAAATAATGCATTGCCAAATTGATTAGTTTTTACACTGTATGTTTAACTTTTATAGTCCCTTTAATGTCCAAAAGAAAGCTTTCTAGATACTGAAAATTTTGTTGTATGATATAATTTCAGTTTAATTTATACTACTATTTCTCAGGAATACAAGTCCTCAGTGTTAAAAAAAAAAAAAGTAGGGTGGTGATATGTGTGTGTGTTGTGTGTGTGTGTGTGTGTGTGTGTTTGTTTCAAGGAGGGTTGGTGTTAACTTCAATAATTGTGAATCTGGAAACCTTTTCCCCTGTATTCAAAACATTGTAGCAATTGCCAACCTTTGTTTATACCTAGTATTTTAAACTTACCTGAATAGGAAATTTTTCCTTTTTTCACAAAATATTCCTTATGTAAAAGATTGCTTTTATAGGAAAAGTTTCCATTTGTTCTGGAAATGGCTATAAAGCAGAAAATCTATAAGTTTTTTAGGTATTGATTTTAATATTTAGTTGGAGCCTACATTTGGTTGTATTTTTATTTTGTAATATTCTTAATTGATTTTGGAAAGTTTTAAATTCTATATCATCAATGTTTATATTTACCTAAAAGCACTTGAGAGATAAGAGTTCTACATTGGGCTTATCTGTAATTAAAACAAGGATACTAATGATATTATATAAAGTAAAATCATTATTTTACCCAAAAATAAAAAGAGGATTTCAGGCATAACCTCAGGAGTTGCACTAATATTTATATACAGTTTATTTGTCTTTTGCTAATTACATGGAATGTAATTTCCTACTTCTGTAGGAAAGTAAAAAACAAAACAAAACAAAACTTTGGTATTATTGTGATAGTATAAAATTATAATGTGCAAATCTTGATGTAATAATACATAGCTCAAAAAAGCGAACTACAAATTTACTACTAGAAATTAAACAACTGGAGAGAGAGCTGGTTGAACTGGTCAGAAATCATGCATATTATTTAGGTGGTGGTGCCATGAAATCGCTGTACTGAAATTTGAAGACAGATATTTGAACTATTTTTCAACAACAAAGAGTACATTCTTCTATTTCCTAGAAATAGGGGGAAAAAGCTATACCTTCTGAGAACTATTGTAATTACTATCCTAACACCCTAAACAAAACTGACACAACGGAGTCAAATTTTCTACCACATCTGTGCTTGCCAAATTATTCAGAGGAGGGAAAAGTAACAATCCTGAAAGAAAATAATTGGACTGAAATTCTCTGTGAAATGCAATTTAAAAAATAAAGAACTAAAATGAGAAATTTGAACAGCATTTTCTACTTTTACATATTGAACAATTTTTAGCACTATTATGTTGCTGTAAGAAAGCAATTATGCACAATTTGTTAGGTAACAAGATTGATAAAGGAAGAGCAGCTATATAATCAAGAATTTAGATTTTTTAAAAAAGATTTATTTATTTATGCATACAAGCATTGGGGTACAGGCCAGAGGTATAGGGGGGTGAGAGGATTCACCACAGAGAGTGGGGAGTAAACAGGCAGATCAACTGAAGTGCACTGCTGAGGGGAGCAGCCGGCACAGCAGGAGATCCGCCATGTGGGTCCACTCCCTGGCCAGCAGCAGGGATCGAACTCGTGCTGCAGTGGCTGCGGTTTGCTTCATAGTGCGTTGCTTAACCCACTGCGCCACCAGGGAGGCCCTAGATTAATTTTTATGTACGATGAGATAATGGTCTAGTTTCTTTCTTTTGTACGTGGCTGTCCAGTTATCCCAGCACTATTTATTGAAGATATTTTCCTTTTTCCATGTACACTCTCAGCTAATTTGTTATTAATTAATTTTTTTCCATTTAAGAATAGGCATAGTCTTGGGCTCTCAATTTTATTTCAATGGTCTATGTGTCTATTATTTTCTCAGTATCATACTGATTTCGTCATTATACTCTGTAGTAGAGTATGAAGGCTGGGATTGTGACACATCTATACTATTTTTGGGGGTGGTTAAGATGCTGCTTTGGCTATTTGAGTTTTTGTGGTTCCATAGTTTCAGTAATTTCTGCTTTTTTTTTTTTTTTTTAAGAATGTCATTGAATCTTTGATAGGGATTACAATGATATCTCAAACCATACACAAAAGTGAACTCAAAATGGTTAAAAAGTTGCATACAAGATCTGAAACCATAAAATGCATAGAAAAAAACAGGCAAAAAAATCCAAACACTAATTCTGTGATGATAAAGGAAGGGAAATAAAATTAAAAAATGGGATTATATGAAACTGAAAAGCTTCTGCACAGCAAAAAAAAAAAAAATCATTAAAATGACAAGACATTCTACTAAATGGGAGAAAATATTTGCGTATTATACATTCAACAGGGGCTAATATATCCAAGATCGATAAAGAATTCATACAACTTAACAAAAACAAAATAACCCAATTAAGTGATAGGCAGAAGATCTAAGTAGCCACTGCTTCAAAGAAGATATACAGATGACCAACAGGCATAGAACAAAATGTTCATCATTCTTTTTTTTTTTTTTTAAAGATTTATTTATTTATGCATACAAGCACTGGGGTACAGGCCAGAGGTGTGGGGGGTGAGAGGATTCACCACAGAAAGCG
>JAGFMF010011643.1:6663608-6675792 GCA_019455555.1 Galemys pyrenaicus | reverse complement strand
CCTCCCTGGCCGGCAGCAGGGATCGAACTCGTGCTGCAGTGACTGCGGTTTGCTTCATAGTGCGTTGCTTAACCCACTGCGCCACCAGGGAGGCCCCATGTTCATCATTATTATCATTAGGGAAATGCAAATCAAAACCACAGTGAGATACCATCTCGCACTTGTGAGAATGGCCCATATCAAAGAGACCAAAAATATAAGAGTGCTTGTGAGGATGGGAATGCAGACTGGTCCAGCCCCTACGAACAGCAAAAGATTAAGAAATGAATGTCTGATTTAATCCAGCAACTTCACTCCTAGGTATCTATCTGAAGAATACAAAAATGAAGAGGTGATGCACTTTTGTGTTCACTGCAGTACAATTTACAATAGCCAAACCATGGAAACGACCTAAGTACCAGAGTTCGGATGATGGATTAAGAAGATGTGTGTATATGTATGGACACATACACACACACACACACACACACTCTGGAGCTGTATTAGAAGATGAAATATTGTCATTTGTGACAACATGAATGGAGCTTATCCTAAGTGATGAAAGACATGAGGAAGACAAATACCAGATATCATTCATATGTGGGGATATAAAGAAACAAACAAGGCAATAGATAAAACTAAACCAATACACACACTAAAAATATGACTGCAGAATTGCAGTTATAGGAAGCTAAGAGAGAGGTGGCGAGGAAAGTGGGGGAAGGGGGAACAGATGAAACTAATGCACTACATTGGAGGATTATTTGTGCTTTGATGAAGAGTATGGTAGTACATCTGAAGATGTGTGAACCTATACCCCTATATCACATACAGTTTTTTAAAACTGTTACTGCATAAAAATGATACAGTTTTAAAAAGAATCTTAATTAAAAGATACAATATTTATGTGAACTCAATCCTTAACAAGAAAAAAAAATATTTCTCTTCTTGCTTTGTTCACTGAAATGGTTCAGAAGCAACATTCCATAGCATAGGGTGCAAAGTGCCATTACTCATACACATTTTTTTCCCCACTAAAGGAACAAGGACTCATTGGGGAAAAGTGCTATTCTCTGTTGTGGTAGAGAAGGAAACAAAGTGAATGTGGAAAGTCTTTATGTGCCAGAAAGCAAGGACATTTTTAAGATCAGTGGGTCATGTCAAGAGGACATAACAGCCAGTCTAAAAAACATTTCCACTGATGAAAGCTGGGGCAATTTGAGCATCAAAAAGAGAATAGTGGCTGTGGTTGACAAATACAACTCAAACTGAAAACTAAAAATCCATAAAGGTATAAAATTAATATAATATTCTAAAAGAAAACAGAGTGTATACACAGTGTTGTCATTCAATTATTCTGATATTCCTAAATCATTTATTATCTGACTACATATATAATACTTATATTCATATTTTATACGGCAACACTGTTAGAAGGTAATTTTATATTTAAAAGTCTATTGTTAAAATTATTGCATATTGTGACTTATGGGCAGAGGAAACCACATTCAATGTCCAAAATCCAACTGGACATATATTTATGTATTTTTAAGTTTTGTGGCTTTAAGTATATAATAGAAGTGAGAGTCCATCTAGGTATTTTATATTTCTTAGGAATCCATCAAGTCAAAAATTTAGACTCCTTACTTCAGGTTTACTCTTTAAAATTGGATAGGAAAAAGCAATTACTTCTTTAATCTCTATATGACCATAGCATTCTTTTCAATTATAAATGTAGGTTAAAAATCACAGTTGTATTATTAGGACCTATGACTCTGTCAACAACAGACATCACAGATATTTTTCTATTATACTCTAATTGTTGCAAATATCACAAAAATAATATTTAGACTAGCTGTAAATTCTTAAAGAAAAATCTGTTTTATTACAAAATTGTTTTGATTATTTTATAAAAATGTTTCAATGGAATTTATTTCCTCTTTAATCCTAAGTACTTCGTTTTATGCATTTAACTTTATTCTTAGACGGCTCCATAGGTTTCCCCAGATTTCCAGATAAGTCAATGGTAGGTACCAAACAAGAATCAGAGCTCTAGAAAAGGGAAAGAATTCTTTCCAGACTTATCGGAGTGAGATTTGTGAAAATTTTGTAGTAAACCTAATGAACTGAATCCCACGATGTGGACCAAATGAGCACACTCCTCTTAAAGTTATGAAATCTACAGTAATTGTAAAAACTACTATTATAAAAAAACTGGCACTCCTCCCATTGATAGCTATGACTCCTCCCTGCCCCTATCCCGCCGTCCCCCGCCCCCATACACACTTTGAAGCTGGGTAGGTTTGTGACTGTTTTGACAAATGAAGAAAGAATTGACGTGTAAGACTTCATAGACTAAGTGCAAAAGGTAGATTGAGCTTCTTATTCTCTGGGACACTTGTTTTTGCCATAAAGTACATCTATATAGGGGCTGCTATGCTGTGAGGAGCCTCAGATGAGCTCTTTTATCAATGAGGCTGTTAGTTTTATGAGTCCAGCTACTGAATCATCCCAACCCAAGTGCCAGACACATAGATGGGGGATCCTCCAGACAACCCTGGCAACCACATTGTCATGCCACCCACAGCCATTCACCCTCCACCTGAAGTCCAAGTTCTCAGGCAGTAGATTCAAGTCGCCCCTTTGTTCCCTGTCTGAATTCCTGACATACAGACTATAGGCCAAAATAAAATGGTGGATTTTTATGCCATTAAGTTTTAGAGTGATTTGTTATGCTGCAAGAAATCATCAGTATAGGCTTAAGATTAGCCAAATGTAAATGTTATATGTCATAAATTTCTCTTGGTAAATAAAGTCAGCTGAAACAAAAGAGATGACTACAGCCTGAGAGCTAACCAATTTTCATGAAGAACAAGCAAGTTGCAATTCAACATTAGATGGTCCGAGATGAAAACGAATCATCTGGGGAAGCCTGTTCCAGCTGTCTGGAGGCTACTTGTTATCTTTGCCCAAGACTCTTTTCTCACCTAGCTATTTTCCAACAAAGTGTGGACACCAGGCCAATGTTTGGTTCAATATCAACACAATGTACATTTTTGCTGGAGGATGGATCTCCTGAAGGAATTTGGAAGAAAGAACAGCTTAGTTGCCAGATGGCTGAATACTGTGGATTCTCCTGGACACCTCCATAAATATCCAGTGACTGGATCTCCCTGGGGTTATATGCATAGCATTGCCAGTCTACCCTGGAGCAAAAATCACACAGTTTTGGACAATGAGCTAAGACTCATCAAAACCTACCCCAAGACATGATGAGCAACTACAACTAAGATACCAACTGAAATCCCAGATTTTGGTGGTACTGTGACTCTTAAGGTTTGCCAATCATTTGAATGATGGACTGTGTGGAGAGGAGAGAGGTGTGGTTGTTTTGAAGCTTTTCTTTTTTTTCCATTTTTTCACTAGTTTTTTTTTTACAAACACATTTTTAGAAAGTATTTATTTATGTATGCATAGAAGAACAAGGGTATATGCCAGATACGTGGGGTGAGAGGATTTACCACCAGAGACAAAGTGGGAAGCAGAACAGATAGATTTACTGAAATACATTGCTGAGAGGAGCAGTGGACAAGATAGGAGAGGTATGCTGCATTCTGGATAAGCTCTCTGAATGGGGATTGAACTCAGGCCACATCAGTGATAATGCTGAGACTTAACCTCTAGGCCATCAGAGAGGCCTCTAACAAAAACATTTTTAAGGCTGATAATTAGAGATCTGCCACAGAAAAAGTATTCTGGAACAAATTCATTATGATTATGAAAACGCTTTTAGATAATTAAATGTTGAATTATTAAAAAATTTAATTCTAAAGTATGTTGGATTAATATATCTGTACATATATATGCACATATATAAGCTTTAGTATTTTTTATTTATGATCTATTAAAACCATGGCAATGCTTAATTTAAGATCAAATTAGGGAACATGTTACTTTTACTTCCTTTATTATAGTATTTACAACAAATTACAGGTTGTCAGGTCAACTTTTTTATATCTAAAGCCTTGTTCCATCTTGAACAAAATTAGCAGTTTGCTTTGTGCAGACATTATTAAGAGCTTCAGAACTTTCCTGAAGATGAAAAGAATTTGGAACTAAGATGGATTTGAAAAGGCTTCAAAGTCATTAAGGGATGAGTTCGGTTATACGAAAATTCCATTAATATGAAGATACCAGATCTGGATAAGTTTTAAAAGACTTCACAACTTAAAGACAGACGTTGTGAAGAAAACATACTGTTTCATAAACATGAGGACAAGACCACTTATGGGTGGAGCTTCTGGTTGTGAAACTGCAGTTCTCAGAAGCATTCACAGAAAAGAAACTACAAAGAAGTAGACATTTTACCTGTGAGGTAGGTGTTGTGTGAGGAATTAATGAAATAGTGTGAAAGGGGCTGAGACATATCTTCATTCAAATCCAGTTTCTCAGGTGAAACGACTCCATTTTCTTCTCCACTCAGATAGCGCATAAATCCATCCACTGATATCTGTCCTGGAGGGAATGAAAAGTTAAAAGGAATGTGACTATATTCCTTGTGTAGGTTGCTAGTATCATGTGAATTCAGTTTTTTTCCCTACAGAGAACATGTAGGGTAGAAAACAGCAGCTACAGTCACATTTTAACATAGATAAGTAGTATTTCAGAATCATGGTATTTCACTGCAACTATCTCCAAATAGCACAGATATTATAGAAGAAAACTAGTTAGATGAACCTCACTGAATCCAAAGGAGTTAAATACTCAAACACTGATCTACTTTTAAATGTAAGAATGAAAAAAAAAGAAAAAGAAAAACATACCACCATCTAAAAAAATAAATAAATAAATGTAAGAATGGTTGTCAATTTTATGGTTGGGCACCAAGATATTATCAGTGCTTATCTTTATGTGATTAGAATTAGGAGTAATTTTCCATTACAAATACATACATTCCTTTTATATTAAGCAAGTTATTCACTGGGCAAGTTTTATCTGAGATAAATAATAAAGATGATCACAAATGAATTTCTTTGTGATCAAATGCTCACAAAAACATCTTTCCTTTTCTTACATAGAATGACTATTTCCAATGGAAGAAATACGGCTTACACTTTAGTTTACTAAGATTATATTTAGAATTTTTTTCTTTTGTTGTAATGTTTCTGAAGTGACTAATACTATATATTGAGATTATTCATTTTCATAGTAATCTTTAGACTACATAGAGAGGGACAGTTCAATTATCTTTGCCCATCATCACAGTATATTTCTCAGTCTTAATAATCTCAGTCTTAATTAACCCTTAATAATTAGGGTTAATAATAGTCACAATTGGAGTTAACCAATCTCATTTAGCCTTTCTTCATATCTGCACACACAGACACAGAAAAAGATACACACACACACACACATACAAAACATTTGACCTTTTCAGTAAATGTTGGATGGTACCAATTCAGTTTCCTTGTTGAGATTTTTGTACTGCTATAAGGGTGACTTGTTCACTGAAGAAAAATGAACAAATGAGATGAGCAGAAAGAGAAAATGCAACCTTTTCCGAACATGACTGACTCTTCTTTCAGAGGCAATTTCTGTTAAAATCCTGTTGTGTGTGCTTCAGGGGCAGGGGGAATGTGTGTGTGATTGTTTCATGAAGGTGCAATCATGCATGTGTGTGTGTGTATATATGATTTAGCAACCTCCTTTGTATGAATAAAGACTGTATTTTTACTATTGAATATAAACACAGATAAATGTTTACCTATAGCATATAAAATATAGTATTCATGTTTTATGCACTCAAATATATAGACCCTTAACATGACTAAGTATTATTCCATTATCATTGTACATTAAAGTTCTAATTATTCATGTATAAATGCCATTGCACTGAATACTAAATATTTGTATAAACTCTTAATATTTTGCTTAGGATAATGTCCAGAAGTAGAATTGCTGGTCCAAGGACTGAAAATTTTTGAGATATTAGTGTACATAACCAATTTGCTTTCTGTTAAAGTTCTAGCAATTTATACTTTACCTAAGGTTTTCCTTTTCATGCCTACATTAAACTCAAAGGTAATACATATTATACCTAATAATCCTTATTTTTGTTATTTGTGCATTTTTTGTTCTTGCATAGTAAGAGGTGTGTATCTGTAAATGGCAAGGCTAGTACAGACTATTTACCACAGTGTTACTTTTTCACATCCAATAAACTTCTCCAAATAACTGAGTATTTTTCCAGATTATAGAACTACTATTACAAAATCACCTTTAATACTTTCCAAAAATAAGAAAAAAAGAAAATTTGGTTATTCACTCTTGATGAAAGGAGCTAAGTTAAAGAAACATCTTTTTTCAGGTCTCCCTGGTGACCTAGGGGTTAAGTTTCAGCACTTTCACCATGAAGGCCAAGGGGTTAACCCACATGGTGCAGCAGACCTCTCCTATGTCACCTGCTGTTCCCCTCAACTATGTATCTCAGTAAATCTACCTGTTCTGCTTCCCACTCTGTCTCTGGTGAATCCTCTCACTCACCCTTGACCTATGCCCTGCACCACAGTTCTATGCAAAATAAGTAAAATCTTTCAAAATATATATATCTTTTCCAAGAAACTTTTAAATAGGAAATTGTACTGTGAATACCTTAAACTTGAACACATACCTTAAAAATCTTATAATGATAAAAGGAAATCTACCTTATGCATAAGTAATGAAAAATACATCAAAGTTTTCATTTGCCATGCTATGTGACCAACGTTTAATAGTTTATCTAAAATAATCTTGACCTAAAAAAAGATTATGTGATCATTGATGAGAAAAATTTCATTATAGACTTTGAAGCCTTTCTGTAAAATTTTATTTACGGTGGAATATATTTATTATTGCAGACTGGTTCCAATTTTTGCAAACAAACTCAGTGTTGTAGAAACAAAACTATTTCAACAGATGAGTTTACAAATATTTTGGTGTAGAATACTCATTTGGAGGTAAGTTAAAAAACAATAACTAATTTCTTTATAGTCTTCCCTTTTTCCTGTGACAAGTTCATGTTAATCAGGTTCTCCTCAAATTAGTCTTCCTCTTTGCATTCCTACTTTCCTTATTTTCGATTAAAATAACAAAGATTTGCTGAGCATTTGCTATGTGGTAAATGCACAGAAAATGAAAGTATAGTCAAGTACAGCCTTTGACTTTGAAGAGCTCACAAACGCATAGCAAATACAACCCATCACACTTGAAAACTAGCCATGAGCTCCTCCAAAGCAGGGTGGTATCTTTTTCATTCCCGGAATTTACCACAATGCTCTCTGTACAGAAAGTTTTAAATCAACATTACTTTTCAATAATTAGTGTTTCAAAATGGAAAATAAACTTATTTGAAATGGAGAGAGCGCCAGGATAGCATAACTTTGTTTGATTTCTTTATTTGATTGGATTGAATAATGTAAAATTGCTAATATTTGGCCTTTTAACTATGCAAATGACAATTGCATACAACTTAATCTCTAACTGAAGTTATTTCTTAGAGGACAGGCAATGAATAAAAGGCTAGCAAATGAAAGCAATGTGATGTCATAGCAATTTGCTATGAGATAATAAGCTTTCTGACGTTGGAATGATGTGCATATCTCCATAGCTCAAAACCAGCAAATGGACACTTCCATAGGTTTGCAAATGGTAGACGTCACATACTGTATGACCAAGTATACCAACTTTTTGGTGCTGGATTTGACCTTGAGGGTGTTAGTTTGTGTGTACAGATATTAATATTCTTTGATCTGATTAGCAACTTCTAAAAACAATGAAAACAAAGCATATGCCAACATGGCAAAAACAATTGATTTTAACTTTGGTATCAATTCCATTTGTTGCCTCTGATGCCTTCTGGAAACTTGTGTTGAGAAAGATTTTCAACTCCAAACCCAGAAAAATACAGCTAAATTGAAAACCAAGCTGGTTTATGAATTAAACGTAAACTTTGGGTTATCTTCTCTACCTTTATTATTTTCATAGGAGTCAAAGTTAACATAACTTTAGGCCCAGATAAAAACTTGTAAAAAACAAACAAACAAACAAGAATTAGGTGAACCAGAGCCTGTGAGGATTATATAACTATATTAAATAATTTAAAAATCCTTGGAGAAGAAATTTACCTAACTTTGAACAAAAACAATGAATGATTTGAGGGACTATTCAGAATATGACTGCAAATTGCAGAAGAGCAGAGGTCCAGAAGCAACTTTTTAACCCCAAAGTTTTGCTTTGCTAACTAAACAAACACCCAAGATTTTTGATGCATCAAATGACTAATGTCAAAGTTAAGAAAACATATGAAAATGCAAGGATAAGGAGTGGGCTGCTTGTCTTTTACAAGATGGCAGTTAAAGGGTCAGAGTTCATTTGTAACAATGCAGATGTTTGTTGTAAAGAATAGTTCTGATAGCTAAGGGTTTGGGACAGAAAATAGAATCTTTTGTTGCATATAAAGAGTAGCTGAAATATTTGCTGTGCTGTTGACTTAAACGCATCATTCTGTTTCCATCAACCTTGCACTTTTTTTGCAAAACTGCTTACAATTTTTTTTTTCTGGTCCACTGAGAAGCAGAAAAGAATGAAAAACTTGAGGAAAAAACCTGATTTTCTGAAATAAAACCACCAGGAAGAAAGTAAAGTTTAGAAGAATAAGGCCAGCAGACAAAGGCTACAAATAAAGCCCCTTAGGCTTTCCATAATAAAAGACTGGTATACTTTCAATTGTACATGTCACTCATATAATGACATCTTAAAGTTCTTTATGTAAGCACGCATACAAATACATATATAATATATATATATTATACAAACTACTTATAGTCCACAGGAAGACTATAAATCCCTCAAAAAAAACCAAAAAACCAAAAAACAAAAAACATGGCTCTATCAAGCTTTTACATTCAAAAGAATATCTGCTATTCAATGAAAAAGGAAACTGGTGATGCAAAATTGAAAATGTCTAACTTTAATGGGGAGGAAAAATCTTCAAAGAGATACAAAAGGAAAGCAGATGACAAAGTGAAGGTCCTCAGTGGACATTTATATGTCAAGTCAGTCTTCAGGAATATCTTTGCTGCAAAGAAACTCTCAAATGCCACACAGCTTTGCACAAATGCCATAGGCAGCGATCGTGTCTCTGCCTCCTTCTTTTCTCTCCTTCCCTGTGGTTGATAATGATGGAAGCTCCATGTGGCTCTCCTGAACATGTCAGGCTGACATCTTCTACTATGATGCTTCACAGGGGTGCTTTGAAACCATGGGGTGCTTTACTGATGCTCAGCTGGATGTACTTCATGCTTACAAGTGTTTGCAAAGACCTTTGACTCTTTACTGGGGTACCAGTTGCTCTAGTGCTTTCTCTAACCTGGAGTCATCCTATATACTTCAGGACCAATTAAGAATTAAGAGGATCTATGTTCAGAATAAGGTATTCTGGAAACAGAACTAAGGCATTCCTTGTTGGTGGTTATGGATGGACCAATTCTCAGTGTCAGGGGTTGAGGATATTCATGACTTTTGATATGCAATTCAGCTTTCTGTTCATTTAGTCTCGTGTCCTAATGCCCATGTAGTAAAGGAGTTTGGAGTCTGCATACTGCACACACCAGAAGACAAATATATCAACTTTATGCTAGTCAAAGCTTTCTGCCTTCTGCAGGATGTAAATTTCAGGAATCATCAGAGATGATTAAATATTCTGGTTCAGTCTGCCTCAGTTTCTCTTTCATCTTTCTGCTTCCCAGGTCTGCAGAAGATGGAGGAAAGTTGTCCAGTTCTAATTGCTGTCGACTGAATTTGGAAGTAAGGGGTCAGAAGGGGCTGAGTGTTGCTAGTGGGTGGCGTGATCAAGAACCCACCATCTGATTTTCATTCAGTGGATGGATACTACCACAGGAGATGATTAGGAAGAAAGCAGCATGGTCCAAAAGTGACTGGCTGGGGCAGTTTTCTATATCTAAAACTATAGCTGCCATCTAGAATTTCATAAAAACATGCTCTCTTATTTCTCCTTGATTAGAAGGAAATGGTTCTACACCTTTTATATGAAGCTTTTTGCAGTCCATAACTCAAAATAATGTGCTTGTATTGCTATTGTTTTATTTCCCATATGATGAGGATATACCCTTTCTTCTCTATACCCCACAGTACATATACACATACATTCCATCTTTCTGGGATATTTATAATTTAGTTAGATCAGTATTAAATTATAATTTAGTTATATCAATGTTTATATTATCATGAGCTTGTATTCTATTCTAGACTGGGTAAGTTGGTGATTATTTTTCTTTTCTGATTTTTTAAGTTCCTTTACTTAAATGAATACATTGTTACTAGATGGATCACTTTTCAAAGTTAGAGTTATACTATGATCTTGGAAATGTTTTCTTATTTCTATAGAATAAACTGTTCATCATCTTCCAAGTAGGAGTTCTGACTATTTAAATAGCTTGATAAAAGCAATAGTACATTAAATCCTATCTATAGCTATATTTTATTAATATTTTAGTGACCATATTTCCTTGTATTATTTTTATTTTTAAGTTCAATTTTTAAATTTTCTCTGTAGCCAATAATCTTCCTGTTTTTTCATTTGTTTAATATATTTGCACATATCTATAATCCAACCACAAATTTCCCACTAGCTTTCTGAACCTCTTTAAAATAGGTTAAAACACAAATGTATTCCCAGTTTTATTTGAAAAGTGACTTGCTCTGATATAGAATAATCAGTTTTCATTTCTTTTATTTCTTTGTTGGATATTTTATTTTTTTGTGTGGCATACATTTATCATTCATGGTTATCTTTTTCTTTTTTTGTGGGAGCACATCTCTCAGTAGGTTTCTAAGACAGCACTCATGACTGCTAAGTTTTTAAGCCTTGTACATCTAAAATTGGCTTCATGACACTGGAATAACTTGATAGCTTATCTGGGTATAATATTATATATTGGAAATATTTTCCTTTTAGGGTATGGTAGGAAAATATACTTGATAGTCTTTTTAGCTCCTACTGTAGCTATTAAGAGATTTGAAGACTTACTGATTCATCATCCTAAAAACAGATCTTGTAACTTGTTTTTTTATATATATAATTGTTGCTGCTTATTTTGTCTCTCTGGAAATTTACAGCATCTGAATATTCAGTCTAGTTTCTTGCAATTTCAAAGTGATGTGCTTTGCTATAGGTTTGTTTTTATACCATGTGTTGGGCATTCTTTGAACTCTTTCAGTTTAAAAGTTATTATCCTTCTGTTTGGAAAAAAATCATGAATTTTTTCCATAATTTCCTCTGTTGCTTCTTTCTGGAATAGTATTTGGTCATAGTAAATTTACAGAATGTTAAATTTTTATACATTATCTCTACAATTTTTAAATTTATATATGTTCTCTAACTTCTGGGATATTTCCTAAACTATTTCCAAATCTTCTTTGAGTGTTTTGCTTTAGCTACTACCTGTATAACCTGTAAGAATCAGCTAATGTTCTCTGACATTTCTTTAAAAAGAAAGTATTATTTTTTAGCAGTATAGTATGTTCTGTTTTCTTTCTAAGAATATTATATACATATATATGTACTTATACATAGATGTATACCAGCATTCTAGAGTCAAATGGGGAAAAAGGATGATGTCTCAGCACTCAGTATGTTTATGACTACTTTATCTCCTTGCTGTCAAAGCTATAGCCCTGTTTTCAACAGGGACTGTATCATCCTCAAGACCCTCTCTTTTCTTATTTCTATAGAATAAGTTATTCATCATCTCCCAAGTAGGAGTTCTGACTATTCTTTAAATAGCTATCAGGCAACCTTTCTTATGTTAGGCCTTACCTCTAAGCCCCCATTTCAAGAGAAAACTAATACCATAAATTTCTGTGACTTTCAGATTTTCAGAGTATGACTCAGGTTGGTTTCCAGGTTTCCAAACCAGTTTTCCCAAAACTGTTATAGCTGTAAACATACAGGTGGTTGCCAAAATTATGAAAAGGTGTCTCTTGTCTTATTCTCACCCTTGACAGATTATACCTTAAAAAATACCTCTTTTAGGAGGATCAAGGAAAAGAATAAGAACAACAATAATAACAATAACAGCAATAAAGACACAGAAACCAAAAATGAGGACACAAGGACAGACTGGGGACACCTGGTGGGGAGGGGAGG
>JAGFMF010011643.1:6646191-6663558 GCA_019455555.1 Galemys pyrenaicus | reverse complement strand
CTGAGGTGATGGTGCACTGGTGAGATGGTGATGGGGAATACATGGGGATTACAATTGATGGCAAGTATATGTAAATTTTAAAATATATTAATAAAAAAATATACACACTCACTTCTACCTCAAGGTTGTTTATTAAGCCACAGTTTCCTTTCTTCAGATATGCTCCTAATTATTTCTTATTTAGGTCTTTACTCAAAGAATGGCTCCTCAGAAAGTTCTTCCCCGACTACCCTAAATAAAATAAACCCTACCACTACTACGACCTTACCATATCATTTTCTGTCCCTTTACCTTCTTCTTTGTAGCAATTACTTACAATAAATCTGTCATCATTTAAAAAAAATACCTCTTTTAATGCAATTTTAATGTAGTTTCCAAAGAGTTTAATTAAGTGAATTTATTTAGTCTGTTATATTTTTCTTGATGTGCCATGATTTTTCTACTACAGAATTTTGCTGATTAAATTTTAAAAGTCAGATTTCATATGCTATATCCTTTGATTCAGCATTTTTGGATAAAATGAAATCAGATAAGGGAACTGAAGGTCTTTCACAAGGCTGCTTTGCCTGGTTAAGGATTTATCATGGGTTTCTTTATATCTATATCTTTCTAATGTAAAACATGCAGTAACTAATCCCTCAACATAGATGGCACTATACAGATATTCATCTTTCAGGTTTTCCTTACTACTCTTTTCCCAGCCACAGAAGTAGCCTAAGGTCTCAGATACTTATTAGGGGTGAAATTGCTTAGACCCTTTGACTTCTTTAGCTTACCTCACAATGCATTTTTGTAGAACACATAAGCTAGTATGTATAAAAAGTTATCAGTGTGCTGAGTTTCTAAGGTGGTCATGACTGAGTTAAACTAGTGTTTGGTTCTCTCAGGACCAAAAGGGTGAATTGTTTAACTCCCCTGGTGTTGGTCCAACTCCTATTCACGGGATATGCTCCTTTTGGCTTCATTAAATCTGCAGACAACACAAAGACTTTCCAAGTCATCTTACCCTATGTAAGTAGCTAATACTGCTGCTGACACGCCTATGTCTTATACTACTTTATATTTCTCCAAGGCATTTATCACCATCTTTCATTTTATGCTGTTCTTAGTTTTGGTCTCCTCTAACAAGATTTTATGTTTCATGAGGGTAGTCTTAGTTTGATTTTCCTTGATTCTGAGACCAGGAGTTGGACACTAGTTTAGTTGTGAGGTGTCTTAAACACTGGTGTGGAGAGATGAGGAAGGCAGTCAATGATGGTGAATTATCAAACAGATCATGATTTTTAGGCAACTGGAATTTAATCCCCTTAGAAAATAGGTAAGAACATGGACTTGCAGGTTATCCATCTAAGAGTAGAGGGAGCTGGGCTACTTATTCACTAAGTCTTATCAGTCATTAGCTGAGGTCTACAAAAGGCATTGATTCCCCAGTACTTTTGGTTGCTACATATTTGAAAAGAGGGGTCTCTGAGAGCCAAGACAAGAACAACAAAAACATGTCCAGGTAAGAGTTTCTAGTAATTGATGGGAAGTCCAGCTAGTATACAGAACTTCTGTAAGTTTACTGCTGATCCTCAGAATTCAGAGCCTGACACTTAAGTGCTCAGCAAATATTAATTAAAAGAATGAATATTGGATCCTGCAAATATAAACATTTATGTGATAGTACATCTCATGAGTGGTTTTTGTCATTCATGTTAGCAACTAAATTACTTAATCTAATTGGTATCATAGAGAACTGAAAATCTGTGTCCAGCTTAGAGAACATGGCAAAAGAAGTTAAGACAAAAACATCAAAGAAATGTGATGTCAACTCACAAAACCAAACCAAGGTATCTGGTCCAGCATTGATTAATGGCACCATCATGGTCAACATATGTGCTTAATAATCTTGGAAAGAGCAATGGGGTTGAGTCCCAAACAAATTCTCATAGTCACTAAAAGTTTTTTCTTTATTCTGCCTAGTCCTTGGAAGAAGTATTAATGTGAGAGCATTAAAGTCTAAAAACATTGAAATATATCAGAGAACTAGGATAATTCATAATAGACAAGTCATCCCTTAAACAAAAGTACATTGTATTTCATTACAGTGTACATTTGGTAAGTTACCTGCCCTGACAATAACCTCTCTTAATTTCTTTGCACAGAACTCATATAATATTTTTCAAAATTTCTAAGAAATGTATATGAAATAAATCCACAGGACCCTCACCTTCCATCTAGAAGTTTTGTGAAAGTCACTTCTGATAAGTTTGGGTAACACAAATAAATGCTGTTCATTGCTTTATTGCACTGAAGCTTCACAGTTTGGTGGTGAGTCCTTAGCACCTTACTCTCTCTCTCTCATACTTTACCAAAGTAGGTGAAGAAGCATAGCGGGGCATGGTTGGAAGCTAATCTCTAAGTAGAAATCATGGCGTATTACTAAAGTGCCTTGAAAGTTCCCCATGAGGATCTTTCCTGTTTAGAATGTGTTTTTTACTGGGATGGTTACCTTGGAAATGACCCCATCATGGCATCAAAGCATTAACATGGAATTGCCCTGAGTTAGTCCTAAAAACAGATGTAAGGAAGCATCAGGGAAGAGCTAAAGTAAAACAAAATAGTGTCATGGAGGTCCAAGGAAAGAGAATGAAGCTGACTGTGTTTATAAACACAGTACTTTTTAAAACAAAAATAATGGAGTCTGACTTTAAAAGAAATATATTGTATAAGTGCAAGCAGGATAGGAAAGGAAGAAAGGGAAAGAGCTAGGCTTTGAAGAGGTTTATGAATTTAATCTACTTCCAGGGTGTTACTTAACAAACTTTTCTATACTGTTTACTATATGAAAATATTAACTTGATTCATTCTCTTAACTCAATGAGTTATAATACTGTAACACCTCTTTTATGGATGAGAAGCTTAAGGTAAGTCATAGTTTGCAGAAAGTCATACAAGCTCATAACTGTATAAATTAGGACTTGAACCGAGAGAGTCAGGCGCTATGTTCCATGCCATTAAACACTATGCATCCTACTACACATAAACTAGTACTAGGAAAAGGTAAATTATAATGCTGCTGCCTGCTGCTTTTGATGACTGCCATCAGAGTTACCATACTTTAGCAATAATTTTATTCCACATACAGGATTTCTATGAGATGTACCCTTTGATTCCCATTTTAAGTTGAGCAGACTGAGTCTTAAAGTGGTTAGCAGCTTATCCTGAGGTAACAGGGTATTTAGGATGAGAGTTGGATCTCATGCCAGGATAAATGCAAAGACAGCTGGTGGGGAGATTGATGAGAGTCACCCACATAACTTTCCCAGTAATGGCATGAAAGAAAGGAAGGGATGAAGCAAGGAAAGGGTGTTGCTCCTGTGACAGTTGGCTTCAATATGGGCACCCAGGATTATACCTAAAAATAGGTCTGAATGTGATGATGGAAGAGTTTTTTTCCTCATGATTTACTTATCTCTCTAAAATGTGTTACCTTAATCTCTCTGTTAAAAGAAACTGGGTTTAGGCAGGACAAATGACCCATCTGGCAGAGACTGAGGATTAGCTTTTTGATTTGGATTTGTCTATCAAGGTCTGAAATTCTCTTCCCGATTTAATTTACATTCTAATCTCTGCAAGTCACTTAAAGGCATCCTCCTGAATTTTTATTCTTCAACCCATGAGTTTAACTTTCAGGAGGAAAAAAGAAAATACATCAGAATACTTGTTATAACAATGTGAGGACAAGAAAAATGCAAAACAGAAGATGTGGCATTGTTTTGTGAGTTTTTGCAAAAAAAAAAAAAGCAGGTTGGCTTAAAAAATAAAAATAGCTGAACACATTCAAATAACATCTTTCAAAGCCTGGAAGCCCAGAGAAATCTCTATAAATTTAGCTTTGAAAGACAGATGGTCTTTAAATCCAGAGTCACACACAGGCGAGACGGGTAAACTGGACAAAGTGTCTGCCGTTTAGCATGGCCACCAGCCTCATTCTATTGAGTCTATTGAGCCAAATGGCAATTAGGCAGTATCTGGTACTCAAATGTCTGTATGTCACTGGGATTAGGTGGTTGAGAGTCCATTCATCATCATTCAATCTGCACTCTTTATGTGATGATACCAGAGCATGCTGGGATGCTACTGGTTCAATGGCTTAGTAGCTCCTGAAGTCACTTCCAAGTACAGTACTGAGAAGCAGTTTCTTTGGCTCACTTTTCGTCCTGGTATGTGACCTCTCTGGGTTCTGCTAGATAGGCTCAGATATAGAAAGTGCAGATGGCTTTAATTTCCCATGGCTCACCAAAATCTATCTGCATGTTTTCAAAAAGAACCTACTAAATGTTCCTTTTAAAATTAAATGTGCTTGGGCACAAACTTTCCTAATGAATTTACCAGCTAACAGTGTTTTTTGGTGTGTAGTCTATGAACTTTGACCCAGTGAGATTAAAAGTCCTTTTAAGTCCACAAGATTATAGAACAGAATTCAGATTGGAACCCTACCATTTTAAACACAGGCTTGGAGTCTTCCCCCTAGAGTTGTGTAAGTAGTGTTTTTTTCATTTGCAGTTAGAAATTCTCAGAAGTTAGAAAACAAGATTGTTACATTTTATGAGTGCACGATCACATTGTTCTGTCAGAGAAGATCATTCACAATGGTATCTGATCATAACAAGAAGAAGGCCAAAATGTTCTAGATCCTTAACCGGCATGTCATGTTCTTTTGCAAGGAGGGATCTTGGTTCTCAAGGGCAAAGACTATTATTTTCCTTTACACCTTTTCCAGTGTCTAGCATAAAGGTAGACTCAGGATATTTGCTCATGAATGCTTTATGATGACTTACTTAGTACATGTTATCTTAGTGTCTTAAGTGTCTGACCCTTACCTAGCCCTCTGCACTGCAGCATTCCTAAAGTCTTCATGAAACTTTTTCTCACAGAGGAGATTCTATTACACTGGAGCCCAGGAGGAGAAGAATGGCATCTTTCTATTGTCTAGCCAAGGGTGAACACAGGCAGTAAGGCTCAAAAAATGTGAGCTGACTAAATAAGTGAATGATTGAATCATGAGTAGCATCAAGGCTTCATGCAGGTATCAGATACTAGACTTTCAGCCTTACTAATTCCTCATTGATTCTTTCTCAAATTAATAAAGTTACATGACTAGCTTAAGACTCATTTTCTTCATTTTAAAATGGATCTAGTCATATAGACTCAAATATGTGTTCTAAGGCTTAGACAAGATAACTAGCAATTAAAGAGACTGGAGAAATTTCTGATGCTTTAGAAATAAATACATAAACCCTCATTTTGATAAACAAAACTTTTCTTCCACCTTTCCCAACACATTAAGGACACTCAATAGATACTTGCTGGATGAATGAACAGATGTATATCACATTCTATCTTGTATTGAAGTAATTTGTATATATCATCTCTCCTCTGAATTAAAGTCTCCTTGAAAGCAAAGACTATCTTGATTTTGATCCATTTCCATGTGGTTCTTAAATTAGAAGGTAAATGTTAGATTAATCTGCCCATCCAACTGCATCAGGCATGTATTAGAATAAAGAGATCACTGAGCATCAGGTACCTTGGAGAAACTTTCCTTTGACAGGCTGGAGATTCTTGTTATAGCAGCAGAATGAGATGGAAACATTCTTTTTATACTATTGTGATTGTAGTGAGTATTGTTTTGTTGGTAAGGGCATTATAGCAAACTTTATTAGTACCCCAAGAGACATGATTGAACTGGATTTCCATTTGTATATCTTGTGCTTATTTCATCTAGAGCAGGTTGAGAGGACCTGAGGATTAGTACTTCCTAAGAGGATCTTAAAATGGTGACAGTGATTGGACACTCAGATATGTGTTCTATAACGGCTTCTAGAGTTTGCCCCAGGATTGAACTCATTAAACTTGATAATTCACTTGATGACACAAGTATTATTGGCTGTCTTCCTTATTCTCACTTTTAAAACTCTCTCAAACTGTTTTTACTTGAATCCTTCTCTAAGTCAACTTATAGAGAAACCCAAAAAAAGAAAAATAATAATACTAGTGAGAAACAAGTTTGGCTTGTTTTCTAAATGCTAGGTTGAGTGTTAGGTGAGGTTGATTTTGTCAATCTCGTCCATTGAATATTTCTTTTAAAATAACATCATTCTCATTCTTTGATAATTTGGCTTTCACAAGTAGAGTCAGAAGACTTTGGGGTGGATTCAGCTATCAAGTTCACTTCAGCATCTCTTGAGGCCAGCATTTGACTTTTTCTTTTACTATTTCTATTTTTCCTGACTGGTTATTTTCTGAACAAAGGCAATTACAGCGATGAATGTACATGATTGTGATATTCTGGCTAGAGTTGTGCTTCTGTGCAGATTTTGACTCGATGAAAGAAACACTGGTGAAGAGAAAAATAGGATTCAAGGGCCAGGCATTTGTCTCTCCTCAGGTTCAATTCCTGCTTCTTAGGAAAGGAGGAAATATAACAAAAGAAGGGAAATCAAAGGAAGTTAGCAACTCAACTCATGAACAATGGACTCACAATGGATACTTTGAAAAAAATGTTTTTTTTTTCAATATCAATCTCAAATACTTCAGAGAAGTCTATAAACATTAAGCACTGAGTTAAGAAGTGTTTGGAATATACTCAGAGAGAGGAATATCATTCTACTGTGACCCTCCTCAGAGGCTAGAAAGTCAGTAAGTAGAATTTAAATGAGATCATAATCAATAAAATACTAGCATAGCTCTTGGGCAGTTTTCTTAATGTAATAACTTAATTAAGGCATATACAGAATTGACTATATCATACAGTTTTCATCTGTCTTTGTCTTTTGGGTAGAAAATCTATCTCATTTATTAATTTTTTTTCTTGTATCATGCCACAGGGAACCTACATAGAAACATTTAAATGGATGGCACCTTAATTGTGAAGCAGATCTTTAAAACAATCAATATTTCTTTAGATGAGTGGTTTTTAAACGGAACATCGTACATATCCTGGTGTTTTGTCAGAAGTGCCTGCAGAGAATGGGAAAAGGCAGAAGAGGAAACAGAAAGGGGAAAGCTCACTCACTAACTTTACCCAAGTTTCCCTGTATTCAACACAAATAGTGCTTTTAAAGATTTTACCTACACCTTGGCCTTTCTTATGAGATTTTGTTAGAGGAAACAAACACAAAATAAGAGGATGTCATGTCAAAGACAAGTTTGAAAACCGCTGCTATGGATGCCAATTGCTAACTTCCATACAGCACACTGCATCTTTTTTTCTCAGCAAGTCTTGATGGAGGGCCTGAAGTGGGAGTCACGAGAAAGACTCCATACTGAGACACAGAAAAATGGTCCAAGTATCAACATTATTAAGTCTATGACCTGAGAGTTTGGGCTAAATGACTAAGTCTCTTGTAAATAAGGTCCCATGATTTTGGACTACTGGCCAGGCTTTCCTGAATGCTAACAACTGATATAGAGCTTTGACAGCTTGGAAGACATGGAGCATGGAAAATGCCCCTACCACTGATTTTCTCTTCAATGTCCAGCTACTCTGACCGGACCCATCCCTGACTTTTGGCTTTGTTAGGGTTATTTATAGAAAACTGCCTGTCTTAGTTTGAAGTAAACTTTGTTAATGATGCACATCTGAAACTTATAATGATCTAATGCAATATTACTTCAATAAAAAAGGGAAAAGGGTAAAAAAGCAGGATTTGTGTTTGACTGCAAGTAGCTTATCTGGGACATAACCAAGGAAATAACAGTAGGTAAGTGGGGGCGTGAGAATAGAAAGAGTGAGTTAAGAAAGGGAATGTGATCAAGCATACAGCAGTTGTGGGGAGCTAGAATTCAACCCCACTAGGGAACCTGAGAGTGGAGAATATATATCGAACCTGTCCCACACAAAAGTCTAGCAGACGAAATATTTCATCTTCCAACTACTCCCTGGGTCATGAATTTCCATTTACTTGTAGATGGGCTGCAGTTAGGCTAAGAGAAAGTCCTAGGGTATTTAAGATGCTGTTGACTGTTTTAGAACAGAGACTGCCAAAGGATATAGGAAACAGCATGGATGTTTGCCAGTATTGGTGTTACTTGCCAGAGGCTAGCTTAACCAGAATACTGGACTAGTTTTGTTTTGTTTTTATTTTTTATTTTTTAATGATTTTATTTACTTATACATACAAGAGCTGGGGTACAGGCCAGAGTCCAGGGTAGTGAGAGGATTCATCAGAGACAGAGTGGGGAACAGAACAGGCAGACTGACTGAAATACACTGCTGAGGAGAGGAGTGGGCAAGGCAGGAGAGGTCTCCTGTGCCATGTGGGTCCCATCCCTGGCCAGGGATTGAACTCATGCCACAGTGGCTGTGGTTTGCTTCATAGTGCATTGCTTAACCCACTGCGCCACCAGGGAGGTCCTGGACTAGTTTTTTTTATTTAATGCTGGCATACTCAAGTCTCAAGGATGCATGGATGCACAAAAGGGATTATAAAAGGAATCATTAGAAAAAAGATCTACCTAATAAAGAGAAATGGTACTTAAAAAAATCTTCACCTTTAAAAAGTATTTAAAAGAATCTGTCAGTAAAATTAAGTAATGATGTAGTAAGGTTTTAATGTAAGTCTTTATACTTTAAATGATAATTCTAATTGTAATTTAATAAAAATATAAAAGAATGACTGACTTGGAAATGAACATGTGTGCATACTACATGCCATAATTTTCAAGTTCAATTACCAAATTATTCTAACTTATTCTTAATTTTACTAAGTTAAATAGTGTTGGCTAAGAGACAGAAACCCTCAGGAACTCTTCTGACCAAAATTCTAAATTCCATTTCCTGATTCATAAAAATTTGAAATACTGGTGTACATGATCACTTTTCATTAGTTCAGGTCAACAAAGGTTTAGTGTGAAACGGTTAAATTCAAACTTCTTATCATGAGTAACATATTTTCTAGGGATTATCTCAGGAAATGTTTTCAAAGATGAGAAAGGTAGGAGGTAGAAGTGATCAAAGGTCAAATGTTTTCCCAAGATAAGACAAGCAATGATGCTGAGTTGTTAATTTCTGACCTAGTTTTAATGGTATCTGTTTACAGTTTTATCTGCATAGTGACTATTCTACCCTCTGCTAAATTCATTCCCGTTGTATTTGAGAAACCATATCTTTTCCATTGTCAGTCTACAACATTCAAGTAGTTGATTCCTCATTGGGTGTTGGGAAAGGCATGTGAGCTAAATCTGTCTAATTATTACATTCCATGTTTGAGGTCACAGTGATTCAAGTTCAGGAGTGGCCTTAGGTGACTTAAACTCAGTTCAGATTTGGGGGATTTTTGATAGGATTATGAGTAAAACAATTATTGTTTTATTCATTTACAATTAATTTGTAAACTACAATTACATTTACAATTAATAGAATTACTGATATTGTTGAGTTGGTAGGCCTAGTACTACTGCTAGTTTTCTTGTCATACCAGTACAGAGAAAATGATCGAGCATGAAAAAAGGCAATTCTGGATGACATCATTTGAGCCCAGGATGTAGTCATGACTTAAGTCATTAACACCTTGGCCTTTTCTCTACATGCATTAATAAATTCCTTTTGTACTTCAGTTTGAGTTGTTTCTTTCCTTTCTTTTAGTTGAAGATCTAATTAATACCATAAGTTACAAGATTCCCAAGTCCAGTAAGCAATCTAGCATATTCTGAGTGTTTCTTGCTATTGACAATAGTGATAAAATATAGCCTAATTGTCTTAGTATTTTAAAATAAAACAATATTGAAAATGCAATTCAGGCATTTCTACGAATGTAAGCACTATTAGCTTGGGTTTATTTGACGCAGAAATGCTTGTTATACTCAAACTTATATTTGTTATGCTTAAAGCCAAATTATTTTGCCATTATTAATTTTGCATTCATTTCAACTATTCAACTATAAATTCAGTGAATACTGATCAAATACTGAAAGATTTATACAGTGTCATTTTTATGATGTAAATGCAAAGAAAAACAGGGAAGCATTTCTTCAGCACATCTTGTAAAACTTTAAGAGGAAGAAGTGATTAAAAAAGGGATGTAGCTTAAAACATCTGCTAATAGCACATTGCGATATGTTAATTTAGTTGCTTAACAAATACTCATGAAACCTGCTCTAGAAAGAAAATAAAACTATGAACAAATGCAGCAGTTTTCTTTTGGTTTGTCAGTTTACTTAAGTAAAGTTGATCTTCTTTCATAGACGTTTCAGTTGAATCTAAAAGTCTGCAGTCTGTTATCAATGATGCCAACATAATTTCTATTTCTCATGGAAGTTTTACTCCTGCCCCTTTTTAGACTTTAAGTGATAAAAAACAAAACCCAAACCAAAACGAAAGTCTGTGTAGGAGACATCAGCTTTCAAACTTTAATGATCATGAACCTTTTGTTTGAAAGAAGCAAGGTCACTGTGTATTCCTGTACTAAGCATCATATTTAGGTCTATAGTGAAAGCAACATGGCAGCAAAGAAATATTTGTTGACCTTAGGACTCAGCATTTTTCAATGTGTGTCTTTAAGTTGTAAAATTAAACCATACTCCCTTGAGCATAGTATCTTTTTGCAACATGATTCAAACTCGTTCTTTTGTGGAACTCAGACATGTAAATATTCAGACTTAGTCTACACAAAAATCCTCCAGTTATTTGTAAACAATACATACATCTCTAGAACCAGAAATCCTAGTATAGAAATGTGGCCAACATGTTAATGACAGCAGGTGCACCAAGTACCAAAGTCCATCGCCTCTTCTGGATTTTCTTTTCACACTTCTATGTGCTATACTTCTAACCAGCTAACTTAAGGTCAACTTTAGCATTTGGCTTTTGGCCATATTGCAAATTTTATAAACCAATGATACATGAATAAAATAATTTTTAAAAAATGTTTATGTTTCTGGAATATGGATGAAGGATAAACAGGTATTACCTCTACTGCTTTCATGGAACTCTATTTTGATATTAGTTCAAAATAAAAAGGTAAAGTAATACTTGAATAATTGTAGGTTGCCTTTTAGGCAAAAAAATACATAAGCATATGTTAACTTTATTATTTATTTCCTTAATCCTCAAATTAAAATAAGTTTCTTGATATTAAAGAATATATGTTATTATATATATTATTATATACATGTTAAATATGTATCTTATTCCTAGCATTTTACCAAATGCAGGCAGTATTAAAATGTGCTTCTCATATAAATAAGGCTGAATTTGTGGGTCAATTTAATTTTTGGACACATCTAGAGAACTAGTCAAAATAAAAGCAGCAACAGGAAAACAATGATGTAATAAAATTTATTTCCCTGTTTATTTGTATGTTTATTGATCAAAATGTTTTAATGAAGTAGTAAAGTAAAAGTTAAACATCCTGCTTTCTCAAAGAGCACCTAGTTATGAGATCTTATCTAAGTCATTTTCTTTGGAAAATGATAACATCCATTTTGAATGTTCCATAATAAATGAAATCTAATTCCCTAGCACATCAGTCATGATATTGAAGTCAAATAATACTTTTTAAAACTCTATTGGATTGTGCTAGTAGTTACCTTTTAAGAATAGATGTCACAAAAAGGAGTTACTTAGAATATCCTAAAGTTAAAAAACAAGTGTTAAGAACTATAAAATAAAATTAATAAACCATTTTTTATCTTTGGAAAGATGTCTTTCCCATTCTTAGTTACTAAAGGACTGAAGTCTAACCAAAATTATTTCCCAGCTCAACAGATAAGATTTTAAAATTGTAATCCTTTTGACTTAAAATAATAGTTAACAAAGCAATCTTCTCTAGTCATCTTTGTTCACAGAAATGGAGTCAAAGCAGCAAACAAAATGATGTGATGGGAAACACTGCAAGTTCATTTTAATAATGGAGTTTGGGGTAATAAATGAATCCTGTGATTGCAAAAGCACATCAATGCTGAAATGAAGGCGACCTGATCAATACCATACCAAATGAAAGAAAAATGAAGTTGCTATTTTAAATATAACTGAATTTTGTGAGTGGCTATTGCGATTATGGAATCATACCCCAAAGAACCATAAAATGATACTAAATACACTTACAAATGCTAAGAAACTTGATCTTAATTTCCACTAGACTCAAAAATTGTTTTTTACAGAGCTCCACAATAATCTACCACATGTTTTTTCTTTGTATAGCCTCCTTAATCAGAATATGATGTGTGGACACATCATTTGCTGATTAAAACATAGGTCTTCAGCAGTGTGATGTGAAGGGAGGATAGGGTCAAATTAAGGTTTTGACGTGCCTCACTGGATTTATAAAAGCCTTTTGTTTTCCTAGTATGATACTTTTAGAAGTCCTGTTGGATTTGTTTTAACACTCCACTCTAGTTATTTTTGGCACAGTTCAAATTTCAGAAGGGAAGTGGTAAGCTGTCCAGGCAAAATCTCCAAGGAGTTCCTCCCTGCTTAATGATAAGGAGAAATCCCGTCTCTTGTTGCATTATGGAAGATAAGACAGCACCTCTCAGTAGGTTCAGGGGTGTGTCTGGCAACATGAGAATGGGCCAACAGCAAAAGCAAAGTAGTGACTAAGAAAATAAATAAAAACCCAAAAATTCACTTATAAATTCCCAACTAATGACATGTAGGAAAAAACGAAAGGTTTTACTTTCATACTTAAACATTTTCATTTTCCATCTAAATGACCAGTTCTAGAATAAATACAATGGGTTAAAAGGCATTTTAACCTACTTTCTGATAACTATTCTTATTAGTAACTTTAAGCTTATTTCTGTTACTATTTATAAACTGACATGCAACTTATTTCTTCTTAGACATTGTTCAGTAATACTTTAATTTTCTCCTATGGGATAACTAAGCAATTTCCAACAACATTGGTGGTAACAACAATATTTCAACATCTTGTTTAAGTCCAGATGAGACTTGGTTTTAGGCATACGGAAACAGCTTTAGATTCTTTTCAAACACAACAATGCCACATGTAATTGAAACTCTCATCAATTAAATCGTCATGGCCTTAATTTGCTAGGTCATTTCTTCAGAAATTTCTTAATAACTTCTAGGAAATTTAGAGCTGTTCTGTTGCCAATTTAGACTATTTTGTTTTGCAATACTAATTTTTTTGTTTTCATAGCAGAGCAGGAGTTATACTATTACCTCAAGTGGAAACATTCATCAATATTGTAAACTGGAATAAGGGTCTAATAGACAGTATTTGATTCAGTTTTAGAGATTTAGAAAACTCTGTGGGTCACATCATAGAAATCTATAAATGAAACCAAAAGGGTACCTTTAAGTTAGTGAGTATCCTAATTGAAAAAGACATATTTGGTCACTGGTTAAATTTAAAATAAATGATTAGGATATTTTAAAAAATGTTACATTACATATTTTCACACAATAACAAAATTCATCCACCAAACTTAAAAAAACTTCTGACTTAACCACCAATAATAGCATATTTAATAAATATTGATGGCATAAATACTAATGAGGGAAACTACCTAGACAATGTTTGAAGTCTCTACCATGAGACCATGAGGTGTGACCAGTTCACATATTAGAAACGACAGCTTCCAGGTAGGACAAGCAGACTGACCTTTTTTGGCGAGGCTGTCGTTGGGCTCATACTTCTCAATCAACACCTGTACTTGCTCTTGCTTTAAAGGTGGGTAAAGTATTTCATTGAGGCGCGGATCTCGCTGCTTAAGGTTGATAAAATCCATCATCTGATCAACAGTAAGGTATGGTTTGCTTTTGGCACCACTAAAAAGAATGAAAACCCAGGAAGTTAAATATTTTTTCACAAAGTTTCATTCATATACTTGCATTTATCTAAAAGTATCTTTTATAACTACTGCCACTACATCCCAATGCCCTTGAACAATATCGAATGCATAATAAAATCCATACTAGGAAATACTTGCATCTTATTTGCTAAGATGTACCATTCTAATGAACAAAGAATTATGGGTTGTTTTTTCAATTATGAAACTGGAATTCTAGTTTAGGCATCAAATTCCTCCTATCATTTATTCAATTACTAATATATTTGTTACTCATTACTAATAAAATGGGTTGGGTATGTTTTTATTTTCATAAGTTAAGCTTTATCAAAAGTCTATAAACCTGCAGTATAGCTGTAGGTAAAATGGAGTGGCTCAGGCTCTTATTGCCGCCTGCCACCAGCCCCTACAGCTACCACCTGAGGCCTTGCTTCCCTTGCAGGTTTCATTGTCCATGTGTGATATCGTGTTGGTGCCAAAAGTGCTTGGGAGTGCAAGCCCGGGACATGCATGGACACATGGGCCTGAGAGGCATGAGCATGGGCACGTGTGACCGATTATGGACACTTGGGCTGAGAAGCAAGAGAGCACAGGGCATGCACATATGTATACACATGGGCTGAGAAGCAAGGGATAAAAGGGGCTACTCTGAGGCTAGGGTGCTTAGTTGCTGCTTCCTTGCCTGTTGGTCTGCTTGTGTCTGGTTCCCTGCTTTAGCAGTAATGGCCTGTCAAATCTATCAAGGCCTCTGAGACTCTATCCATCTGAAGACTGAATCCACAGTGAACCAGCTTGGCTGGGCATGCTTGCACAGTTGTATAATTCAAACTTCCCATTTAAACTTATTGACAACTCAAAGACAAGTTCAAAGGTAAATATTGCAGATCTTTAATAAATATTGATGGCAATAGATATCATAAAGTGAATATCTAATGTTATTTTCAGCAGCACTGCGCCTATCCTACATATAAAGAAATCTTTATTTTGTTTATTAGTTTTACACTGACTTTCAGGCATGTAGGTTTCAATATATCAAGAAAGGTAAATTATTATTTTCCCCACATTTGAACTGGTGTTTTGTTGCATTTCTTTTCAAAATTAATTTTTTAAAAAGGCAATACCTATATAATTTTGCATTAAAAACAAACCATTTTTTTGAGCTTGGAGGTTTCTTAGTAATTCAAACTTTTCATTTCTTGAAAGTAATTCAAAGAGATAAAATGACCGGCTCCAGTTCAGAGTTCTTTCTGTAACATGAGTTTATCTCTGTTCAGAAAAAATGCCTCTCCAGACTAGTCATAATCGTCAAGCTTCACAGAGTAACTTGAAGTCCTTAAAACAACTACACACAGCACCCCCGACAACAAGTCACAGCAAACTTACACTCAATAAAAGTAGAGGGACACAGATGCAAGATGACATTCAACAAATTACACAGAAGTCTGCATTGTACATGATGGATATGAAGAGATTTTTCCATCTTTCTCTATCACTGCTCAAAATTCCTGCCCTGGCCACCCTAAGTATCACTGTAAGCCAAAGAAAAATGGATCAAAATGTGTTCTCTTACAATTCAGAAAAGATGTTATCAATTTCAGGTCGAGGGCAAAGATTGTTCAGGAAAACTCTGTACACTTCTGGAGTGAAATCTTCTTGAGGTATTGAATCATTCTGGAAAGCAAAATAATATGGTCAGCAAATTGTCTTTTTCTCTCCCTATCTTCCTCCCTTCTTGTTTTCTTCTCTCCTTCCTCCCTCCCTTCTTCCTCTGTCCTCTTTTCTTTGTTCTAAGAGATCCGGATAAAGATTCAGAAAACACATATGAGGCCACATGTAGATTTCATTTGGACACTGGCTTTGAGTTATCAAAATGCTTATTTTCTCTCCTTTTCATTATAATTTAAGAATAAAAGTTTTCACTTTTTAGAATGATAAGGCAATCTCTTAAGTACTTTTACTAAATAAGTTAGACCTAGTGAAAACAGGTCTATGTAGCAGATTTCTTTAGGGTGCTTTAATTTGGCTTTCATCTTTTTTATTGTGATAAACTATACATAATGTTAATTTTCCATTTTAACACTTTTTTAAAGTGTGCAGATCAGTGGAATGAAGGACTTCACATTGCTTATGTGCTTACACATGCACTGTTCATATGCTGTTTGAATCCATGTGTTCGAATATTCAAAAAAAGGGTAAAGAACATGGAGACAGATGTTTTCAAAATAAAAACATAAATTTCTTCTTATGTGCCCTTTTTTCCCAAAAATGTTCCTCTGGTTTAAGTAATCTGATAAGCTGTAAAACAGTTTTTCTAAGTCAGACAGTAGTCATTATTATTTCTCACTAATTCCTCTTGGGCTATTGTTTTGGGAAGCAAGTCATTGATAGAAAGTCACTTTGACTTATTTTTTTGTTTAGTCTGGCTGCTATGGAAACAGGAAGCATGTATTTAAGTCTTTGTTAACAGGAAGGACACTCTTTATGCTATTTTCCTTTTTCAGGTATGTGTTTATATGATTATTTTTATTTTCAAGTCCTTAAACCAAAGAAAATAATCTTCCTTTTTTCCACAGTCATTTGTTCTGAAGTGCACTTTTATAGAAATATCTAAAAATTGTCTGAAAATATACACTGCTTGTTAACGGGTCAGAGAACTTAGTTTATTACTTGGCAAATAAAAGTAGTCTCACTTTGGTGGAACAAATGAATGAAATAATGTTTCCTTTACTAAGTCCATTTATGGAACAGGGAGCAATCTATTTGAGACAACTAGACAGAACAGGTATCATTATATAACCAAAACACAAGATATATTAGAGCATTTGGTTAAACTACCTGAATACCAACTTTGAAAATAAGAGCACAAATGCCCAGATCCAAGAATAATGGGAAATTCCCATGGCTTGTTTTATTGGTGTGTTGTCACTCACACTATGGGGCAAGTACAATCTATAAATAGGTTTCCAAAATTCCATTTAAGCATAAAATAAAAGATATCTCTCTGGTTAGAAGATGCATATATTTCAGTGCCATCCTATCTCTGGGTTAACCACACAAGTCTTTTTAAGTCCTTTTGTAAGCAGCTTGAAATGATCCTCTCTATCTTACTTTTCACCTGAGAGACAGAGGGGAGAGAACATTTAAAAATCAATACAAGAAAATACTCAATGGTTTTGTTATTCGACTCAAACAACTGACTACTGGTTTTTATCACCCCCAATTTTTTTCTTTTATTCTTCCTACTATTTAGTTATTCTTAAGAGTTCACTCTAGTCACTGCCCCCAACTTCAACCAGCACACACAGAGATCTTATTGAAGGACATCAATAATTGTCTTCTTTCTATTTTGACTGCATTTTTTCCCCCTGAAAATGTATATTGCTTGCTAATGGATAAGAGAACTTTTTGTCTTTTTTTTTTTGAAGTTCAGCATCCATTTATTTTTTTTATTAAAATATTTTAAAATTTACGTATACTTGCCATTAATTGTAATCCCCATCACCATCTCACCAGTGCACCATCACCTCAGTCCCTCGTGTTCCCATCTTCCCTCAACCCTCCCCC
>JAGFMF010011643.1:6635262-6646141 GCA_019455555.1 Galemys pyrenaicus | reverse complement strand
TCCCCTCCCCACCAGGTGTCCCCAGTCTGTCCTTGTGTCCTCATTTTTGGTTTCTGTGTCTTTATTGCTGTTATTGTTATTATTATTGTTGTTCTTATTACTTTCCTTGATCTTTATTTGGTTCCCTTCCAGTGGAAGCCCTTCCACCAGGGCTGGGTTTTATTTTCCATCTGTTCTCCCATCACATTTTGTTAGCCTCATATTTCAACACTTATTTAACTGCATTATGGTATCAGTTATATATACTTTTTCTATTCCTTTCTAGCTTGTAGATTCATACGAGCTGGGAAAAGTGCATTGTTTGTTAACTGGCCTAACTCCAAAGTATAGCAGAGTATGTACACAATAAATGTTTATTAAATGAATGAATATAACATAAGAAAAATAGAAGTGGATAGTGAGGATTCTTGGGTTGTGTATTTCCCACAGAATACCAGATTCAAACTAACTCACTTACATAAGATTCCAAATACATAATTTCATCGAACAAAATGCTTTACTAAAAATCTAAACATTCTTTATATCCCAAGTGTGAATCAGGATTTCCTATTAAAGGGGACAAATTAATGAAGTAATCAGACTAAACACAATGTTATTTTCATTACCAGATGGATGTTAGCACATTAAAAAAAAAAAAGGACAAAACTTCCATATAGTTGACTTTCTTTGCTCATTTTTCACTTGTCTAGTTTGATTGATAAAGATACTCCAAAGCCTTTGGGGTCAGTGTGTGAACATGAGAGAGAAAACATTTTGTAGAAAAGACTTAAAATGAGCATCATTATAGCATATAAGAGTTATTTAGAAAATGGTATAGGATAGTTATTTAGAAAAAAATCTATGGATAATTTATAATTACTTACATTTTTAAAAGGCTGAAATTCACAAAGCTCATTCACATTTCTTTTTCTGGGATTTCATGATTTGGTGAATTGAGTGGAATAGATTTATTATCTCCTATTTGAATGGGGACTAAGGAGAGGTTGGGAAAGCCCAAGGTTTCATACTGAGAGGTTATGTTTAGTGTTCAAATACTCACCTTTGACCCCTTCTGACCATATCATAAGAGAGTGCATATTCTTTTCTTTGCCCACAATCCACCTTTACGTGCTCTCATTACTGCCTCTATCACAGTTTTCTCTTTATTGTTTATCATATCTAATTTTCTCTACTATATCGTGAGGTTTTTAAGGAAAGGGATTATCTATCATTTAATTTCTTTCTGGCCCCAGCATGATGCCTGGAATATGCCAGACACGGGTGGTTGGTGTTTGTCAGACAAACCCAGAGGGCAGGACCAGACTTTAGGTCTTCTGACAGAGAGGCCAAGACTTGGTCCGCCATGTTATGTGTCCAACGCAAAACAAATTGCTAGTGATTATTTGCTGTAATTGTTATCAAAACTTTTTGAAGTTCAAAGCAGGCTTATATTTTCCACAAAAGGCAAAGTATTGGCAAATTAAAACAACAACAACAAACAAACAGTGGAGTTACTTCATTTCCATATTTATTTATAAATAATTTCAAGATGGAAAGATTGCTTTAAAAGCTTGGTGGCATTTGCATTTTCAGATTCCACGGACCCAGTTATGGCACATCCACATGTCAAATTAAGAATAAGAAAAATGAAAAAGAAAAGTATGCATGAAAAACACTCACAGGATACTATGACTCAGTATTTACTGAGCATGTACTATATGTGAAACATGTAGTTCTAGGAACTTTACTTGAATACTTTTATTTAATTCCTTGCTAACTCCTTGCATGGTTAGTGGCCCCATTTCATAGATAGGAACACTAAGATGCTGGAATTTTAGAAAGCTTATCTAAGATTCTTGCTGAGCAAGGGGGCATGGGTGCTACAATTTGAATCCAAGTTGCCTGAGTCCATAATTTACATTGTAATCCAGTAAGCTAAATGTTCATATCAGTTTTGGGATCTGGTTTATATTTTAAAATCCATTTACATATTAAGAAATTAATTCTCTAATAAACAGGAATTTAACATTCAAAAAAATGTTATTTTAAAGAGATACTATTATATTTCAGTGACCACTAATGAATCAAGTGCACAATACAGATTTGTCTTGACAAATTAATAGATTATTTCTGAGTAAATTCAGGAATTCATTCTATTTCCGATATTCTTGTTCTAAAAGCTATAAATCAAAAGCTGAGTTAGCCAGGCAGAACATGAAATAATGACAAATAAACTACTCATAATGAGCTGAATACTTAATGTAGCTTTAAAATAAATTTTTTGATATTAGTGCTTTTAGGAGTCACAGCTACAGAAATCATATTTTTGATTTATATTTGGATGTAAGACATAGGAAAAAGGCAAGTATTACAGCTATTCTGGGAAAAGTTCTTTTGTAAATTTTATTTATAGTGTTCTTTAGTAAAATTTATAGTATTCTTTAAATCCAAAATAACTACTATATTCTTTGGTATTATATATATGTAATTCTTAACTATTGTAAACTTCTTAAAAAGAAAAAAATGGATTTACTCCTTACCTTCTCTCATTAAAATACAAATATATATGCCACACTATGTCAAGACTACAATACAACCCCAATATCACCGAGTGGTTTCACGTTATTAATCCTTAAATAAAAGGCAATTTGGTAGAAAACTAATTTCAGCTCACAGAATGTTGTGGGTAAAGTGGTAATTTCGTGAATATGGAAAGGTTTTCAAAGATCTCACTGGAAAACAGTTTGATTATTACTAGAAGGACAGTAATTGCTTTCTATTTTTTGATATGTTACACCTATTAACAATTAAGGTAACTTTGGCCAACAACTGTAATCTCCGAAGCAGTACCCTCGAAAGGAATGTGTTATTCCAATGGATCATGTTGACCAGGATACAAGTTCAAGTGCATTAATTATCCCTAACAATGTGCACAAAGATAATGTTCAAAAAATCTCAACAGGATATCCACTGTGTTTCTGGTAATGTATCTATTTACAGAACACAATTAAAACTATCTTGGACAACTGCTAGCTATTAAACAAGTCTCCCAGATATGCAGTCCTGTCTAGCATTTATGTAACCTTTTCTCCTGTGCAGTATTTAAAACACCTCTTCTCAGTAGATCTATAATCCTTTTGCTAATTAGTGGATATTTTCTAGAACCACTGTTCTGTAGATATGAATTTACAAGAATCTAAAATATAGTCAGTTCACACAAACATTTGTTTCCTAGTTCTACCAACTACATTTGATTATTTTGGGGTAGGAGGGAGGCACGTGATTTTCTTCATGCATTATAATTTTATATGCCCTTCATTTAAACTATACTTTATTCTGAGTAATGTCCATCCATAACTTTACGATGTAGGTTGATCACATTTTTTAAACTCTCTGGTTCCAGGAAATTGTCATAACATTTAATTTACTAAAGATAAATATTTTTTCAACTTAAACTTAACCCCTATAATTTGAATCTCATTGTCCTTTTAAAATGTCTCCAGTTGACACTGGCCAGAAAGCATGAACCTATAATAGACATAGTGGATTATAAAAACTCAATTTCTATTTATTGATTGAATTTCCAGAATCTAATTGCTTAGAAAATTGCAATTTATAGAAAATTGCTTGATGCATTTAATTTTCTATTCAGCTCCATTTTCTATTCCTTCTTTGCCTTAGCTAGACTTTTCTTTGTATCTCTTTCTAAATGCATGTCTCACACTTACTTTTTTATGCTTAAATGCAGTTGTCTTTTATCACTTACTCAAACCTGTAAATTCTTTCCAGCCTCTGGACTGTTCACACACTGTTTTCTTTTTCTGCAATGAGCTGCCCTTATTCTCCATGGCAGCACTCTATTCCTCTTTCTCACCAATTCTCTCCAATATATACATATGTCAGTTGACTAACACCACCAATTAACACTCAAGTTCTGGGTCTTGAGGCCTGGAACTTCATTTCTCACCTACCATATTCTCAGTGCTTGCAGACTCCTAATAAGCACTCAAGAAATATCTGTCGAGTCAAGACAGGAGATTAACTGTTACATCTTTCAGATTCCAAAGCACCTAACACAAGAGCAACACATGCACATTCAACCATTTTATTTTGCTTATTAAAGTGAAGGTTAAAATGTTTGGGGGAGTCTCTCCATAACTCTTTCCAGTATTTCCAGCTTTTTACACCAACAGTGGGAATCTGAGTGTGGAGAGGCACTCTTTTTTTCTATCATCTATCAAAGTTGTTATGAACTTCACTTTTCTGAAAAGTATTCACAACTACAATTGGCTGAGGAATTTAACAATAGCACTCAATACTTTTTCATAATTTAATCATAAATTTAAGGATGGCTTCTCAACTTCCTTCAGTGCTACTTGAATGTTGCCAATATGTTTCAAGAGGCTCAAAGGCTCCTCCTGTAGCATAAGTGTTATCCATGGAAAGTGCTTACTTGTTGCTTGGAAACTAGGATAAAAATAATTTATAATAGAAGAGTTCTGCATGCAGCACCAGAAAAGGGTTTTATGCGATAAACTCAGTTCTCTTAGAAATGATGGTCCAAATTCTTTTCCGGTCAGATAAGTAGAAAGGCACTTAAAAGAAGGCAAATTTCTTTATGTAGTTAAAATATTTTGAGTTTCTTGACTATGTCAGGCACTTTTAAAAAGTATGTTACATGTTTGTCCTCTCTTCTCTTACCATATGTACAAAGTAGGCTCTTAATTGCTTTGATGCTGTATACCTCTCAGTAAAATATCTTGAGCACAGCCCTCCAGAGTATAAACATGTATTATAGTAATTATTAATTATAATTACTTTATAAACATGTATTACAGTAATTATTGATTAACTTATAAATTTTTAACTATTCTATTTCTTTAAGAAATTGTATAGTCCCAAAGTTACTTTTTGTTGTTTGATTTAGTTCATCTGTTTGTTTTTCTCTACATAGCACATATGAGTGAAATCACATAAATCACACATCTACCCATACATTGGTCAAAGGGCACTTAAGTTGCTTTCCTGTTCTTGGCTGTTTGAAATAATACTGCACTAAACATGGGGCATATGTATCTTTTGAATTAATGTTTGTGTATTTTCTTGGTAAATATCTAGAAGTGGGAAATTGGATCTTACGGAATTTTTGTTTTGAATTTTTTGAGCTATCTCCACACTGATGTCCTTAATGGATGCACCAATTTATATTCCTACCAACAGTGTATAAGGATTCCCTTCTCACCACATCCTCTCCAACATTTGTTGCTTCTTGTCCTGTAGATAACATTCGCACATTCAGAACCACACTTCTCTAATAAGAAATAACGAACATCTTTTTATGCACCTATTGACCATGTGTATGTCTTCTTTGGAGACGTGTATACAGATCCTATGCTCATTATTAAGTAGGTTTGCTTACTTTTATTGTTGAAATTTATGACTTCTTCTTAAGCTAAAAATCTTAAAAGGATGAAATAAAATTAATATTTCAAAAAGCATCTTAATTGTAATTCATAACTATTTGCCAATATTTAAGATACATCAAGGAATGATCTATACTAATAAGAAATTTAAGCACTTGGTAACAATATTTTTAGCCTACACTTTATACACTGTCTCTCTCTCTCTTTCACTTAATTTATAAAGAACAAGCGTTTTCTCTAGTTTAAAATACTGGCACTATGGGGGGTAAAAGGAGTATAATTGCAATGACCCTACATATTGTGAGTATCAATAAATAAGTACTTAATTTAAAAAAAAAGAAAATAAAAATTTTCTTCTTTTTTCTCTTTATTGTATCTATATGAGAAAATAGAGGTCAACTGAACCTACTATGGACATCATTTCAGAATATATGTAAATATATTCTATTATGATTGAAGCCTTCAACAAATAGTGATTTATGCCAATTCTGTCTCAATAAGATTGGAAAGAGAGACTTATGTTTGGGTAATCCTGGGACAAGAAAGATTTTGGTTTGATTATTCAGAACTACTTAGTAGTGCTACTTTCAGAAAGGTGCCATGCTTACCCTCGAAGATGGAAGACTACAAGCTTCTAAAGCAGTTTCAACTCGCTTCCGGTCTGCTGAAAACAAGCGGTAGATGCTGTGAAGTGAAAGTACAACAGTGGAGAGATGTTTACAAGGCCCAGGGACCACAGCACTTGTAGAAGACACCAACTAAAAACATTCCCTTGAATCAAACCTCTTTAGCATTTGTCTCTTAAAAATTAAGAAACACCCATGTATCTTTCTACTAAAAAATCTACGTGTGCATTTTCAAGTGTAAATGTCTAATATAAAATCATTACTTTGAGATAGTGATGATGATCCAATTAAACAACATTGCACTGAATAGCCTCTAATATTAAGCATCAAAAGAAACAGTCTTGATAACTTTTAAAGATATATGTCATTAATATTAATAAAGATATTGAGAATTATTAATTTATAGCAATTTTATTAACAGAAAGAGCACTAGTAGGCAGTAAGTCAACAAATGTCAAAGACATTTAGCTGAGTCTAGTCTAGCGCTGTGCTTTCTTTGGTCAGTAATTTTGTTTTAAATGTAGAACTTAAGTAACAGATAATGCACTATAATGACTTGGATTTATTGGTCTACTAGAACATTAGAAGATATAGCATCTGGAGATCACCAGTCCCACAGGGAATATGGTGGAGTTAAACTGCTGTTGTCTTCTTTAGTTGGACTTTTATTCTTTAGGTTTTCTCCCAAAAACTGAAGCCTTTCATGACATAACTTCTTGAATTCTGTTGATGTTTGAGTTTGCAAGCTCTGTTTTAGGTTATTTTGGTAGAAAGAAACCCTAAAATCATCCAATTTGCAATCCTAGAAGCTCAGATGGTCTTTCTGGTTTAGCAACAAGGTTGCTAAGGGGGGTAGGACCTCCCCTTTCTGCTTTGGTGTTTCTTGAAAATGATGTCACAGGAAAGGGGGAAGCTGGGAATCTCTGTGAAGAAACCAGGGCACTCACATGAATATGGAGTGTGAAGGAGGGGGGAGTCACCACGTATTTTCAGGATTCTACTCCATTTAGTGGAGACACTAAACAGAGCCATGGCAAGGATTCAAATCTTTGAGAAAAAGAAAATGAATAATGGGAAGTGCTCACGCAGCTTACTTTTTGAGAGGAATTCGTCCTTCTGGAGTTACTTGCAGTTTAAGTTTAGTATAGCTGTTGGAGAAGCAGAAAAAAAAGTGTTTAATTTTTAAAAAGCTTTTATTGAAGAATAAAATACACATAAAAGGGCTTGTGCATATGTTCAGTTTACTGAATTTTAACTCGTAGTCCAAATCACTTCAGTTGGCACCTAGATCAAGAAAAATGAACATTGTCTCTTCAGAAGTATACCGGAAGTCCTTTTCAGAGTCTACCCCCCAAATGAACTATTATCTTGACTTAACAACAGGGTATTTTTTTTGTATGTTTTTCATTTTATGTAAATGGAACTACATTCTTTTGCATCTGGCTCCATTCTCTCAATATTATGTATTTGAGATCCATCCATATTTTTGTTTATAGATGTAGATTATTCACTCTCATCGTAGAATAGGATTCCATTGTGTGAATATAACAACTATATTTATCTCCTCAACTACTCTGGACATGTGGCCAGACAGCTGGAGCAATAAAACGTGCAAGTACCATTGACGAATGTGTAAATGGCACTGATACCTTTAGAAATTGCACACACTATGAACTAGCAATCCCCATATCTAGCTATAGTTGCAATAAGTTCATCAGAAGGTATGTTTTAGATTGTACCTAAGATTCATTCATAGTGTGATAGCTATAGAAAATGGATATTTGCATTAGAAAAGCCGACTGGATGCTTTCCAGCTATAGCATGCTATATTTCATTTAAAACAACTTTATTTTTCTTGTCCCTTCTACTAACATTGCCTCCTAACACAGATGTTCAGGTAATGTCTCTTAGGTGAAACATAGTAAGAGCTAAGATCAAAGATGGTAAAAAGAAGGAGAAATAAAGGAAGACAGAGAGAGGAAAAGAATATATGAAAGGTCCTCAAGGTGACAAACTAAGGACATGAGATAATCATTCACACAAGGTAGGACCTGTGAGGTACTGGCTAAATAGTAAAATGAATTTAGAAAGAATATAAAAGAAAGGTAGGAAGTGTCTTAGATTTGGAATCATGGGTCTGTCTCATAGAAGAGGGATGAGAGAAACTATTCAATTAACTAGAGGACCACCTTGTAATTCTACCACTCACATATTTGATTTAAAGGCTTCTCAACTTTCCAGACAGTTCATTTGGCTAAAATCATTGCTTTGGCTAAATAACTTTTAGAGCAGCTGATGAATGGTTTGGTAATCCATTTTACTTTCTTTATCCTTTTCATTCTGCCATTTATTCTACATCTTTTTTCTTATTAACAGTTGCTGTGACTGTCTATAAGAGCAGGGATCAAAACAGTCTATTAATTTAAGTAGGCAAGGAAATCACTGTAGAGTCTATGAGAGATCTCATAGAAATCATAAAGACATGAGTACCATATACTGGTCATTCTCCTTATATTAGGAATTGATACAACACAGACAGATGTAGAAGTAGACTCTGAAGTTAGTAAGTTTTGCATCTGTGCAGTCTGCTAGGATTTCAAAGAGTCTCCTTGTGTGTCAGGAGCACTGACATTCAGAGGAACTCAGGTGAGGTATAACATGTACGTGGAGCTTGAAGAAATGAGTGATCTTTCTTGGAAGTTTTCCAGTTCCAAACAGTAGAGATATCAGTCCTCTAACAAATTCCAAAGGGAAATTTATGTTTATTAATGTGAGAAGCCAGTGCAGCACAAACAAAAGACTCAACAAAAGAGAAAGGAAACTGACTCAGAAGAAGCAACACCCTTAGCCATAAAATTAGAGCTACTTACGCCTTTTCTAGAAATGCTTCCCTGGACATATTTTGGGCCAGCAGGTTTGTTGCCAGACTGAAAACCTCATTTGTCCATTCCTGTAAAATGTAAATCACACTAGCATTAACTTAATGCATTAACTTATTTTAGACACATGTTTTTAGCTAACCTACCAGGAAGTCAAATTAATTTAAGGTCATTCCTTCCTTTCTTAGCAAAAGTTTGAATAATGAAATTCAAATTTCCGAGTGACTACTTCTTTCCTAAGGAAATACTCTTTACACGCAAACATTATATTTCTGTTTTTAAAAATCTCTACTGGTTAGGGATCTGGCATGTTTCAATAACTGAATGCTTTTTTACTACTTTCCTTGCATTATAAGCAGAGGAAGAGACATAGATAGAAAACTTTAAAATATAGTCAAATGTATTATCAACATGCCTATAAATACAATCTTCTCACTTTACTAATCTAATCAAAGACACTATACATGGACATTTAAGTATTAGTTACAGTTGTAGACCTAGTTGCAATTGCCCAAACCCAGTTGCAGACATACTTCCTTTCATACCATATCAGTACCCTCTCTCTCCAACTTTGTCTCTGCTCTCCTTATCTTTATCCCTGCCTCACACCACTCAGCAACAATCTAACTTGACTTATAAAAAAAGTGGAAAATAGCAAATTTTCCAAAAATGTTGGAAGTTCCAAACTAGGTGAGAATTTTGTTTTTTGGTTTTTTTTTTGCATTTTTAAAGTTTTATTTATTTTATGAATACAAGCACTGGGGTACAGGCCAGAGGTGTGGGGGGTGAGAGAATCCACCAGACAGAGTGGGGAACAGAACAGGCAGATGAACTGAAACACACTGCTGAGGGAAGCAGCGGGCAAGGCAGGAGAGGTCTGCCTGCGCCATGTGGGTTCCTTCCCTGGCCAGCAGCAAGGATTGAACTCGTGCTGCAGTGGCTGAAGTTTGCTTCATAGTGTGTTGCTTAACCCACTGCGCCACCAGGGAGGGCCCTGGGTGAAAATTTTGAATATGTAATCAATATTCTGGATCAAAAAACAATTCTCAAAGGGAAGGTGATATGCAAGCTAAGTGATCTAAACATCCAATGTCGTATTTGAACTGGATCCCTCCTCAATGCAATCATGTTTCTTTTTTTTTTTAAAAGACTTATTTATTTATGCATACAAGAGCTGGGATACAGGCCAGAGTCACAGGAGGTGAGAAGATTCACCAGACAGAGAGGGGAGCAGAACAGGCAGAACAACTGAAACACACTGCCGAGGGGAGCAGCGGGCGCAGCAGGAGAGGTTTGCTGCACCATGTGGGTACTCCCCTCGGCCGGCATCAGGGATTGAACCTGTGTTGCAGTGGCTGCAGTTTGCTTCATAGTGCTTTGCTTAACCTGCTGCGCTACCAGGGAGGCCCCACAATCATGTTTCTTATTTCAACAGTTTCTATACCTACTTTTGTTATTTCTACTGTTGTTTGCTGGTCTTTTGTTGTTGGATATTTGCAATAGAAAAACCAACTAGGTGCTTACAGTTGAAATATAGTGGGAACTACAGGTAATTAAATTCTTTCTAGTAACATTAAAAAACTAAAAAGAAACAGGTAAAACTAATTTTAAAAATTATAAATTTTTTATTTATTGATAGTTTTGTAGGATAACTACAAATAAATTATGAATAAATTTTGCAGTATTTCAAAAATATTAATGTTAACATCAATATAAAATTTTTGACCTATTTTAAGTTCTTCCTATAAACTAAGTCTTTGAAGAGAAGTATGGATTTTACACCCATAGCTCATTTCAATTTGCACTGGCAAATCTTTCAGAGTTATCCTAAATCTTTAGCTCTTTCTGTGGATCCTTTATAAAGGAAATTAAAGGACCCAAATGAGGATCAAGGAAAGGAATAAGAACAATATTAATAATAACAATAACAGCAATAAAGACACAGAAACCAAAAATGAGGAGTCAAGGACAG
>JAGFMF010011643.1:6533728-6635212 GCA_019455555.1 Galemys pyrenaicus | reverse complement strand
AGGGTTGAGGGAAGATGGGAGCACGAGGGACTGAGGTGATGGTGCACTGGTGAGATGGTGATGGGAAATACATGGGGATTACAATTAATGGCAAGTATACGTAAATTTTAAAATATTTTAATAAAAAAAAAAAGAAAAAAAAATAAAGGACCGTGCCATCACCATCTTCACATCACAGCCACAATTAGCTCATTTAAAAAGTAAAACAATTTATTTTCATCAAAAACTTAGAATGCGAGTATCCAAATTCCCAAACCTTACTGGCCTCTTGAAGTTTTCCAAGAGACTAAAAAATTCTGATTCAGGCTGCATTCAGGGCCTAAAGCAGTGACCAAGGAGACCTTATAAATAACCCCACTCTTGGTTGCGGGTTGGTTTCAGTCTATGTCAAATTGAGCTAAAGCAGCTTATGTTTTATGTTGGTTTTCCCTGAAGAAGCCCCCGTGATAAGGATTTATGAAGAACAGAATTATTACCAAGTGTGCTCTGGCACCATTAGAAAGAGTGAGCAGGACAAGGAAGAGATGAAGGCAGAAGTGAACCCACATAGATGTTAACTTTGGCTTAGTTCCTGCATAGACCATGAGTTTTCAGTGAGGGGTCAAAGGAACTGCAGTGTGGTGATCCTTGTGTCTGTTGGTATTGGTTAAGGGCTGCTGGAGCAGATGGCAATCCCCAGGCATCTCCTGCTCTCCTTGATAGTAGGCTAGGTTCATCCCAGCAACCAGAAAGAGCTGTCAACAAAGGGTCATAGGTGCTGGATTTTGAGAATGAAAGTCCACTGAGGTGCTGTTTGTGAAAATGGTGAAGAGATTGTAGAGTACATAGAGGCAGAGAACTTCTAGAACTTCCAGAACCTCTACAGCTTGATCACATATTTAGGAATTCTGGGCAAATAATCCCGCTATACACTGTATAGCAGGATGTACCCCATTGGGGAGAAGTGGTTCATATATTTCCTAGAACATCTTTTTTCAAATTTCCATTTGCATGCACATCACTAAGGGTCTTGCTAAGTCCAGATTCTGATTTAGGAGGTCTTAGAAAGGATAGAGAATCTGCATTTCCAACTAGCTCTCAGATGAGGTCTGTGTTGTGCCATATGAGTAGCAAGGCTGGAAAGCAGATTTTGTAGCACTAACTGAAAGCTTGTTAAAAATGCAGGATTCTAAACTTCACACCAGATCTTATGACTCAGAAGCTGCATTGTTTTCAATAAATCTTGAAATCACAAAGATCTCAAGTATTTTAACAGTATCCATAAAAATATGAAGATGTCTTGAAATAATGAAGTTCTCAAGACATCTTCATATTTTTATGGGTACTGTTAAGCCAGTGATAGCACTTCGAGAAGAGGATTGTTTTAGTACCTAGTTTAGGCAGGAATATTCTAACCTTGGTTTACTCACTTCCCAAATAATGAAATGATTTGGGTTATTTGTCTTAGAATAGCCAAAACCCCTTACAGTTGTCAGATGAAAAACATGGCTAAAAGATAGGACCTGAACGGCTTACAGCATCCTGGGCTCGTCATGAGATTATGGCTTGCTTTGTTCTCATAAACTGAGTGCTGGGCCCTAGTGAATTTGCACTGGAAACATAACTTCTTATTTAATCTGGAGGATTTGTTTTTCTGCCTTCAGAGACAAGGTGCTGATGACTGCCACTAAACTTGTTTTAGCCCCTGCTGTTTAAACCCTAAGCTTCTTAAGTGATAGTTTCTGCTTTATAATCAATCTTTTCTCATAAAGGGAAGAACAGGAACTCAAGCTAGAGAAAGTGGATCTAAAGGTCAACTTTCCTGGAGTTTCCTCTGGAGTTTAAATGTGCATGCTTATATCTCAGATCTGGAGATTAGTTCTGTAATTCCTTTCCCCAACAAATGTCTGTGCAGTTAATGAGAAGTCACGTCTTGACAACATTAGAGATACCAAGTTTTGCTACCAGGTCACAAAGTCAATGTATTTCTATTTCTAAGATAATTTAAATGCCATCATTTTTAGCACAGGGCTTATATATCTGCTTAATACTCTTACAATTGTTCCGTAATTATTAATTATTCTCATAAATATGATTTGAATATTTACTATGAACTGAGCTAAGTTCTTTGTATCCAATAACTTATCCCCACAACAGTTCTCTAGCAGGTAGGTACTGTTATTAGTCTCATTTTACAGATGAAAATTTAAGGTTTCAAAGCACTTAGAACAGTTACTTATGTCCTTAGAGGTAATTCAAACTACTGTTTGGAATTCAATCCCAGGCTTCTTGGACTCCAACACCTGTATTCTGAGAGATTGTATTTTCTGAAATTTTGCTCTAGAAAATTTTAGGGTGGCTGATGCATATAGTTCATTGAAATAAACACACTTAATTGCATGCTGCACAAAATACTGATTTAGCACTTACTATGAATTAGACACTGTTCTAAGCATTTTGCAAGTAATTAACTCATTTAATACAGCCATCCTGTGAGGTATATTCTATTATTACCACTATATTTTGCAAATGAGAAAGCTGAGGCTTGAAGCACAATAAGTTTACACAGCTCGTTATAGGCATGCCCGAGATTTGAACCTAGGAAGTCTGACCACCTTACCACTACATCATGATGCTGAAGTTAAACTATGAAATTTGTGAAGTATACACCTTGCCTCTATGCTATGATGGTTGATGATAGAGGAAATGATGATGAGATAGAGAAGGGTAAAGTTAGTCACAGACATAGCAAGTCTAAAGTCTTGCAACTTTGATAGAGGTAGGTCAGAAATGCAACTCAGACTTGCTTTAACCATGGAAAGAGAGAGATCCAATCATAACATGATTCACATTTGACCCAGGTTCAAATACCCATCTTGCAGCAATTCAACTCTTCCCACTTCTGAGAAGAGAGGGAAATTTCTTCCATTGGAAATTTAGAGTTTTTTTTATTTTTGGACTAATTTACAACTGCAAGGGATAAACAAAGACAGTCTTCTGGAAGGAAAATCATTACTTTAGATGTTTCTGTTTCTCATAGTCTTCCATCATAGTCCATTATACTCTCCTTTCCTCCTCTCTCCTGCCTCTGCCCATTCCTTCTTACCCAAAACACAAATACTGGTATAATTATCACAGTTCCAAATTTTACAAATCTTAAATCTTTTCCATATTTACTGTACTTATATAAATATACACACACACTGAAGACAGTGCAATGCAGCAATGCAGATTAATTCTACATTGTGTTTCTCCCTGATCCTATTCCTATTCTTCTTTCTTTTCTCAGGGGCAAACTCTACTTTAAAAAACAGAATCAAAACCGTATCTATTTTCATTTGGAATTCTAAAGAGAATGTTGTGGATCAGAGTTGAGCAAACTAAAGGCCAAGGCCTAAATTCAACCTCCCACCTGTTTTGAAAATACTTTTATTGGAATAGAACCACGTTTGTTCATTTATGTGCTATCTATGGCTGCTTTTATGGTAAAGTGACAGAGTTAAGTAGTTGCAACAGAGACACCAAGGGAACAAAATTTTTACTAAATTTACAGTTAAAGGGGCCTCCCTGGTGGTGCGAGGGGTTAAGCATTGCACTATGAAGCACCCCCTGCAGTCACTGCATCATGAGTTCAATTCCTAGCCAGGGAGCTGACCCACATGGGACAATAGACCTCTCCTGTCTCTCTTGCTGCTTCCCCTCAGCAGTGTATTTCAGTCAGTCTCTCTGTTCCCCACTCTGTCTCTGGAGAATCCTCTCACCCCCACACATCTGGCCTGTACTCCAGTTCTTGTATGCATGAATAAAATCTTTTTAAAAAATAACAGAAAAAGTCTGTGGTTCCTTGTTATGGACCACATTATGCTTAAAATATTACATAAATCATATCATAGTATATGAATCTTTTGACCAGTAGCTATTAATAGCCAAAATTACATCCTTAAATGTGTCCTTGCTTCTGCATGTTGATCTAGTTCATTAAGTTTAACTAATATACTCATTCACTATAGAAAGGTTACATTTACTAATCCAATATTTAACTGATGGGCACATAGGATTTTTTTCTTCAAAAATGTTTGTTTGCACAAAACTACCTCTAGTTACTTTGGGTCTCATCCATGAGACCATCCTAGCTTGAATGTCATGAAGAACTCCTAGAATCCAAGCATCTTCATCACTGCTGGAAGCTACTACTTGCTCATTGGTGTGGCAAGGGTACCAGTTTCCTACTGGCCTTGCAGGAGAGCTTTTGTTTCCACCATACTCCAAAGTGCTTGCTATTATCAGGATTTTTGGAAATACTTGCATATCTAATGAACGCAATGTGGGACCTTGTAGTGATCTCAATTGCCATACTTGATTTGCCAGAATGGGTATTAGCATCATTTGACATCCTACATTCTTTTTTCCCCTCTTTTTCTTTATTTATATTTGTTTGACATCAATTGTAGTCCACATGGATTTCCCACCACCATTTCACCAGTGCACCATCACCTCAGTCCCTTGTGCTCTTTCTGCCCTCAACCCGTACCCTCCCCCCTCCCCACAAAGTATTTCCTATTTGTCCTTGTCTTTTTGTTTTTGTTGTTTGTTTCTTTATTATTGTTATTATTATTTTCCTTGGTCGCTTATTTGGCTCCCTTATATTCCTCCTAGGAGTGAAACCTCCGGTAATTTTCTTTTGCCTTCTGACTTATTTCGCTGAGCATAATCCCTTCTAGCTCCATCCATGTTTCTATGAATGACTCTAGTTTATCTTTTTTGACATTGGATAGTATTCCATCTTGTATATGCACCACATCTTCTTAATCCAATCGTCTGTTTTTGGGCATCTAGGTTGTTTCCAGGTCTTACCTACTGTAAATAGTGCTTCAATAAACATAGGGGTGCAGGTATTCTTTTGAATCAGTGTTTTTGTGTCTTTTGGGTATATTCGTAGGAGTGTGATTGCTAGATCATATAAGAGTTCCATTTTTAGTAGTTTGAGGAACTGCCACACTGCTTTCTATAGTGGTTGGACCAGCTTGCATTTCTACCAGCAATGTAACATACTACATTTTTAACCCATCTTTCTTTTAGGGTATATGGTCTTATCTTTAAAAAGGGCACTGTTATTTTTTTTTTTTTCATTTGTAGTTTGAGATTAGATAGAGCTCAAACAGAGGTCTGTGGATAGTACCAGTCCTACTAATAGACAGTGACACACATTAGCTATGTGTTGTAAAATAACACATTGGGCATCTACAGTGATCTGATATGAAGCAGACAGAGAAAAGGCAGAATGCTCTCAAAACATGTATTGATTCAGGAATTGTTGAGGGGGGAAATGAGAATATTCTAAAAGGGATACTGAATCACTCCTCTCTCACTTTCTCTTTCTCAAGATTTATACTATATAATTATGTAGATAATTATGAGTGAATTGTTATCCTAATGAAGTAAAAGAAGTAACGAATGATAATAATCTAAAAGCAGGTGTTTCCAAACTGGCTGATTTGGAAGCTTCAATTTGTTGTATTGATTAATCTTTAAAAGATAGAAAATGAATCCAAACTGGGAGCTAAGAGGTAAAGTTATCATTATTTGCAGATGACATGATAGTATAAATAGAAACCCAAAGGACTCCACTAAAAGCTACTAGGAATTAATCAGTATATGAAGTAGCAGGCTACAAAATCATATATAAAAATCTGTTGTGTTCCTATATGCAAACAATGAACTAGAAGAAAAAGAAATAAAGAAAACTATCCCTTTTATAATCAGATCGAAAATAATTAAATGCCTAGGGATAAACTTAACCGGAAGTAAAGGACCTGAAGAAGAAAAACTTCTTTAACAATAAGACATTGTTAAAGAAATGAAAGATAACAGAAATATTTATTTCCTGCTCATGAATTATAGTAGCTAAAATTGATAAAATTGTCATTTTACCCAAGGTAACATACAAATTCAATGCAATCCCTATCAAAGTGTCAATGGTTGTCTACAAACAAATAGAAAAAACATTGCTGAAATTTATATGGAACTATAGAAGAGCAAGAAAAGCCAAAACAATTCTAATAAAAAAAAAAGAAGAAAAATGAAAGTGTTACACTCTCAGAATACAAACTGTACCACAAAGTCATAGATATCAGAGGAGTACAGTATTGGTATAAAAATAATCACACTGGAATACAGCAGAGGTCACAAATGAACTCATACTTATATGGACAGTTAATTTATAACAAAAGAACTAAGAGCATACAATGGAGGAAGGACATTCTTTCAACAAATTGTGTTCGGAAAATTGAATAGCAATGTGCAAAAGAATGAAACTAGACTACAGTCTCATACCATACACAAAAATGAACTTGAAGTGGATTAAAGAGTTAGATATAAGACCTGAAATCATGAAATACATAGAAGAAGACATAAGCAAAACACACCATGACATTGACTTCTGTGGAGTGTTTTGGTGGACTTAACACCAATAGTAAGAGAAACGAAAGCAAAAATAAACAAATGGGACTACATCAAATTAAAAAGCTGATACACAGCAAAAGAAAATCTCAGTAAAACTGAAAGACATTCTACTGAATGGGAAAAATATTGAAACATTATATATCCTACAAGGGGATTTTAACCAAGATTTACTCACATGACTTGATTCAAGAAAAATTACCTGAACTAAAAATGGGCAGATCTGTTCTCTAAAGAAAACATAGAAATGATCCACAGGCACATGGAAAAATATTCAACATCATTTATCACCAGAAAAATGCCGATCAAGTCACAATGAGATACCACACCCATGAGAATGGCCCATATTAAAGAAGACAACTTTTAATGTGTATCTTAAAAAGAGATGTGCCATGTAACACAGCAGTTTTAGTCACAGGTTCTACTCAAAGACAAAAAATTAGTTTGAAGGTACACATACATTTTTGTGTTCACTGCAGCACTATTTATAAGGTCATGGAACAACTTAAGTGGCCAACAACAGATGAGTGGATTAAGAAGAGGTGATTTATGTCCACAATAGAAAACTACTCAGCTATAAATACTTACAAGAACATGAAAGGAGCTGGAATGGATTATGCGAAGTAAAATAAGTCAGAAGGAGAAAGACCAATATGGGTGATTTCTTCATGTGGAACAGAAACAAAACAAAGAAACGGATGAAGCTATACCAGAAAAAACCCTAGAAATATGACTGTAACGAGGGAAAGTGGGGGATGAAGAACCAAAGGGGAAGGCGACCAGTGTACTATGGCAGAGGATTATGGGTGTTTTGGTGGTAGATGTGGTATTTTAACATACATCTGAATAGGTGTAAACCTATACCCCTAAATCATACACAGCATTACAAAGCAATGTTACTCCACTAAAAAAAAAAATACAATTTTTTTAAAAGCAAAAGTTCTTGGATTAAATAATAATTATAAACAAATATTTTAATATCTGAGAATTAGGAAAGTCCTAACAATTTTTTAAGGATTTATTTATTTATGCATACAAGAACCAGAATATAGGCCAGAGGTACAGGGGGTGAGAGGAGTCACCAGAGACAGAGTGGAGATCAGAACAGGAAGATCTACTGAAATACACTGTTAAAGGCAAGAGTGGGTGAGACAGGTGAGGTCGCTGTGCTATGTGGGTCACCTCCCTGGCCTGGGATTGAACCCGTGCTGCAGTGGCTGCAGATGCTTTACAGTGCGGTGCTTAACCACTTGCATCACCAGGGAGACCCCAGTCCTAAAATTTTAAATTCCTTTCTGTTTTTTATTTATTGACAATGCCTGGCAATGCTAATGGTGTCATTCTCATTATCTCTTCTTATAAGTGGGTAGACATTTGGGATGTATGAAGGAACATCACACAACTCACACAGGATTGCATTGCCTGGCTGAGCAAGCACTGCTCTCACATACAGGAAGGCATCAGAATTCATCTCGGCAAGTATTTGTCTTAATGGAGCAGTAAAGACTCTTTTCACAGTGAAAGGTGGTATATGAGCCCTAAAGACTTTCATTAAAATCAGAAAGGACTATCTAGGATGTCATTGCATTTATGATACTATATATAAACACTTGCAATTTTGATAAAATTTCTGGTACAGTTTCTCTATTAGGTGGCAGTGAAGTCTTGTATTTTATAGTCAAAATGTTCTATTTTAATCTCAGACATAAAGATAAATGGTAGTCAAATTTAATATAATTACTGAAACAAAACAAAACCCAGGAAGTATATTAGGACTCCATGTTATTACTATTGGAACACTAGAAAATCATATTACTCAATAAGGTATTATATCAAGGAGAGGTGCATAATTACTTTCAGGCCATGTGATCTGACTATCTTTAGACTACCATTACAAAAGCTCAATTCAAACTAGCCTATGTAATATGAAAACTTATCAAGGGCTTTGGGTTATCTCCTATAATTGAAGGAAAAATTGTACACACAGCAGCAGCTGAATATATTTATAATAGAGGATATTCAGGAACTTGGGGTCTGAATGACAGGAAGACTTTTTCCACTGCTCTTTCACTGTTCTCTCATCCTGATGGAATTATTCTTTCCCCTCCTGACCATCTTCTTCCCCATGGCCACCAAAGAGGCTCTGACTGATCTTCTCACTTCCAAGATGAAAAACCCTGGGAAAGGACTCTGATTGATCCTCTTTCAGAACAGTTAATTCAGGTAAAAACCCAGCAGCCATGAGAACCAAATCAGTGGAACTGGGGGGAGAAGCAGTGAAATTTTGCAATTTTGATAAAATTTCTGGTACAGTTTCTCTATTAGGTGGCAGTGAAGTCTTATATTTTATAGTCAAAATGTTCTCATTTGCCTTTCAGGCAAAGGATGGAAGATTATAAAACACCACATATATCCATTCAAAAGAGTGCTATAGAAAAGAAGATAGCAAAAAAGGTTGTGTTTCAATTAAATGAATTGTGTGGGATTCCGTAGTTCTGCATCACAGTCTTTATAAAACAGGCAACAAATTCATACTTGTTGATGAGTTCAATGCATGAATGAATGATCATACAAATGAAAAAAATTACATCATGCTTTTAAATTTATGCCTCTCAAAATTAATTTTTCAAGTCTTTTCCATTATTACAAATTAGTATTCTATTATCATTCTTGGTTACAAGGTTTGTGGTGTGAGCTTTATATATGCCCTATTATAATTCAAATATGCTAGAATAGGTTATAAAAAATGACCCTCACTATATAAAGTACAGTTTTAGTATCCGAGCTTTTAAAAATACTGGGTGTTTTAATATAGAGAAACAAAACAAAGGGCCAGATAAAACCAAGCCCGTATAAACTCTAGACATCTTACTGTAGATCTGAGGCTCCTAGAGGGGGGGTAGAGAGCAAATTGTGGAGGGGATCCAATGAACTGGTGCTGGAGGAACATGGGTGCCTTGGTCATGGATATGATGTGGTGACTTATATCTGAAGGGGTTTGATCCTATACCTCTGAACAAATATAGTGTTGTAAACCAATAATACCTTAATTTTTAAGAGATAGACACACACATTTTATTCTGGTGTTGTAGTCTGAAAAACTGTTGCCTGACTATCTTTCCCCAGGTGAGACTCCTTGATTGGGCTAAAGGGGCGTTTCTATGCCTGAAGGTGAACTATAGTATATCTGCAAAAATCCGTATTTTAGTCTACTTTCAAGAAGTGTCAGCTGTGGCACATGCCTAGTCCTTTTCTAATACCTCTGTCGAGGTCCTCTTCCCAATGGAACACATTTAATGTGGCAAAATCAAATTATCATGAATGTTAGGAGAATTCTTCAAAAGGAAAAGATAAACCTCCTCTCCTCAACTCCACCCAAGAGCAATATCCACGGCCACAAGTGGGAAGATAGAGAAAGATGTTAGCTCTAGCTATGAGTGCATGATGAGAGGGTTTCAGTTACAGCAGTCTGAGTCTCACAGGTTATTTTGAGTATCAGCTGGGGAGTCATACATTTTCCCCTCTGGCTTATTTTCTGAATGGGTGTTCACTTTTACAACTGAGAGTTTGTTAATCGAGTGCCCAGAAGTGAAATCCCTAAAGCTTCATTTCCACAGTGTACAACTCAATCCACCATATTATTGAGATAGTCTTCCCAACATCCTCCGCATGTCACTTCTATAAAAACATTTGCTATTATGTCTTCAAAGGCCAGCAGTGTCGTGCTAATTGTTACTTAGGTTGAATGGACCTCAGTGCTATGTATTATAGATAGTACCTAAATGTATGTAAGCAGGGCCTGTAATTATAATTGATACCATTGTTTGTTTATTTTAAATGTGACTCAACTTGGGATAAAAAGAAAAAAAGATTTAAAAAAAAACAGCTAATCATTTTAATAAGATGTATGTCAAACAGAAAAAGAGGAGTGATCATAATTTCTTGGGCGTTAAGTGGTGCTGTTTATCCATTCGAGGAAGCTGTTTGACAAAATTAAAATTGAATTTCTTGACAGGTACGGCTTCATTAATTGGTAACTTGACATATGGAATTCTGATAAAATATAATTTTCTCATTTGGAAATCAATTTGTCTTAAATACCTTTTATTTTTTGTAAACTAGATTCTATCCCTTTAAAGGTAGGGGGCTCCTGGTCCTCGTGAGTCTATCCAGGTAATCTGTCCTCTACTGTGAGAATATTCTTTGCCTTTGGCTCTGATTGCTTCATCTTCATCAACTCTTATTGCTAATGGAGGCAATGGAAGGGTGAATCAAACACAATTTGTTCTTGTCTTCTAATTTAAGATTAAATTACCATTATCAACTTAGTTAATGGTTCCTACTTATTCTCATATTGTTGATACTTCAGCTAGTTTACTTAAAAATAGACTTTACTGGATTTCTAATCCCCACTCTGCCACTTAGTAGCTGTGGGACCCACTGCTAATAATGTTGCCTGATGCCAATTTTCTCCTTCTCCCCTAACAGAATTTGACATTATTCAGGTCAGAACACGATCATTGAAAAATCATCATTTTCAAACTTTCCAGAAGCTGGATAACAATGTGATATGTGTGGAATCACATATTAGCAGAATTGAGGGTGGGGTGGGGTAAGGGTTCTGAGAAAATGGTTTCCTGATGTGGAGACACTTGTTTTGGTTGTTGGGAACACAAAAGAAATGTCTGGAACTGCATTGCCATCTTGATATATGAGATAAATGTCCCTTATTCTGGAGGAGCTCAACCTTGTTATCCTTGAGGCACTGAATCAACACCAGATACCATGAAAAACAAACAAATAAATAAAATACATGTGAATTTTAAAAAATCCTTAATTTGTATAAGCTGCTCAGTTTAGTTCTCTAAAGTTTAGTCAAATATAGTCCCCTATTTGCTGGAATCATCTTGGATGATTTTTTTTTTTTCTTTAACCTGTTTAACATTCACCTGCTTTATAAATAAAATGGAGAGAATAGTAAGACTTCATGAGACTGCTGAGAAAACTGAACTAATTTGTCTTAAATGCTTCGACCAGCAAGTCACAACTCATGTTTAGTAAATAGTAGCAATCTATAAAAAAATTATCATTGGTCAATGCAATACATACGTAGTTTAAAAAAATGTCCAGAGGCTTTATTACAAAGCCATATGGCACTCTTCCTGAGATCTGGTTCTTCACAGCTATTTCCAGCATTCCTATCCTAAAACTTTTTTGTAGGGTTCTCCCATGTTATGAAACAATATATTTATACTGGATTTTTTTGTTGACGATTTTAGAGTTTATCAATATCCAGTTCTGATTGATGAGGCTTTAAATTTGTTATCCTGTCGTCTAGCTTCCATTTCCTTATTCTGGATAGAACTCTAATTAGAGCTCTTTTTTCCCCAGTTGCTTCTATAACCTTAAGCAAATACTTACACCATTCCTTGATCTACCAATTAAAGGCATTATCACTTGGCCTTTCTGTTTGTGCGAGAACATTTACTTACCAATCCTTTTATTTCCATCTGTTGCTAAGTGAAATTTACTTTTTCAATTGTCATGATTGAAATGCTTTTATCTTGTGCAGTAAACATAACTGCTTAAATTATTGCTTTCAACTTGATTCTAAATTTAAAACCAGTAAAATAAAATTTAATGATCATAAAATTATGCACATATCAGACCATGGATTTCTTCCTTGCTATATGTGATCCACATAACTTTCAAAAGGGAACATTCCTAATACCTTGAGATAATTTGAATCTTTTTGGGTTATTCCTCTTGTTGATGAACGTCCTGTATGTTTTAAGCATGACTTATATTTGTTTTAAGCATGGCTATTCCTCTTGTTGATGAACGTCCTGTATGTTTTAAGCATGACTTATATTTGGATAACATGTTTCATATACATTTATCCTTTATGGTTTAATTTTATTTTGGGAAGGAAAACATTAAATCTTATTAATTTATCTAATATCATCCAGCTTCCTACTCATATTGCTTAAACCTATTAAATTCCTCCATGTGCTAAAGACCAGTACCTCCCCCCACCTTTTTTTTTTTTGCTTTCACTTATTTTCTTTCATATTTCCCTCTATTCCCTTTTCTCCTTTTCACTGGCTAGTGCATCTGTAGATGAACTCTGCCATTATATCTTATTTTCTCTTACTGATTTTTTTTGTCTTTTCTTTTGGTAGTTTATTTGTTACCTTCATTTTTGTTGGTTGGATTCACATTCTGAGACATTTCCTTCATGTTCTCTTACAATGGTTTCATAGAATTTTAATTTTATTACACTGCTTATTTTTGTTACATATTTTTCATAATACTTTGTTCATATCTTATGGATACAGTTTACTGATAATTCTAAGATACTTTCTTTTTTATTTTTCAACTAATCATTGTTCACTTGGTCTCCTTTATTATTCAATATTGTAGTCTTTTTTAAAAAGATTTATTTATTTATGCCTACAAGAGCTGGGGTACAGGCCAGAGTTAGAGGAGATGAGAGGATTCAACAGAGACAGAGTGGGGAGCAGAGCAGGAAGATCAACTGAAACACACTGCTGAGGGGAGCAGCGGGCCAGGCAGGAGAGGTCTGCTGTGCCATGTGGGTCCCCTCCCTGGCCGGGGATCAGATTCACACTGCTGTGCCATGGCTGCTTCACAGTGCAGTACTCAAGATGCTGTGCCAACAGGGAGCCCCTCAATATTGTAGCCTTTCTCAATAACTTGTGGATGTTTTGTTGTTAACTCATATTTTAGACTGGGGCAATAAAGGGCTGACTGGGAGTCAGCCTCTGAGTACCTTATTGGCGTTTTGACTTTTGGGTAAGTGTCTGGGTGCCAGCCACTGCAGTGTGGTGACCATAAATACTAGAAAGAAAAGAGCTTCAGTCTGGATGCTTCACTTGAATGTTAGCCACCATATTTCTTTTCAAATAGCTTGTTTAATTCCATAAAGAACACATGCTCAGTTTTTTGACTCAGGAAATAGATTACTGTCAATTATTCTATATGTGGAACAGGGAAAAGTGGTAGAAAGGATGATAGTTTTACCCCAAAATCTGTTTTCACTACCAATTCTTACTCCTTGTTCTGCAAGTCTGGAGCCCTGTCAGTTGCATCTGTGCGGTCACTGCCTTTCTGTAGCTCTCTATGTAGCTTAGACTGTGGTTTTCTCCAATCTGTTTATCATTTTTTTCCATTTTCTTCCTCTGTAAATGGACTCAATTATGTCATCTCCCACCTCCTCATCTTAATCTCTTTACCATTGTGTATTTATGTTCCTTAACTATCATTTTCACAGCATCTCAAGAAAGATAAGAAGTCACATCTGTGCTGATGTGTTTTTTTGGGCTAGAAGTATCTTAAAATTTGTATCTCAAACAAAATGTCTTATTTTCTCTTCCAAACAGACTCTCCATCTCTATAAATGCAATTCCAAAACCCCTCAGATCATCATTAGTTCCTTCCATCTTGTGTCACGTATCTCATTAATGGAGGAGGTCCTTGAGCTTCATATTAAAAATGTATCCAGAATCTCATTTCTTACCACCTCTAACCCAAGCATTCTAGGTTTCCTGTTTCTCCTTTTATACCCTTAATATATATATATATATATATATATATATATATATATAAACTGACAGGGACCCCAGACTTGCAGAATAATACATACATATATATATATATATATATATATATGACAGACATCCAAGAGACTGAGGTCAGGGACACCTTCCTCCACAGTCACCAGAATAGCAATTTCTGGTACTTATCTGAATGTAAGAATGGAATTGAAGTCTAAGTTGCTTTTTATTCTCTTTATTATGAATGTCTCTCTTTTGACTTCTGAACTTTTAAACTTTTATATGGATATTCCAGATGGGTGACATTTTCACAATTTAAAAGTTAAGATATGCAGTCTTCATCTGCCCCACACTTATGAAAACTCAAGTGCAGAACGTCGGGTGAATTTCATTTTCCAACAAAGGACACCCACACTGTTAAATTTCAAGATTAATAGTGCAACGTATTGACACAGTAAGAACCTTGTCCTTTAGTTATGACTGGGGGGGAGGACTCATGCATTTTGTTAGTATAATAAGGACAGAAATAGCAATGAATGAAGATTTCACAAAACACAGTAGCCAAGAAAACTAACTTCTCTCATTTGTAAACATCCAAAACATTTTTTTGGTGCATGTGTGTATGTGTATACTGATATGCATGCATATACATATACATATATGTATGTATATGCATACATATATTATATATATGTATACACACATATGCACACACTTATATACTGCTCCCAAGGTGGTCATAAAGTTTCATTAAGTCCCAAATTATATTGCTGAAAATAATATAGGGGGGACATTTCTCCTTTTCTTAATTGTTTTGTTTAAAGAAAACTCAGACCTACAAGCATTAGTCACTGATTATAAATTGATCCTAAAATTTTAATGTATGTTTGTTTTCAAGAGCTCAAAAGTCACTCCCTCCCTCTCTCTTTCATTTCCCCCTTCCTTTTTAAGTTCCTTTCTCTTTTGGCTTCATAAATTGTATGTACCACTCCAAGATGATTTGAACTCCACTACTGCAATAAAATAACTCCAACCAAGGCCACCAATGACTTCTATATCATTAAATCCAATGGTCAATTCTTTGCATACCTCTGACTTCACCTATGAGCAGGATAATAAGTCTTTTCCTTCAAGCATTTTATCTGACTGGCTTCTAAAGTCTCACTTGCCTTACTGCCACCTCAGCATTCCTTATTATCTTCTTCTAATTCTTTCTTATCTCCTCAATTTCTTCACCTTGGACTACCAGTGTCTCAAGTGTCTCAGGTCTTGGACATATTCTTTACGTATAGTTCATTTCTTGATTGACCTCATCCAGACTAATTAAACACTGTCTATAACCTTATGACTTTCAATTTGATGTATTTCTTTTACCTGGCACTTAACTCCAACTACATATATCTAACTATATACTTAACATACCCACCCGCTTTGGTGTCTAACAATTATCTCAAAATGAAGATAATCTAGATAAAACCCTTGCTTGGGTATATTGCTAATACACTCAAACATGCCCATCTTTAAATTTTCCCTATGAAGTAAGTGGTCTCTTGGGTCAAAATCCTTGATTCTTCTTTCTCTCATATGCAACATACAATTCATAAGCATATGGTCTTGATTTTGGCATTTATGTGTGTTTATGTAGATATATATGGAAAACATGCAAACACAGATACAGTTATATCGATAACTATGAATCTATAGGTATTCATTCAGACCTCTGTTCATCTATTTCATCTCTTCACAGGTCCACCATAGTCCAAGTCATTGGAAACTCAATATATTCCAGTAGTTTCCTACCTGGTCTTCCTGCTTCTCTCATTGTTTGTCCCCTTACTGTCATATGTGCAATCCTGACTAAAGGACTAACATATCATGTACCCTCTAAAAAACCCTCCAATGACTTCCATCTATCCTCACAATAAAATCCAAAGTCCTTCAAAAACCTACAGTGCCCTATAAAAAATACGCTTCCATTACCTCTCCAATCTCTTCTGCTATTACTTTCTCTCCATTTTGCTCACTCTGCTCCTACCACACTTGCCCTTTGCTGTTCCTAAAGTATATCAGGCAAGTTCCAGGCTCAGGGACTCTGTACTTGCTGTTCCCTGTGCATGAAATGTCTTCCTTCTAGAGATCCACAGTTTGCTCCCTCATCTTCTTCAAGATTATGCTCGTATCATCTTTCCAGAGATGATCGGATGACCAAGCTGTTCACTGCCCCTCCTCCAGCATTTCCTACCCCTGCTTACCTTCATTTGATACCACTTATTGCTAATATACCATGTGGTTTCGCTATTTGTTATTTATTTATTGTTCTCTTTTCTACACTAAATAGTACACTCTACATGAAGAGGGCTCATTATTCTGTTTTGTTCAATGTTTTATCACCAGCATCCTGAACAGAATTCTGCACAATGCAGGAGGTTTAATAAAATTTGCTGAATAATTAAATGAGCAAATGAGTCCAAGCTCATTCTTTTATGGATGAAGGTTGTATACAAATTGTTGAAGGACTTGAAAACTCATGTCTCTTTAGTAGGAAAGTGCAACTAAGATTTCAGATTGATGGACTTCTTCTTCAGTGCTCTCTCTCCCCTGAACCCATACTCTCATGCCTCATATGATCAATAAGAAGGCCTGCTTACTTCTTTCTGTCTAAAACAGTCAAATTTAAGACTTTGCTGGGAGAAATATTTCATTTGCAGTATAATCTTCTTTCCTGCTACAAGCAAAGAGCCTATGTTTGTTTTCCCCAGCATCAATTTCTCAACTGCCTGGTCTGCATTTATTTAAGTAATGGGATGACTGTTGTGGAGTGAGCTTACAAAATACTGTGCAGTATTCGTGCAATTCTTGACTTCTAATTTGGTCTCCACAAGTCATCATCTGTCTCTCCTGTGCTTTAATTTACAAGCAACACGATTCTGTCTCTCTTCCCCTTATAGGGCATGGGATGCTCTGGTTAAGAATATAATCCAGCTCAAGGTACAGAAACTCTGCTATTTCAAAACCTTTGTTTTAGTTTCCACATTAGTGATTAAGAGGGCAGATGGCTTTCCATTTCTTGAAAATGTCATTGAAATATCATGATAAGCCTCATGTTTCTTAGACACCCAGAGGACTCCAGGAATTGTTTGGCAGATGAACAAATCTGACGGTTGAGGAGGTACTGATTCTGCGCTGCTAAATAATATTACATGCTTCCCCAATTCTCAGTGGCTCATTCTTTTATGGATGAAGGTTGTATACAAATTGTTGAAGGACTTGAGGGATCCAAGGTAAAATTTACAAAGACTGTTTTTCTTCTTCCATATGAATTTAGATCAAATGGGAGTCCCAAGTCTTATTCAGCCCATAGTCTGGTTTGACTCACATGGTGTTTTATTTAATTTATATATTTGTATTTTTTTATGTATACTGGTTTACAACACTGTATATGATTCAGAGGTATAGGCTCACACCTCTCTAGTAACACATGGTGTTTTAAAACAGCTGTTGCCAATATTTACATTTTAAAAGGATTTTCAGTTTCTTTTAGAGGAAAACAAGGGTCCAGCCACACTGAGTGCACACTTCTCTAAGGAAGAGGTCCTCAAAGCGGGACTAGAAGCATTAGTGTCACCTGGGAACTTGTTAAAGACATAAAGACACCAAGACTAAGGCTCACCCAGATCTGCTCTGATTCGGTCCAACCATGCTGTTTTTAACAAGCTCCCGGGTGATTCCGCTACATCCTGAAGTCTTGTAGAGACTGCCCCAAGGTAACAATCGGTAGGAGCAGAATAACACAATACAGTTGCAATGACAATGTGCTCCCTAAGTTGTGACAATGCCCCCACTGTCTGGGTGTCTCTGCATCACAACCCTGCCATGCAGTTATCAGCACACTGCTCAGACCCTGCAGAGATGTACCCCTACAAGCCTAAGCTGACCCCAGCCATCTGAGAATTTGTGCCTGTATCTGTTTCAGGAGTTAACTGCTGGATGAACAGAGGAAATGAAGAAATACATCAGCACCCTACATTGGAGTGGGGGTATTAAGGGAGACTATGTTTCTTCTAGGGAGAAAAGTTTCTTCTAGGTTGAAGCTGATGACCAAGTAAGTGAAGGGTCAGTGTGGTACTTGAGGTAGCGTTCAAGTTCAGGGTCTGCATGAGATAGAAGGAATCAAGATGAAAGTAGACTTGGTGGCTGGAGACTCTCTTCTGAATGAGACAAGTGGTTGGCATCGTAAGGATTTGATTTTTTTTTTTTTTTAAAGTGTGACTTGAAACTCTATAATTATCTTCTTTTTTAAAAAGATTTAAAAAAATTATTTATGGGAGGGATTTTAAAGGATCCCTGGGGTCAGGGAGAAAATTGGGAAGCAGTCTGGTGACCAGAGTGTATCTCCAGGAGGGTTTATTAAGATTTTATCGGCATTCTCTTTTTTTGTTGCCATTAATATAGTCATATTTATCATGTAGCTTATACCTGCTTCCCTTTTATTTGCTGATATTTCCAACCCAGCAGTGTTATGAAGTCTTGAGTGAGGAACTGTTGGGGATTAAGGGCAGGAGAGTAAAGGCGAAGATGCTGACATTCATCTCTTCCCTGTGCTCCCAGAAAGTGAGGTTGCATTTGAGAGTCCCAGAACAATAGCAAACATGGGTGTCCTTTCCTGGTCCCCAGAAAGCAAGGGGTACAGAGATAAATTAAAAACGCAGAAGGCAAATGTGAAACTGCTCATTTTCCAGAAAAGGGGCTGCGCCTCAAGGGAGCACAGAAAGCTGATCTTTAGAGTATAGAGGGGTTGGCAAATCATGCTGATATAATGTAACATAACAAAAAAGTATAACTGCTGTTTAACTGTGAGAGAAACCACATATTTAGTCCAGCGACAGAGGGAAAAATTGAGACATGGCTTTCTCCCAGCTCTATCTTTTAAGGGAGTCAATTAAAGAATAACTTTAAAATTCAATTTCAAGTGATTTGAGTAGTTTGGAAAGCATGAGATAATATGTTTAAAAAAGTTTGTGCTGGTTTTGATTTTAAATTCTAATTTAGACTCAGGAGATTTCTCACAAGTCTGCTGTTGTTGCAGTCGTGCAACTTCCTTCAGATTACTACTTCATCTGAGCACCCCGTAAGGGAGTCATCCCTTTCCCACATCCTCACTCTAGGCTGGTGATTTATTTCCTCTAGAGGGCTGGCTCTCATCATTCCAGAATGTTGTATCCTTAACAGTGGAATTATAACTGGCCCAAAGAAGGCACCTGGCATATGTGTGTGTGTTGAATGAAGGAAGGAACCAGAATCCCTTTGTAAACAAGTCTTTTGGAGACATTCAACTTAAAACAAAAACCAACTTAGGTCAAGAGTTCCATTCAATGAGACTAGCTGTTTCCTTTGATGCTGTCTTTGCACAATTGTACATTCGTCCTGGAAGTTAAATATGAGGTGTAGTATTGTAAATCAATACCAATAAATTAAAAGGATGGAAAGTAAGGTTTCAGAGTAAAATTGTGTTTATAAATCTTAACCATCTAACTGAGTGATTTAACGAGGCGGTTCGGTACATACCCTAACAGAATACCACAGCAAGGGAAAGCAAATGTATTCTGTAGCTTCATGAAGTAGACTAGGAATACCTAGTCTAGCTGCTAGAAAAATGTCTATAGATGCAATCTTGATAGGGAATGTTATAGTGCTCAGAAATAAAAATTCTAGAGAAAATTAGTGGCTAGAAACCCACAGAGAAGAAACGTAGCATGTTTTAGTAAATTTAGTATGTTTTTATACAACTACTCAAAGGTTTTTGCAACATAAGACATGCAGATGGATTTATAATATGAAATTTATATTGATGCTTAGCAAAAGCTTCCCTGATTCTCATGTCATTTATTGAATATTTTTAATTGAGAATTAATGAATACCATGAATTGGTCAATTCTTAAAGTGAATATAGTTACTATTGAAGTAAATATTTTGCAAGTATTAATATTTGTTTATCTATAGTCATCTGTCCAAATACTGAGAAATGATGCATGCAACTCTACAAGTTACCACCAGGACATCAGGTTGAGAACTATGCAAGGCACGTGCAATGCTGTCACACCATGTTTCACTGAAGTGGTCTCTCCAAGCAAAAATTATAGGATAGAAGCAAATGGGGTTTTGGTTCTTAAAGAGAGAAAGTAGATTATGTTTGTAACACAATTTTGGAGAGTAGTTTCTTAAGAGCTCAGAGTATAACTGGTTGGCATTATATTCATTCCATTATAAGAATTGGAATCAATGTTATGTAAATGTTGGAAACAAACCTCTATTGTAATCACTTAAAGGTCAGGAGCCCAGAAAACTGTCAGAGCACTGAGGGATAGAAGGGATAGAAAATTTTACATTCTGATGCTAAACAACACTGGCCTGACATCATCTGTAGTTGTGATCTGTCTCTATAATGACACAGGTAAGATACCAGACTTCAAAGTATTCTTAAATTCATATTTTTAAATCTTGAAGGAAAGTACATGAAGGGAATAGATCATCACCAATTGCCTCTAACCTGCAAATATGGAAAAGCAAAGGTCTTCTTTCAATATATTCATTTCAGGGTTATTTTAACAGCAACTGGATATTTTTAGAGAAAATAGCAAACTTTGAGCCCAAGGTTCTAAGAATTCATAGCTTCTTGTTTGAAATAAGTTGTTGACAGTCCAGTTGTTTCTGTATGCATATGAAAGGAGAACTATCTTGGTAGAGTAGCAATCCCTTCATAGAGGGGCCAGGTCTAATTCATTTTCTCTAGTCCATAGCTGAATAAGTATTATTAATTACATTTTTATTTTTCATTTTTTTATTCTTTATTACATTAATTGAACAACCACTATGTGCATGGTCATGAGCTAGATGATGTGAAGATAAAGGGAGTTAAAAAGGTATTGATGGTGTTTGGCTTCAATGAAAGCACTGAAAAGGGGATGAAGTTGGATGTGGCATGAGGTGAGGCTAAAAGAGAATGAGTTAGAATATGATGCCTAAGGGAAATAGAATGCATTTTATCTGTTTATTCTTTGCAAAGAAATGATATCAAATGCCTACTGAAAAATCTCCATAATTCTAAGTAGATGCCATTATTTGAAAGTATTTGAATTACACTTCTCCTTGGCAGCTGAATTATTTTTAGGTGAAATTTTAGCACATATTAAATATGTAAAAAGCTTAGGTTTTCACAGGCAAAAGTACAAAATTATAAGGATTCAGGTTGCAGTGACAAAGTTCAATAGTTCCTATCCACCATACCTTGGCCACTTCTTCTTGGAAAGCCACGAGATTCAAATGGGAGATGTTAACTAAGTCGGGTCCATACACCACTGTTATCATGCGATGTTCCAGGCGTCCGATGTTCCCCACATCCAAAAGTTCTCGCAATTTGGGGTCCTGGATAATATATGTTGAAAAAAATTAGTCTATGAACAGAGATTCCAACAAGGTAGCATAATTTCAATAACATTATAGTTAAAATGACTTCAAAACAAAGTTGTCTTTATTCTTACTAGAAAATGATTATGTCCTTCATCTCACAATGACCCAGAGATGAAATAATTTGCCCAGAGGTCATAGAAGGAGAATTTCTGCCTCCAGATATATGATCCTTATGGGATCATATTAGTGAAATAAGCCAGAGAAAGCTAAATACTGTATGGAGCCACAGATATAGAATCTGAAAAAGCTAAACTCACAGAAACAGAATAGAATGTGATTGCCTAATACAAGGGGATGAAGAAATGGGGAAGTGTTGATCAAAGTGTACAAATTTCCAATTATAAGATGAATAAGATCAAGGGATTCAATACACAAAATGGTGATTACAGGAATAATTCTATATTATATACCTGGGATATCCCAAAGGAGTAGCTCTAAATGTTTTCATGGCAAAAAAAAAAAGAAAAAAAGAAAAAAATAGCCATTACATGATGATGTGATGCAGTTGTCAGCTAAATGCTCTGGTGTTAATGATTTTATAATTATTTATGTAAGTATCAACTCAACAAGTTGTACACCTAAATTTACATGATGTCATATGTCAATTATATCTCAATAAAGCTGGGGGGAGACAAGGTCCTCAGTCAAGAGCTCTTTCTGTCATCATGTCATTCAGTAACTATTTGCATATGCCACAATTCTCCCTCCCCTTCCTCCTAATTGTCCAATGCATCGCATATTGAAATTCAAAATCCCATCCTTTTCCTCAATTCATGGACACATTCACATAATGATGATTATCATAGAATCAAAACAGAACATCATCTAGAGATGGAGTAGAAATACATCTGCAGTTCAGAGCAAGGACCCTCTCTAACGCTGAATGAAAATGGGAAGAGACGGCTTGCTCAAGTGAACAAAACGGCAACACTTGACACGATCATGCTATTTTCAAGGACACACTGAGATTTGGACTTAGAGAAGTTCTTTTGTCTATTCAGAGCAATTTGCATGCTTTGGAACATTGTAAATGAGGATTCCTTGGAGATAGAGTCCTACTGAGAAAAATGAAACCACTGAATTCAACAACCTAATATAGGGTTCAGTTAGCTTGACTGAATTAGTTTTCCTCTCACAGGATTGTCTTTGAAAGGCTTTAAGGTCCATGCAGAAAATTAGCATCAACTCAATCACTTTGCAACTTGGCCGCCAGCTTCTAAATTAGGAATAAACTTGTATTTTTATTTATTTAGCTAAATGCTGGGTAAACAGGGGCTAATTATTGAGGCTGGTTATTCTGATCCCTTGTGAGGTTTTTATATACAGCATCCTTACAAAGAAGGAGTGGACTAAAAAGGAAGAAATAAGAAAGAAAAGAAACAAAACCTTCCCAGTTGAGTTACTTGATTTGGTGTGATTAATTTTCTCTTAAACAAGCTTTCTCCTTTGTTTGATGGCGTGAGGAGGAACATATTCAGGTAAATTATGAAGAGAGAAAATCCTATTACAAAGCTGTGTCCAATTTAACTAAAACTTCAACCTGACTAAAAAGTTGATAATTTATCAAGTACAACAGCCCTCCTACTGGAAAAAAAAATATGTTGACTCTTCCAACAACCCAATAGGAAAGATCAAATCACAATACATCAATTTGACTGCCCTAGAAATGGAGAGGTTTACAATAAAAACATTACTGTTCCCCAGAAAAGGGAAACTTTTGGCATTCTAGTATTAATGAAAAACTAAAGGAAAAATGACTTATTATGAAGACTAAACAATGATACCATCTGCTCTGCGAAATGATTAACTGCATCACAGTTTTTAAACTCTGATGGGCCAAGGATAGAAGAGAATATATATCTGATCATATTTCATTATCTTTTGTATAGTTGGAAAAGTAATTCTCAGAAATCAGATGATACATAGGTTTTAAATCAGTGATATAGAGTCCACCAATGCTTCACTTCTCCAGCATTAAAAACATACATACAACATACAAAACAATTGGGAATACTTTGAAAATTTTCTTTTCCTTAAATCAGAACCACATTACACACCTTCTGACACTGATTCTCTCTCAAGCATTTTCTGTTCAGTCTATACTATTTGACTCCCAAATTTTCATGTCCATTCAAAAACATTTTTGTCCCCTTATTAAATAGTTAATTGATTAAAGAGTGTCACCTCTCAGAAATGTAGGGACTACGTGTTGCAATCAGGAAATACACGAATTATCCTTGAGATAAAAACTAAAAGTAAGTAGAGAACACCCAGAGGAAGTACCCAAAACAGAAAATAACTTCCAGAATAGAAAATAATTACTACTGCCCTTACCAATAGTCTTATGTAAAGTTAATGGGAATTTATAAGATGATCAACCCTTTGTGGCAGTTTTAAAAGGTTTTCCCACTAGTGATTGTTTATATACATATTTAAAAATTCTATTGGCCATTAAGTAACTAGAAAATTGGAGGCTACTGTCACTGCACTTGTGGGTGATCCTATAATATCAGAATACTGGCAAGGATATAATGTAATGGTACTTCAAGAATAATAAAGTAAAAAAGAAAATTGAGTTACTTAGAGGTGATTTCTGGGATTGGGTAGATGAAGCTGGCAGACAAAATGATAATGAAAATTGAATGTGAGGACAGTATATTCTTAAAAGATATTTGTTCTTACAGGTATAAGAAGTTTCCCTCAGTTGTTTTTAGCAGAGGAAATCCTCAGAGAATAGCCAAAGGGGGAATTATCTGGAAGAATTAGAAAGCAATGGCATCAACTTTTTGGAGGACCTCATAGGTGAAAGAGACATGCTGGAAACAGATAGCTTAAAAATGATTGTTTGTAGAGTACATCATTTTCAGTTCTGGAGAAATGAATGGCTGCATTACAATCACAAAATCAAAATAGTAACAACAAATACTGACCATTTGCCTGTAATCACCCTTCCCCCATACCTATTTTGCTAAGGCATGTTCTGTCTGAGTGTTTCTTATTGATGGACCCTCCTGATCAGTTTTCAGAGAAGCATTTACCTATCAGATTACTACAACTTCAACATATTTCTTGATCCCTGCAAACTAATATATATATATATATGTATAAAAATTCCTTGAAATTTTTAACAAAGGACAAAAGCTAACTCCAAACCTGTAAAATTGTTCAATTTTTCTGTTGGAGAACACTGCAAAATAGAGCTCAGAAAAAAAAAAAAATAACAGGTGAAGTGAACTTAGAATTTCTTATTTTCATTAAGCTGTCACTCAAGAATTGCTTCCCAGAATATCTTGGAAAAACTGCCACACTTGGAATTAGCCAGACCAACTAAGAATCCTGACAGCTATAATTTAACTGCACTTCTAAAGTTAAGTCCTAGATCATCTCTATTCCCTCCTGACTTACAAAACAGATATTGGCTGCTAAATAAACTCACTTTCTCACAATCATCAGGGTTCATGATTAAATTACTTAACCTCTGTTGCAAATAAAGTCAAACAGTTCAAGGTAATGATTCCCTTTTCCAGATAAAAAGCCACTGAAGAAAGTAAAGAATGTTCTATACATGAGACCCAAGGAATCCTCTACAATATATGCTACCATAATTATGTTATTTAAATTACTAGAAATTAATGAAAGGAATAAACACAATCTAAAGGGTGTTTTTTAAAAGAGCTAAATGCCAGTTGAACCTCATTCCCTCATAGGACTTTGGAAGAAATGCTGTGTTTCCATCTCAGACACAAACTGATTTAAATATCTGTGAGACATTTGGATTTCATTTTTTGTTTGTATTTTTTTAATTGAGACAACATTGGTTTACAACCCTGAATATGATTTAGAAAAATATTTCATTTTTGACACTACATTTTGTGCAGAAAATAATAGCTTACTATTTTTCATTCCCTTGAAATCTCTCTCTCTCTCTAAATATATATGTGTGTGTATATATATATATTATATGATTTAAGGCTTACTGAATAATTTGAATATTAGGCTCATTTTATTTCCAGCACTTAATGTAATATGCTCAACCTGAATCACAGTTATATGGATGTAACTTTAATTCATCACTCACATGAAGGAGCTGGTATCTGAAAGCTTTTCTATTAACAGTACAACAGTAGGAAATGAAAGAGAGGGATTCCTTGTTATACTTAAGTGACAGTCTTCTGGTTGAGCTTAGTGTGATAAAACTATCTTTTCAGTGAAGGCAGAACAGATTTTCTTTATGCTTTATTCAAATGTTGTCATAAAAGAAAGCTATAAACTTATGCCCAGCAAGGTTCTCTGTCAAACTCAAAATTGAACATTTGCCTCTTGAACAAAAGCATATTAAGCATTTATCTAGGACTCAGTAGTTATGCTTCCCCTCTCACCTCTTATTTTAAAGCCTCCCCACCCCCCTTTTTTTATGTGAATGTGGTGAGAAATGCCATTATCCTCTTCAGAACTTACCAGTAGCTTAGGCAGCTCACACAGCCAGAAGGCTTTTTAGGTAAAACACCAGGTACTTGTATTGATTTTGACTCTGAACTATGGTGTCTTAAAGATTCTCCTACATGGAGGAGAGGACTTGTTGGGTACTATTTATGATTTTTTTTTTCCTGAAATTGTCAGATAGAGGGAGTACTTGAATATTTTTTACTATTTACTAACATGCAGGAAGCAAAGGAAGAACAGGCTGACTTTAGCAAAGAAAAGCAAGTATGTGAAAATACTCAAAGGAAAAGAGCTGGTCTAATACCAGCAGAGTGGTACTACCATGATATAACATTTGTTTTGAATAAAGTGGCCATTAATTGGTATTGTCAATCTTTAGTCTTTGATCTAGGTATTTAGTGTATAAATAATCTATTGGTGGAGAAGAAAAAATTTAGCTGGCCTGTCTCTGCATCTCCATTTGAAATAAAGGAAATTGAAAATATTGACCTGAGTTGACTAAATTGAAGCTATATAGTATTTAGATAGAAAATAAAACTATGTTTTTAAGAAATGTAAAGGCAACCATACTAAAGAATATTCTCCTTGATCATGGGCATACCTATGTAGCTAAAAATTTGGTTATTCTTGAGTTTGCACATAAAGAAGAGGCAAAATTTAAGGAGAATATAAATAGTATTCTAGTGGTTAAAAATTTAACTGCTGGAGGTTTTCCTCTGCTCATGAACAGGCTCAGGGCATAATTTAATGGAGTTTCAAAAGCTATATATAGAGAAGAAGGGGGTGCTAGAAGCACTCAAGTAGGCTGATGTTCAAAAGAAGCAGATGATTCCAAGGTTGTTTCCAGAATATGGAATATGGGAACAATGCTGACCATTTTAAGAAGCTGCATGATCTAAGTTGGCTTCCTAGGTTGCAATGCCCTGCTTGGGCGCTAGGATATTTGTCTTGTAGCTCCAGAAGCTGACCTGAATCCCAGATTTGGGGGTAAGTAGGTTATTTGGAGATGGTTACAGGAAATAAAATGAGGGGCAAGAAGTGAGACAGGAAGGGAAAACACAACAAATAGTATGTTGAGGAGTTGTCTCCCACTTTGGGACACTGATGCTTGACCCAACCAGAGCCATGCAAGTCATTGGATACACCTCAGAATGTTCTGGAAGCCGGAGTACTGATTTTTAACCTTTCATCCATCACTTATGGAGAAACTGTTCTGGGTGCCAACTCCTTTGCATTTGCATAGCCAGAAAACATTTCAGGACCTTGGAAACCCGCAGGGGCCTTATGGGGTAAGGCAGTGGAATACCAGTGCATGGAAAATGTCTGTCAGCATGGTGAAGGCATGAATGTCAAAAGTAAGAAAATTTTGTCTTATATCGATTAATCTTCATGTATTTAATGGGTGTAGAATGTATTCATCTTTAAGTATTCTAGTCCACATTTCAAGAAATCTCACCAGGGTGGCAAATAGGGTCAGATTTCTAACTACTCAGTTTGCTGTAAAATAATAAATATAATCACAGTAAATTCTGATTAGTAACTGTGTCAAGCACCACTCAACTATATTTTCTTCTCCATTTAAACCATAAACAAACACAGAGAGGTAGATATGTTTTTCTTTTTCCCAATTTGCAATATAAAGTTTAGGGAGGTAAACTCATTTGCTCAGTTTTACAAAATTAGAGAAAAGGAGATTGAATTTGGGGACATCACTTTGTAAAGTGTAAGTCATATGACAAGTGTATTCAATTTGAATTTTATTTCATTTTCAAAGATTTATTTATTTATGCATATAAGAGCTGGGGTATAGACCAGAGGCATGGTGAGAGGAGTCACCAGAGACAAGGTGGGGAGCACAACAGGCAGATCCACTGAAATACACTGCTGAAGGCAGCAGCCGGAGAGATCTGCTGTGCCATGTGGGTCCCCTCCCTGGCCGGAGATTGAACCCGCACTGCTGTGTTGCAGACACTTCACAGTGCCGCACTCAATCTGCTGTGCCAGGAGGGAGGCCCTCAATTTGAATTTTATATAAAAATATTGCAAATAGTTCAATTTCAGTATAAACTTAAATAAATCAGGATCCATGCAAGTCATCTCCTGTAGTGATCTCTCGGACAGTTTGTTAGAATATAAAAAATATACATGAGAAATTAAACAAGGGAAAAAGCAGGACCTGAAGGCACCACTTTTCTTCTTAAAAAAGAGTGGAAGAAATGGCCAAGTTTAATCATCATATTTGTATAGTTATCTACACTGAAAGTTAAATTGCATAAAATACAGAGCAGCTTTCTTTTTTTTTCTGAAAAACTCAATTAGCTTCATCCTGATTATCTAGTCAGTATCTGTCAAACTTAAAAATGCTAGGTTATAGGCAGCTTGTCACTCATGTTTCAAACTATCCCTCCAGCCTTTTTTGACACATGCAACCACTGACTGCCAGCAAACTTCAAATGCACAACCATTACCACTCAGATGCATAAAATCCACGTGCCCCAGGGATTAAAGTGTGTGCAAACAGTCAATTAGACTTCACATGTTCCTTCCTGCCTAGAACCCACCACAAAAAGAGTGAAATGCATTAAATTCTTCTTCAACTTTTAGACATGTTTGAATAGCTTTAATATTCCTATGCTCAAGTTTGAGAAGAATGATGATGTCTGTTACTACAAAAATGCAAAAATACTTACTAAGTTCTCCCTGTTTCTGGTCAATTGAGGTTTTATTGGTGAAACACTTGTCCCTACTTGTAGTAGAGTCTGCCTTCTTACATGGGACTTTGAAATGTTAGATGGAACCTCAGAATGGGATTTAAAATCAAGCATTCAAAAAGAAGACAGAGCAATTATTTAAAAATGACAAACACAAATGGCGTTCCAGATGCAGTTCCAGAGAATCACATGTCCATGCTGAAGGTTTTTGAGGGGTCATAGAAACTGGTCCTTTTTGTCTGGCTTTGAGTTTTGGCTCTGCCGATTAACAGCAAAGTGAGATTTTTTTAACCATTCTGTGCCTCAGATCTTCATCTATGGAATGAAGATGGTAATAAATTCCCCTTGAAAAAGTTATTAGAGGGAATCAGTGAGAAATTATATGTTATGTGCTCAGAGCAGTACACAGGTTGCCAGTACTTGAAAAATAACTTGAAAATTAAAGAAAATGGGAGACATCTACTGAATAAGCTCATAGGAATCAGGAAATTTCACTGAATATATATTTACTTTGTGCCTTATAATCAAGGCATATTCTTATGTTTATGTAAATATGGTTTGCATATACTTCACTATTTCTAAAAACTGTACATGTTAATTTTATATTTTCCTTAATTCATTCTTCCATGGGAAGCATGACTTCCCATGTTAAATAAGTTATTTCCAGAACTTTCGTGTCCATGGCTCCTGTATTTAAGTAGTTTTAAAATGCAGGCAACTTGTTTTTTAGCTACAGTTTAGTTTCCATCCTGTGAAGATAATAATAACAATGCCCACACACCTTAAAGCATTGATGTGGTGAACAAAATTAAATCTCCAAACTGTGATTTCATCACATGTACAGAAAAAGTTCTATATTTTGGGGGTGACTGACATGATTAACTTATGAAAAATAACAATGAAATAATTGTTATTAGTTTCTCTGATTAGATCTTTCTTTTATTAGCATTATTAATGCAGACCAAAATCATAATGAGATACCACCTCACACTTGTTAAAATGGCTATTACTCAAAAGACAATAAATAAGTATTAGTAAGAATAGGGCAAAAAGGGAAGCCCTGTAAACTGCAGCTGTTAGTGAAGGTTCTCAAAAAATTAAAAATAGAGATGTTATATGATTCAGCAGTTTCACCTTAGCTATTACCTGGAAAAAATCAATATATCAACTCAAAAAGACAAGGGCACCATCATGTTCATTGCAGCATTAGTGCCAGTAAACAAGTACAGAAGCATCTAAGATTTTATCAATTGACAAAAAAAAAAAAAAAATGTGGCATATGTATGACAACATGACTAGAACTTGACCTTATTCTAAGTGAAATAAATTATCAAGGAAGATACATACATGATTTCACTTATACAAAATATGAAACATATAAACAAAACTCCCATATAAACAAAACAAAACAAGCTATTAGATACAGAGAACAGAATGGTAGCTATCAAAGGCAGAAAAGGGGAGAGGAAAAGAGGGATTAAGAAGTGAAAACCTCCAACCATAAAATACCTAAGTCATGGAATGTCATGCATAATACAGGGACTATGGTTAAAACTACTGTATTGGAAATTTGAAGGCTGTTATGAGAAAAAGAGTTTAAATATTTTTACCACAAAAAGAAAAAAAGTTCACTGTGTGGAAATGAATGTTAACTAGAATTATTGTGGTGATCATTTCACAATAAATAGAAACAGCAAATCATTATGCTATACATCTGAAATTAATATGATGTTACATGCCAACTGTATATCAATGTAAAACTAAATCATAAAGGGTTAATAGGAATTTAAAGGAGAGAAATTATCCTAAAAAGTCACCATAGATATCTGAAGGGGTCAGAAGTAAATGGATAATTTATCTATAAGTGTCTAAATGTAGATGTGAATGTAGATGTGTGTTTGCTGAATCTCAAAAGGTATTTCAAGATTAACTATTATTTGTATTTCCTTGTTTTATTTACACCTCTTTTCCATGACTCTAGATAAACACAACTATATCCATAATACATAAAGGTCAATAATGTGTTACACCTTCAGAAACACAGAAATACAGAGTTTTTTAATAATTCAAAGTCAGAAGGAAGGTTGATGTCTACTTTTATAAGATTTAACTAATAGCATCTTTAAAAGCCTGTCTTAAATATGCCTTTTTATCAGTGTGCCTTTCTTTGATAGTAAGAAAATGTCCTAAAACTCCTTATTATCCAACCATCAAAATAATCCAACATTATACATGAAGAAGACCAAAGTGCTCATCTCTAAAACTTCAACTTTTGATGAGAAAAATTATCTGGTGTCTATTCAGTGAGATTAGGAAGGTTATAATATCTTGATGTCATAACACTATCTTCAAAGTCAGGAGTGCTGTTCTAAAAGGGAATGAAAAAGGAACTCAATGAATATGAAGCTTTCTAATTTTAATAAAATTCTACAAAAACCAGATGTTCTTAGAACATTATTAGCCATGTCTTTGCATCTCGTTACCCTGCATTAATTAATTTTTAGGCAATTATTTTTCTTTTGTTCTCAAATATCATTTACTCTGCTTTCATCTTTCCCCCTCCATCTTCTTCTCAGTCATCTTTTCTTTCCCCTACTAAAGTTTCCCTAACAGATTTCGTTAATTCTTTGGAACCTGGCAGATCAAATAAGCTTTCACATCATCCGAAGAAGACAATAATAGTTGATGGAATGCTTTGGGATGAATTGTAATGTCAGTCAGTTTCATACCAAGAGTAGCCAAATTGTCCTATAGTGAAGGACTAACACATCATTCTACTTTTGAGCCCTTTAATGATTCATTCAAGTATTGCTTTATGATTAAATTTTATAGCAAACAATGTTTTAGGTTCAGGTATCCAAGGAACGGTCTCAATTTGAACAGAATCTTTCAAGTCTTCCATAGGCATCATTTCTCCACCTTCCCACCCCACTTTAATTCTTTTCTGATTTTCTTTTTCCTGGCAGCAGGAAATTGTGCCATAATTTTATTACTGTCACAGACATCTCTTTTTCCACAGGTTTTATCTGAGATATGTAAGAGGACCCCATTTCGCCCTTTCCCTAAGAATGCTTCTATTAGGCAGATGACAGCCACTTTATCAAAGACTCTTAATTTTTTGTTGCCTCTATACCATTAGGGTTGGGTTCTGGAATTACAGTTTTGTTGCAGTGGTTAAACATAATGAAGTACTTTCTTATGTATCTGGTATTTACAGCTTGGTGAGGAAGTAGGCATTAAATAAATCAGTCTCTAAATAAATTTGGGATAGCTTAACAGGGGAGCATAATATAATTAACTCAGGGAGAACATCCCCAAAGAAGCATTAAAAGGGTTAAATGAAACGAAATTTGAGAAATGTCGAAAATTCTTAATCAGGTGAAGAAGAGGGAGTAAGAAGTACTTCAGTCAGAGTAATAGACTCTGTAGACAAACTCCTTGTGACAGAAGGAAGAGGGGTGAATGCAAATGCCCTGTGGCAGAAGAAGGAAGGGTTAGACTGTTAACAGCTAGTGGGAGACTGAGAAGGGGCCAGACTACACTAGGAGGTATGACCTCTCTTTGTGAAGGAGGTGTAAGTCCTCAATCAAAGGAAGCATTAAATAGTTTCAAGCAGAAGAAGGGCAGGATATGCTTTGCTAGAATGTGGAGGTCAGACTGAAGAGAAAGATGGCAGTGTTTCGGGTGGCAGAGTTTATTAGCCTGAACCAGGGGCATAGTATTGCAGTTGGACAATATGGAAGAGGTAATATCAGCGTAACTGGTACTGGATTGAGTATTGCAGTTGAAGTGAGGAGTGTGTACCAGCATTAACTCTTACTAAGTGAGTTATATATATATATATATATCTAAAGAAGGATCGCTTTTGAAGGGAGTCGATGGTATGATCGTGAGTTCGATTTTTATTATGCTAAGTCTGTGATTCCATTGAGGCTATTCTACCTGCAGATCATAAATGCAACTGTAAACATCTTATCTATTAGGAAATGGCTACCAGAAACAAAGTCCTTGATTCGAGTTTTATTTAGTATAGTATTGTAAACACGGCAAAAGCAATGTGCAGAGCAAAATGTTAAATAGATTTGGTATACCTTTTCTTCTTTGATAGATTTCAGGTTATTGTTCTTTAGTTTTTCAATTTTTTTGTCTCTTGATTCCCATGTCAAATCATTTTATATTTATCAAAATGTAACCCCTAAAAGCTAAATGAAATGTGTACATTTAGATAGAGGGGCTCCTGAGAAGTGACATGATTTGGGTAAGTACCCAAGAAGACAATGTTACATTCAGCAGTGGAAGGATGGAACTTTAACTTAAAGTCAATTAATCAAGCCCTCTTAATTTTTCATTATTAAAGAAAAATTTTATTTCACTTGGTATAATTACTGTGAGATTCATCCATATTTTCACAAAGTGAAATAAGTAAGAAAGTGAAAGACAGCTACCAGATGGCTACACTCATTTGAGGAATGTAAATAACGACAGAAAGCAAGCTGGCAAAGCACAACAAAAATAACAGACTCTGAAAAACATGGAGGTTATCAGAGGGGAAGGGGTGGGAGGAGAGAGGAAAAGAAGAGGGCAAAGAGGGAGTAAGATGATAAAGTAGTAGCACTGGAATTTTGGTGGAAGATAGGTAAAGCACGTGCACATATTGAGGTGGAAATCTGTACCCCCAAATGTATAAATTTGTAAATAAATGTTTAATCAGAATTTTATTTAAAGGAAGTCTTAACAGAGGCTTCTAACATTTATAGAGTTCAGGCTGATTAGACAACTTCATGTGAATAAATTGATTACAGTGGGTACATTTCTTCACAATCCCTTTGTTAAAGACACTGATTTATTTTTAATTTTATTCTAAAACTAAGTTTAAGCTTATCAAAACCAATGTATTTCCTGTATTATATTACTAAGAATTCAACATGGGGCTTAATATATCATTCCATTAGTGACGGGCCTCCCTAGTGGCGTATTGGATTAAGCAACATACTATGAAGCAAAACGCAGCCACTACAGCACGAGTTCAATCCCTGCTGCCAGCCAGGGAGGGGATCCACATGGCGCTGCAGACCTCTCCTGCTGTGCCCACTGCTCCCCTCAGCAGTGTGCTTCAGTTGATCTGCCTGTTTCTGCTCCCCACTCTCTGTGGTGAACCCTCTCACCCCCCACACCTCTGGCCTGTACCCCAGTGCTTGTATGCATAAATAAATAAATCTTAAAAATATATACATATCATTCAGCATACATGTTTTCTTAACCTTGAAAACAAGCAATTCTACATTAAAAAGCACTTTTATATATTCATACATTGATGCCAACACAGTTATAGACATTAAACTTAAATAGAAGTAAAAATTTAAGCAAGAATTTCTTCAGTAATGTGGACCTAGACTGATTTAAAAAAAAAAAAAACCCTAAAAAAATGATGTTGCTTAGATGTATATAGTTTAAACATCTACTTGTTTTCCCATTATTTGGCAAGTTTGTTAAATTAAAATATATTAAAATGAAATGTCTTAAATGCTATCATAATGAAGACAGACCTACACCCCACACTATACATAATATATTTTTAAAAAATTAAAATGAAACAAAGACACAAATATAAGAACTAAAACCTTTGTGCAGAGATCACAGAAGGCAACAGGTGTACTTCTTCATGAGTAAGAGCACAAACAACAAACAAAAGTAGATAAACTGGTCTTCCCCCAAAGTAATACTTCTGCGCTTGTGCTTCAGAAGACACTGTATCAAGAAAGTAGAGGGATAGCTCATAGAGTAAGAAAAAATATTTGTAAATTCTACCTGATAAAGGATTAATAAGTATATCTAATATGGGAATATAAAAAGGCACAGTCATTGAGGAAAACAGTTTTGCAGTTCCTCAAGTTGTTAAACATAGAGCTTCCATGTGACTCAGTATTTTACTCTTAGATAAATAGCCAAGAAAAGAAAACATGTTCAAACAAAAACATTGTACATGAAAGTTCCTAACAGCATCATTCAAAAGAACCCCAAATTAGAAACAAATCAAACTTCCATCAGTTGCTGACTATATGAACAAAAGGTGGTACATCTCTAAAATAGAATATTATACAGAAATTAAAAGCAATACCGCACTGCTATGATGTGGATGATTCTGATAAATGCTATGCTAGGTGAAATAAGCCAGTTATTGAAGACCATAAAATATATCATTCCATTTATGCAAATGTCTATAAGCTGTTCAATCATAAGAATAGAGAGCACTGATTTTAAGTGTACAGTTTTATATATTTACATATCTTACATATATAGTATTTTTATAAAATTCTTATTCTTTAATCTCTCAAATCCATTCACTTTTTAATCATCCTAATTGCATCTGTTCTTTCATTCATCCACTCACTCACTCAATGTATATTTAATGAAGGCAAAGACGTTAAACAGCAGTTAGCGAAACATATAAACACATAATGTTTACATTGTAAAATAGCAATAAACAAACAACCATAATGCACAAAAATATTTCAGCAAATGTTAAGTTTCTGCAGAAAATGAAATGGACAAAGGTGAAATAATGAACAAAAATATTTCAGCAAATGTTAAGTTTCTGCAGAAAATGAAATGGACAAAGGTGAAATAATGAATGAATGGGTTTAGGTCTTCTGAGGGAGGGGGCCATATAACATAACACAGAAAACAGAAGGTGGGACCACAAAAAAGTTTGAAGAGGAATTTTCCAAACAGTGTTAAAGACTTGGAGTGGGCTTTGGTTTCTTCAAGGAACATAAAAAGAGGCTGGCACACTGAAAGAGAGAAGATAGTGATTTGTGATGTGGGAGTGGGGCGGCTAATGTTGGGCCAAGACTCTTTTAGGGATGGAGTTTAGATTTCTATTGAAACACAGAGCAAAGCTATTTAGGTTTAATGCAGGGAGTGACATGATTTGATTTATATTTTTGGAAGTTCACTTTGGAAGTCTGCCATGTGCAAAATTGGAGGCAGGAAGGTCAATTACAAGGCTGTTTCAAAAGTCTATTTCATGGTGGTTGGACTAATGTGGAATCGATGGAGACAGAAGTAGATGTACTCTGAACGTAATGTGGACATGGAGGTAAGAGGTCTTGTTTAGGCCTTCCCATATATTATCCATTTGAGAGAGGGGCTAGTTATTCAATTTTTCACAGGAGGAAACTCACAGAAATGCAACATACTTCATACACCTTCTCTGATAAACTTGTTTTAAAATCTATGTGAAAAAGCATCGTATTGTTCAAAAATTACGATGAAATAATTTTTGAAATATTTGAAAAATTAATTAGATCTTTCCCCCACATTGTAGAACATAAAAAATCTTCAAATAAAGAGTTAAATGCAAACAACAAAATCATGAAGGTGAACCTACAACTACAATTACAGGTAATATTGGTGTAGGAAGCCAATTTCATGAACGTTTTGGACATCATATAGATGTTGAAATAAAAATTTAAGACAATATGAAAATTTAGCACTAACAGAATGAGATTGATGCTTTTAGTATAAAGAGAGAGATTACAAATCAACATAGTGGAAAATAATCAGCAAAGACACAATAATATGCAATGGTGCAAATCATTGCATCAAAAAAGATGCAATGATGATAATCATACTGATACATATTTAGATAAAAAGCTAGAAACAATAAGTAGATCTGAATATGAGGAAATTAATCAACTAACCAAGTAAATTAAGTTCATTGTTTGGAATATTTCGCTGTCCTTACGATGGTACTGATATTGTAGAAGAACCCTTCCTGCCAAGGAAAATATGACATTCTAAGGGGGAAAACAGTTTTTTAAAATTAGATTAATTAATTTATACATATTTGACTTCGATTGTAGTCCCCATGGAGTTCCCACCACCATTTCACCAGTGCACCATCACCTCAGTCCCTTGTGCTCTTTCTGCCTTCATCAAAGGGAAAATACTTTTCAGTACAGAATATGGTGTGTTATTGACTATTGGCAATGATTGTATGTGATGTGTGTTTACACATCCAGAGACACTCACAAGAGACAACAGAATTAGTTCTCAGTGGTAGAGGTGCAGAAAAATGGCTTACTTTACATTTTTTGATATCTTCCAATAGTCTATGTAGAAATATGTTTATAGTCAGAAGAGTCATTTTTAGAGTTATATAATAAAATGCTATTTTTAAGCTTTAATTGATTTCTTTTTCCCACATATAGCAAATCTTCATGGATTCTTTTTTACTGTTTATTTAGTAAAATAAATTTCCCCAATGAATTTTATAACAGATATGTTCAGTAGTTAATAAACCCTCTACTCAAAAGGGTAATACCCAAGATATTTGTCTTACATAACTCCGACAGGGGTGGAGGGAGCTGTCAGATCATATTATAAAGTATATATTCTATATTATTTTTCATAAGCAATATATTGTTTGATGGAATACAGTATGAAAGCACTGAGGGTAGGGCTATTATAAGAAATTTCCTGAAATGTAATTTTAAAAACTTGTTTTTCAATCTTTCTGCCTTTGTAATAATTCTCACTCCATAATAAGAGGCAACAGTGATTTCCCTTGTTCTGTTTGCAGTTGGAGCTATGGTTTGACACATCAAGAATTTCTGAGAAACTTTCCATGAATAGTACTCAAATCAGTTTTATGGATACTATGTTTTCCAAGCATACTTTGGAAATTAGTAATTGTGCAATTAAAATATATCACTATAAGCATCTAGAAAAAATTAATACTAGGATATACACAAAATAAGAATGATTAGAGGTTGGAAACTTTTAATATCTAGGCTTATTGTTTAAACTAGAATGTCTAAAGAATGAGTTTTGGGGCCTCCCTGGTGGCACAATTGGTTAAGCAATGCACTATGAAGCAATCCCCAGAAAATGCAGCATGAATTTGAACCCTGCCACTGGCCAGGGAAGGGACCCACATGCACAGCAGACCTCTCCTGCCTAGCCCGCTGCTCCCCTTAGCAGTGTATTTCAATAGAGCTGCCTATTCTGTTCCCCAATCTGTCTCTGGTAAATCCTCTCACCCCCACACACCTCTGGCCTGTTCCCCAGTTCTTGTATGCATAAATAAATAAATATTTAAAAATAAAGCATGAGTTTCAAAGTTTCTCATTTACATTGCATCTTCTCTAAAAATTATGGTAAAATTCACATAACATAAAAGTAATCATATTTTAACATGAAGAATTCAGTGGTTTAGCACATTCACAATGTTATGCAACTAGCCCTACTACATAGTTCCACAACTTTTCCAACATTCCAAAATAAAACCAGAGATCACTAAGCAATTGAAATGACTCACTTTTTTACTTGTTTAATTTAAATGATCATAAAAATGAAAGTTGCTAATTTTAAGTGGTGGAATTATAGGTTAGTATTTGACTGAAACAAATTCCTACACCCAAAGTAGCCCTGAAACTTTGGTGTGCATCAGAATCACCTACAGGACTTGTTATAACACACTTTGCTGGGCTTCAATCAAAGTTATTGATTCAATAGAGTAGAAACTGAGGATTTTCACAAGTTCCTAGAGCATGCTGATGTTGCTGGGCTAAGGACAACACTTTGATAACCATTGATCTGTGAATTCAGAAACAGCTGAATTGGCAGACATTAAGTCTAGTTTCAAACTTCTACCTCTTTGCAGAGAGAGAAAATGGCTCAGCTGGAGCCAGTTGGTGATGCTAAAACTCACCAGGGGGATTACCCAAAAGGTTGTTTGAATTGCCTCTTGGAGTCCCACTACAGGGAAATGCAAATGTTAACCCGATTTTGGATTAGAGCCACTTTGAAAACCTTAAACATTGGGCTTTGCCATAGCTTTAGAGGAATGTGTACCGAAGAGCACTTGATTCCTGAATGTACTTTTAAGTAACAGGTTCCATTCAGAGTCAGTGAGCAAAAACGGAAAAGAAGAAAAGCAAAGCATTTTGCAGCATTTATTTTTTTAAATAATAAGCACAACAGTGTTAGGCCTTGGGTGGAAATCAAATTTGCGTTAGCCAGAGCATTTATCCAGCATCTCACAGAAAATGATGAATAGTCTTTCATTTTCTATATTTTCAGAGTTTTTAACATAGTGTAAATGCCCACCCTACACAAACAAGTCAATATTTTAATAGTGATTATTATATACTTGGGGGTTTTGGAAAACAAGGTGTGCTGAGGACAAACATTTTTGAAAATGCTGGATATTGAGCCCTTAACAGAGGAGTTTTCTTTGTGTTGGGACTCCAGCTCTTCATGGGCAAGAAATAAAAAAAAAAAATTCTATTGCTTGGGAGGAACAGGAAAAGTTTGTAACTAAAATATGAGTTTCTGACTTTGCTTTCAGATACTCTAGTTTTCATAAGTCACAGAAATTAAATTCTTTTTTTTAAAGAAAGGTCTACATATTTGACATAACCATAATTAAAGTAGTTTAACTTACAGCACACACAGGTTTTCTAAATCATTAAGAACAATAGATCAAGAAGAGAACAATTCTGTATAATTTTGAATAGGACTTTAAAAACTTACTCTGCTTGCCCTTTCAGTGAAGGCAGCTTTGCTGTCAATGTTCTTTGACCTGAAAGCATTCCTCTATTAGAATCCTGAAGAATTTGATTGGGTTTCAGTTAGAATCCATAACCTCTGGTTAATTGTCGTGTATTACACATTTTGTGGATAAAATACATTTGGACAGGGATAGATAAGTCTATTCACATTAATTCACCATTGATATTCAGTGTTTAATTCAATTTTCAGAACTGATGATATCCCTGGCATTTCAGTAGTCCATTTTAATTAATATTGCTACACCTCTCTAAATACCATTTTGTATTTTATATGCCTGCCTTAAAATAAGGCAGTTTAAAGTCTGTCCTTAGAGACCCCTCTGGGGATTTCTGAGAGTCATCCTCTCTTTTGCTTGTTTGAACAGAACATTTGGAGTCACTTGCCCTTATTGAGAGCATTCTTATGGATATTAGAAAATTAGGCTCTGTCTTTTCAACTAGTTTTATCACAAAACTTTAATATCTAGTTCAAGGCTAGAAAAAGGTGGTTCCTAAAGTAAAAATGTGCTAGGTGATATTAGATGAACATAAGGTATTCGAAAGCTTGAAACTTACGCTGTTTTTGGCTATAAAATGGCACTGCTAGTGATAAAAGCGGTGGTGGGAAGAGGGGAAGAAGAAGGGGAGAAGAAACGAGATGGAGAGAGTAAACAGAAGCCCTGCTTTCAGAACCAGCCTTAACTCAACATGAGGGGCGGTCACAGAATTTAATATTAGGATGTTCAGAGGAATTTTGTTTTGAACTTGGCTCTCCATTCAAGCACAAAGAAAATCTGCTCAGAGGAATTTTCACTTAGGGATAAACAATGTGTGTGAGTGACTTTGCCATGGACTGGCCACAAGATTGAGGGCGGTTATTCAATGTCTCCTTTTCATCATCAGTACAAGGGCTCAGAGGGCACTTACTTTGGGGTTTTATGACTTAGCATAACTGAACAGTACATATAAGTACACAAGAAGTGCTCAATAAGTGTTCCTTTCTAACAGTTTTTGAACTACGCTAGCCAGGCTCCTTCAAGGCTTCTAGGCCTTCATCTTGGCTTCCTCTGTTCTGGCTTGTATTTCATTGCCTTGATATAGCAAGGATCTTGTTAGCTCATGGCTACCCAGCTATGAAAAACTAGAACCTAGGACCCCTGACATCATAATACAACTTGTCTCTTGTTTCTGAGTGTGAGCAATTCTGTATTAATATTCCACTAACTTGGGCCTCCCTGGTGGCGCAGTGGGTTGAGCAACGCACTATGAAGCAGACCGCAGCCACTGCGGCACGAGTTCGATCCCTGCTGCCGGCCTGGGAGGGGACCCACATGGNNCGGCAGACCTCTCCTGCTGTGCCCGCTGCTCCCCTCAGCAGTGTACTTCTGTTGATCTGCCTGTTCTGCTCCCTGCTCTGTCTGTGGTGAATCCTCTCACCCCCGACCCCCACATCTCTGGCCTGTACAGCAGTGCTTGTATGCATAAATAAATAAATCTTTAAAAAAAAAAAATATTCCACTAACTTGAAAAACTTATCCCCTCAGGTAAGAGAACTACAAACTGGGATGCAGTGGTGACAAACATACAACTGTGTTATTTCTCCCTTGTGAAACCTTTCAGGGGTGAATATAATGACCTTTGACAATAGAAAAAAAGTAGAAATTAGAAAAACAAAAGACTCTTGGTATTTGTGATAAGGAATGGCTCAGTTTTCATGGCTGCTTTCCTGTTTTTCCTTAACTCCTTGCAATGTCATGGAGGTTTCCTTTGGACCTGCTGGTATATATTCTTGTTGGCATGCCCCATAGGGCCATTATGACATTAATATATAAGAACACAAAGATTCAAATTGCCACATACCCTCCTAAGAGAGTCCCTAAGGAGGCTACATTAAGAACAGTGTTGTGCATGAGCTGATAATTGTTTTAATTCCAACTAATTAATAATAACCCAACTCATTTAGTATGAACCCTGGGAGAATTCTCTATCAGTACTACTCAAAGCTAACTAGATCCTACAGCATCCCCTTTTGAGTTCTCAATGGATTTTATATTGGATATAGCTGGCATTAGTCTTCTACAATAGCAAAGAAAGCAGATCACTCTTTGCTCTTAAAATTTTGGCACAATTTTACAAACTAAATAACACTTCTGGTAGGTAAAAATACTTTCATCTACTTAAAGATATTTTTAGATCTGCAAATTTAATAAAAAATATCATCATTATATAACTTATACCAAAAGCTCATCTTCTACACTTTTATAGTTTCCAAAACTAAAATACAGCATTTGATGGAGGGTATCTATATCTTAATGATTCCACAGTGGATTTATATGTGTGCCCCAGCTTTCATAGCTCAGACTTTTGAATTAATACCACAGTTCTGGATTTTGAAATTAAAATATGTGAACCCAAATGTAAAAATATAGAGGAATTCAGGATAGTACCACATTTACAGATTATGCTATACATTATGGGAAACTTAAATTGTCCTTAACCTAATTTACATCAAAGTGAATTTTGCAGAAAATGTGCACAGGCAATCCTTTTAATTTGCAAATTTAATATCCCAAGTTTTTGCTACTTTTGAGGGACCTTCAAGGTCTATGGCATATTGGGATTTGTCATTGTAAATATGAGACTTTGCAAGGTCATATGGAATGGAGCAATTAGCAAGCCTCTTGGCCTAGCCACTAGTTCATGATCTGCTTTTAAATGCAAATGTGTTTTCCTAATGCAGTTACCATCACTAAGCAACTTTCCTTTTATGTGAAAAGGGTGTCTGGGAAGAAAGTCAGAGGCTAAACTTGGTGAAATGATAGAGAACATTGATTCTTGAAATACATCTTCAGTGTACCGAGGGCATGTCAACTCTCCAGGTCAGATTGCTTTTCCAGAAATGAGAGAATGGAACAATTATACTAAAGTGACTTGGACTCAGTTTAGTGCATGCAATCAATCAGCAAATCCTGTGTATTCCTTGGGATCTGCGTGCATTTATTCAGTGAGCATTTATGGAATCTAGGGTACTAGAATGAATTGGAATCCACTGTTGAATAAGGCATTGTTTCCTCCTCAAGGAGTTTTTATAATCTAGCAGATAAGATAAAATGTAAAAACCACTAAACAGAATTACCAAACTCTATAATTTGTACAGAAAGGAAACAATAAGCTTTATTAGGAAGGAGCTAGAAATAATATACAAATTTGAATTTAAAGAATAGTATTGAACACTTGGAGCTAACAAGGAATGTGATGCATCTCAAATTTAGGAAACAGTGGAAGTAATGCTAAGGAAGCACTTTAGTATGGGAATCTAGCAAAGAGGAACTCAAGTGAATTTGGGATTCTGAGATGTGATAACCTGGCTAAGACTTGAGGGAAAAAGAAAAGCACCCAGGTCAAAAAAGGTAAAAGCTTGAGAGTTCTAAAAAGAGGTGATAATGTGGTCGAAGGCAGGGATACATGATACATGATATCTGTGGTATTCCAGGAACTAGAGACTGTTAGTATTAACAGAGTAACCTGTGTCTAGAGTATCATGCCAAAGAAGAGATTATAGTATCTCCCACCCCTATCTCATCTTGAACATTTCTGCAAGAGGCCAGTCTAAGAATGAGCTGGTGATATCATCTCAGCTGTGCACTGAAGGGTCAGCTGACAACTGTCATGGAATTTGTCTTTGCCACAGAGCTCAAGTACATGTGACAGCACGGCGGCGCTGGCTCCAGGACACGAACGCAGAACCATACAATAGCATGTGTGAGAGGGATCTGGATGCATCTAGAAACAGAGCCTAGAACCAGCATCTTGCTGTGCACCAACAACAGCATTGCTGAGAGCCTTGGAAGCATTCTGCCCTCAGAAAATGAGCAAAAGCTCCAAGGATGACATTGTGAGCATGACCTTAGCATGGGTAAGGACTCCTACTGGGAACAATGCAAGTGTGAGACCTTCTGAATATAAGGACCAACTGAATAATGGTTTCTTAGAAACATAGTGAGCCAAAGGGATACTTGAAATCGACAGCAAGGAGAGCTATGAGTATTTTACTCCTGTAACAGTGTAATCTAAAAAGGGGGAAGTCCCATGTTTTCAGCTCCATCTAATGAAGAGTGGAGCTGAGCGGTGAGGGGACACTACAAAGGACCTGGGAGAGAAGACTTAGAGGAAACTTGGAAGGAAGACTCAGACAAGACAGTGAAGAAGTAATGTTTGGTTCTTGGTCTTAGACTTTCACCGATTTGGGGGACATGGAAGGAGGCATAAGGAAGAGATGTGGATGAGAGACTCATGGGGAGGCTGACACTGGCAGCCTTTATCTTTACTTGTATTTTGATTTTGCTCCTTTATTTGCAGACTTGCCTGGACTCTGTGGCCCTTTCCCTATGGTTCTTCATCAGAAGGTACCTTAGACTTGTGACAAGCTTTTGAGCCTCAATGACCCCGTTTTAGGGCAACCCTTTGGCTAGACATTTACCTATAAGGGGATTGGTCATTCGCATTTCATGGGAAATTGCATTCTCTCTCTTCTCTCTCTATGCTATGCACACTAATTCTAGTAAAGTTCTTTTCTGTTAAAGGTCTTAACACTGAGAATATGCTTCCTTTACTTGGCAGATGGCAGAACTCATTTAGAGTGTACACATTTGAGTGTCTCTGTGTGCCCTTAACCTGCTCACTAACACTGCTATCGAGACACACCACTCACTTACAGAACCATGAAAATCCAGGGAAATCTGCAGTGTAATATCAGAAAGGAGTGAGTTAATTGAGAGGCTTGCTGGGCTTTGAGATATGCTCTATCTCAGTAGAAGTGGTGGTGAGGTGGTGGTGGAGGTATGTATATGTATGTGTGTTCATAGATTCATCAAGAAGTATGCCTAAGAGGACCTCCCTGGTGGAGCAAGGTGTTGAGTGCTACACTGTGGGGCTTCTGCAGCCACTGCAGGATGGGTTCAATCCCCTGCCAGGGACGTAACCTACATGGCACAATGGACCTTTCCAGCCTTGCCTGCTGTTCCCCTCAGCAGTGTATTTCAGTCGATCTGCCTGTCCTGCTCCCCATTCTGTCTCCGGTGAATCCTCTTGCCCTCCAGGCCTCTGGTCTATACCCCAGCTCTTGTATTCATAAATAATAAATAAATAAAATCTAAAAAAAAAGAAATATGCCTATGATTTACTAACTGTACTTTATGTAAGCTATACCTAATAAAAAGTAAAATTTAAGTGAGATAAAAATAAAGATGAGGTGTTCACAAATCCTGGTTCTGAATCCTGTTTGGCATGTTTTATATATTCACAACATATGTGAAGAATTCCTAGTTGGTGGTAACATCTTAACAGTTGCTATTCTTTCACATTTTGGACTTCATCAAATTTTGCCTCCTGATTATATCCTTACTATACGACCTTTCCTCATTTTAAAAACATATGAGGTAAAAAAAATGCTTTTCAAAATAATCATTATTAATAAGCTAATTCTAGAAGTGTTCTTCCTGCTGTCAATTTACAACTTCAGAGGGGAACTAATATTATTTTCTTGACTAGAGGGATTCATTTTATTTCTCCAAGGTCCTTATATTTTTGCCCCGGAAACACTCATTTAAATGCAGGTGTGAGGATGCATAAGCTTCTTAGCAGTGACTCAGAGTGCTGACGGCCCCTTTTTATGATTTTTCCAGACAGAGAGGAATGGTTCAGCATGTTAAGTAGTTATAAATGGTATAATTTAGCCATAGATGGCTACTCCACATGATTGCCTACTGCCACTAAATTTCTCTACCTTAAATGTCATGCTAATACACTGGAATTTCATTTTTCCTTTTCTCAACTTAGTTAAATAAGGAAGGATCTAAAGTTCAAAATGCAAAACTGTGAACTCACCTGGAAAGCGTTTCAAGGTTATTGCAAGGTATGCAGAGGGAAACAGAAGGGAATTATATGAAACTCCAATAAGCTCAAGAACTTTAAAGAGATATCCTTTGTTCAAAGGAAGCATGATATCGCAATATTGTCAATTACATATATTGTCCAACATATAGATGATAAACACAATGTGATATACTTCTCAGGAATTCATGCCATAGTTGATTTCTTTTTGATAACCTTGAGTTGTCATGGACAAAGAAGAAAATAGTCTTTTGAGGAAAAAAATACACAGATACAACTGGAGAACAATGAAAGGGTATTTCTCCTAAGCATTTAATTGATTAACACTTTACACAATATTGTTTAGAATAATCTTGACATAGAACTTTCCTTTTAAAAATAAATTAGCTGTGTTGTTCAATAACTTCTAATTATGGCCCTTGTCACCAATCAACATATCCTTTGGATTCCATTTCTTATTAAGGGAAGGTTATTTTTTATTAACTTAATTTCATGGGTCAACAGCTTTTGTTATCTTTACTGAAAGTGCCTCAACAGACCAAGGACTGTTCTGACCTGATCATATATACCTTTCACACATTAAAATAATCCTTTAATCCCACCGAAAGGAATATATTTTACAGAAGAGGTTCCTCAAACCCATCCAAGGGAAGTTGATTGATCTGATAAAAAATGTTAATGGCAGCTCTCATATGTGACAAGCATTGGGTTGGTAGCTAGAAAACATAGAAACATATGGACAAATTCTGCATTGTCCTTGCCCTAAACTATTAATTAAACTATTAATCAGTGAAGAAAAAGAAATGAATTTACCAAAAATAAAAACAAATTATAACAGCTAAGAAAGGTTAAGATTATGAGTTAATTGTTAGTAAGCCTTCTTAGAATACCAGATGGAAAAAAATCTCCATAGGCTGAAGAGGTGAGATTTACTAGTTACTGGAGTAATTTGTAAAGACATGTTCACCACAATGGTGGTGCCACAGACCATACTACACACATCCAGTTATAATGAGAATCTGGTGTATATAAAAACACAAGTGGTTTTCATAGTACAACCAAGTAGTGTAAGCATTAATGAGATACTTGACATTTTAACTTTGAAAACAAAATCAAGTAAGAGAGGAGAAAAAGCTAAAGGTAATTGCTAATCTATAAATTAGTCCAGAGAATTAGCATGTGTCATTATTTGCATTTAAGTTTAGCTTCTTAATTTATTAAAATTTTATTTATTTATTTATTTTCCTTTATTTATATATATTTGACATCAATTGTAATCCCCATGTATTCACTATCACCATATCACCAGTGCTCCATCACCTCAGTTCCCCATGCTCCCATATGCCCTCAATCTTCCCCCAGCCCCCTCCCTACCAAGTGTCCCCAATTTGTCCTTGTTTTTTCATTTTTGGTTTTTGTTGTGTCTTTATTGTTATTATTATTATTATTGTTCTTATTCCTTTCTTGACCCTTATTTGGTCCCCTTATATTCCTCCTAGGGGAGGAACTATCTGGTATTTTTCTTTTAACTTCTGACTTATTTTGCTGAGCATAATCCCTTCCAGTTCCATCCATGTTCCTATGAATGTGTCTAGTTTTTCTTTTTTGATTGCTGAATAGTATTCCATCGTGTATATGTACTACAGCTTCCAAAACAATACCTCAGATAGTAAGTTTTAGAAACTATACTAGGACACCATACTATATATTTTTATTTTTCAAGATGAAAGTTGATTACATCAGAAGGTCATCAAAGAATATCTGAAATTATGAATTAATAGAGTTGCTTTCAAAACTGACAAAAATTGCCATCTGATATGTCTACATATAATACATGATTTTTTGTTAGTTATTTCCTTAATAGTATTTTTTCAACTTTTGTTCTTTCCTCCCCAGCTTCTCTGTGGCAGATTTTTATTCCCTTCCCATAACTTGGTTCTATAGAACAAAGATCAATTTTTTAATATTCTTTTTCCCCAAAATTATGTTTATTGAGGTAAAGTTAGTTTACATCTTGTATCTGCTTTAGAGGTTAAAGGTTTGAACCTCTACTTCCTAGAGTACACTCAGTACCTCATCTCAACTACAAATCTCATCATTGCACACAGATTTAAATTTCAGTTTGGAAATTAGATAATATATAGAATATTAGGTAGTTATTCAAAAGTAAAACAAAACAAAACAACTAAGACAAAGCCAAAATAAAAAAAAAATGGCAACAAAATAGTGCTACATTTAACTTTAGTTCCACAAGATTAAAGAAAAAATATCCTTAAAGTAATTAGTGGGAGGTAACTAATAAATTATTTTGATTCTTCCCCAAATATTCATAAAATCAGCTTCCATTTTTAAGCACATATACAACATGCATATGTATGCACTTATATAGAATTTGGAAAAAAACAACAACTTTATTGTCTAGAAATACTCCCTGGAACTATATCAGCATTAAGTGTCCTCTCTAAATCTTGCGCTAAAACTGAAAGGAGCGTTTCTTCAACTATATTTAGAATTAGGAATATCTGGTCTGAAAATTCTTTTATTTTCCTTAGTCTCTTATTTATTGTCTTATACTCTGTTTATCCCAGACTGGAGGAATTTCATCAATAACAAAGGTGTACTCTTAGGAATGAAAGCCTTTAACAAGGCAGAACAGTCTCTGAATTCCTAAATAGAATTCTTTTGTTAAGATATGAAATCAGTTTAAATGTTTCAAGGACAGACTAAACTACTGCTTTCCATGGAAAGCTGGATGTAAATGTCCACCAGTTATCAGACGATGCTTTCCAAATATTAGTTTTATGAACATTGAGGGAATTTGCAAAAGTAAAGAAAAAATTATATTTTCTGAGCAATGTTTTAAATATGTACTGCACCATATACATATGAGATGTACTTTTTAACTGGGATAATATTTTATTGTATCATAGAAATTAGGTTATGATTGTTAAGACTGTATTAATATGCAAATGTTTGAAGACTGTGTCTCTTTCATGAGGTAAATGGATTTGTTTCTTACTCAATTTGATCAATCCATTTCCAGTGGTGGCAGATCTGAAGTTCGTTGTTGGTAGAAAATAACCAGATAGAACAAGTAGTACCTCTCCGGATGGGGGGTAGATATAAACTCTTTCATGATACTGAGTAAAAAGAAAATCAAAATGATAACAGATCCTAATTCCACTTCGAAGTCTGACCTAATCTTACCATATAAACACATCAGATCAACATATCATCATGATTTCTCCTGTTAGCACTGTTTGGTGTGTTGAGAGCCAAGAGTTTCCCTACGTATGGTGAATTATATCTGTCCACCTAAGGGAAGTATTAATCTTCCGATACAGTGCTAAAATGAAGTCACTGCTTGATCTGGTCAAGGAGAAAAAGAACGTTCTGCCCACTTTCTGCAACGCCCTTTTGCTAGATTTGTTTTAGAATTAAAAAAGAAATCTTGGAAATTATAGGGATCTGCCTGTCCATAGCCTGATTCCGTGGGCATTATGGTCAGCTTCCGTGGCAAGAGGGGAGCTGTTGGGCTCCTGATGTTGTCTAGTGCAGTGTTCTTGTCTGTTTCTAGTTGAAGATAAGCTGTTTCCATTTTGAAATACTTCTCTTGAATATCTAAGGTACCTGCTTTCTCTCTCTTTAAATAACTGAAGGGACAATTTTATGGAAATTCATCAGTATCATACATTAATACAGCATGATGTCTGAAAAATCTATTGTGTCTGCATACCTGTGAATATGTCATTAAATGTCACTGAGATTCCATATCCGCATTTGTCAATTAGCAGGTTAGACTCATTTTGTGTGATTTCCCAATAGGCCGTAGCAGATCCCCATTTAGAGAACTATCAAAACAAATGCCAAAGGAACTTTGTTTTAAGTACTAGTATGTCTCCTGTACCCAAATCTCTATTGGGACTCAGCTCTTTCCTGCTCCCCTACCATTTTATTGCATCTGGACTTGAATTGCAATCACCATCCACTGTATCTTTTGGGTGGAATAATTTTTCTATGGCCGTAGTGCCACAGAATTAATGTGGTTGGGAAACAGTCCTTAATCAATGACTTAAGGAGATGATGGGTAAATACCCCAGCTCTCTTGCGTCTCAGGTGGGAAGACTCAGGCTTGTATTTGACCTTGTCTTCCAAATTCTGGTGGGATTGACTGGTTGCCCACAGTGGTAACTAGTTTGATAACACATCTTTGTTGACTCTATCCCTTCTCTATCTTTTCATACTTATAATGCCATTTCTTGGAAAAATCCTTTAAAATAAGCTACTTTAAATTCTTCATTTAGAACCTGCATCAGGGCAACTCAAACTGAGATATAGACCACTAACAAGTATTTTGTGGTAGACAATGATTTAGAATCATACTTCTTATTTATGTTTTAATATCATGGCTTTCTGGCTCTTGTTTCCTTCTCTCTTGCTATATAAACTGATTGCTAAAAACTTCTGCGATCTAATCTATATGCTTCAAACAGGAATCAGACTTCAAATAGGAATCTGACTTAGAGGAAATTCTAAAATGATCTACATTTATCTTATTTCCCTTTTGCCCATGAAAGATGCTCATCAAATACACACTGAAAAATGTAAATGCTCAATTACTTTGAAATAACAGGCTTAAAGAGGCTGGGATTCTTCACTTTTATTTTTTGTTTTTTGTTTTTATTTTTTGGTTGTGTTTTCATTTGATCCATGGCCTAAAAGCCATGAAGACAACTATTGCTGTAATCACCCCTTGGCACTCCAGAGTCCTGTTCAGATGGAAACAAGAAACAAAATTTTTAAAGCTTTTAATGCCTCTGGGAGATTACAGAAAAGCTTGATGAGCAAAGATCAAAAGTTGGAACTTGAACATTTACTGAAGGGTCAAAAGGATCATCTGGCCAGATTCTCACACTCACAAATTAGGATGTGAATAACTGGGAACACTTTGTCCTGGGAGTATAAATTGGTATAACCATTAAAAACAAACAAAAATAGATGTATATCTGAAAACTTGTGAAAGTGTTGTTTTAAAATAGAAAGTAGTATTTAGGAAGAGTGCAAATATCCAATAGTTTAGAAAAGATATATAAAGATTGCAATGTTTTCAGAAAATGGAATGATAAACAACATTAAAATAAATAGCACCCATATTCTGTACATATCACTCCCTTGAGATTCCTCCCTTTTGCAGGGGAGTCACAGATCCATTTCTCTGTTCCTTTTCCTAGCAGAAGTAATTGAAAAAAACTGTCCACTTTGTTCTCTCTTTTCTTCTGGCATATCATCTACTGAATGTCCAGTTGCACAGTTGTAGCCACAGCACTAGAGAGACAGCTTTCAGCATCCTCACTGATGATGTCCATGTTGCTAAACTCAGTGATGACATTTCTGCTCTCATCCTGCTTAAGTGCTCAGCAGTTTTTGATAGAAGTGTTTATTCTCTTCTACTTCAAAGGTGATCTTCTGGTGACTTTGCACTCTTTTATTTCTTCTACATTTATAGATGTCCCTTCCCCAGTATCCAGAATATTTTCCCGAGCAATTTTCTTCAACTTCTCACTTTCACTAGCTTGTTTCATCCCGTCTATGACCTTAAATATTTAATACATAAATAGCAACTCTTAAGTTCATGTCTCCAACAATGACTGTTTCCTACAACTCCAGACTCAAATCCTGACATTTTCACATGAATGAAAGATCAGTTTTGTCAGAATGTGGCCCTGTGAACTGAGGAGAGTCCAGGGTTGTTTGATATTCTGTTTTAAAAGTCCTTAAATTCATCATCACTTTATCTTTGAATGTGTGTCTTGTAACTAAAGTCAAATGTGGTGATGTAGAATTCAGAGAGCAGCGAAGATAAATCTGATCTTCATGTACACTGTTCCTTGTTGCCCCAGTCACATGTAACATTTGTCATGCCCACTGGCACAGAATTCCTGTGGCTCCACAATCCGAAAGTTTTCAGTGATACTCAAACTGAGTACAGGGAAAGTGTGGCACTAGAGGTACTGGCAGCATGAGAAGCCATGTATTCTGTTAGAATCAGAACTTGTTTTAAGGGCAGAAAGAAGGAAATCATATTCTAAGGAATATGAATGAGCACAGAGTCCTAGCTTATGTGTGTCATTCCTCTATATCAGCCAACTACTGCACTGAAACTGATGATGTAGAAGAAATGGAAAGGATGGGCAACCAAAATAGATACACCAAGTGTGAACTATGAAATATGAGTCATATGATGTTGGTGATTCTGTCTATGAGTTAAATACTCTTATATTTGCTTTTAAAAAGGCACTGTCTGATATATAAATGTGATAAATCTTATGATGATAGTCTGAAATTTTAATTCTTCTATACTTAGAATGACATCAAATACCAAATTAAACATTCACATGAAAAGCCAAAGAAACCACAGAAGAAAGGAAATTTCATAGTTTAGTGACCTTAATTGCACCTTTCCCATTTTTTAACAACTTTCCATCATTTTCATTTTTGTACTGAGCTCACAAATATGTAACTAGCCCTGCATGAATGACTAAGACATCTCAACCTTCAAATGTTTGTATTCTTATTTCTCCTTTTCTCTTTCTTCCCTAGTCTTCTCCTATCTGTCATAGTCTACAAATTCACCACTCAAGTAAGAAAAAACAGTTAGCCTTTATGATCCTCAAACTCTCACAGCTTCCCTATTTTCTCCATCAGTGCAACCTACAGTATTAGTTCCATGAAGTAGACACAAGGTCTACTTCTCTCCATCTCTCTTGCCATCTTACTTCACAAATAACTGCTCGTTCTCACCTGGACTAACAAAGCTACTTCTTCACATTACCTCTTGATTCTCCACAATCCAATTCATAAACAGTCCTTAAAGAGATCTTTGAAAGTTATGAATACACATCCCCCCTCCCCTAGTAAATGTATTCCAATGTGCTGCATAGCTTTTTGCAAGAAACCCAATTTCCAATCATGATTTCCAAAGTTCTATGTGATCTGATATTGCGTTACTGCTCTAAAGTTCTCAGCACACACTCCTTTTCACCCCCCACATCTCTGCCTCATGGAGCTTCTTGTGACAGAGTCCCATGACTGCTTAAACCTTTTGTATTAAATATACATAATTCACAGTGTGATCTTTATCCCTACCTTTGTTGGAGGCAGGGATCTTTTTTATATACAGAATTTTGCTTAAAGGCCTCTTTCCTTAACCACTCAAAGCAAAAAATCCATCCTTTACACCAACAAGGAATCTTGCTTTTAATTCATACACATCCTTTCTGGCTTATTTTATTGCAGATAGCCTTTCACTGAAATGTCAGCTCTATGGTATCAGAGATTTTCATCTGTCTCATTTAGTGCCTAGCACAGTGTCCAAAACAAGGTCCTTAGTAAATATGTGTAGATGTAGTGAGTATATTACCCAATGGATCAGTTGGTAAGTTTTCCTGTGTATATATCTGCACAGGCTTGTACCCACATATAAACATATACACATACCTCCTTAAACATCATATAGATATTGGCACTGCTTCCTCAGCATACATTCTGTGCCTCTCTCACAGTGTAGTAGCCATGAATTTAGAATGGAATTGATGCACCCACTGTTAAAGAGGTTTTCCTATTTGGCTTAAAGTCAATCTTCAATTCTGGCCATAATTTTGTTTCATTGATGGAAATATTACCCAAAGTTTTGGGATTATGTTCAATATTTGAGGAAGAGAAGCCCTTATTCTTACCCTCAGTACTATGAAGGCAGCATCTAATCCAGTTTATGACAACCAAGATGAGAGTCTGCCTGAGCATGAAGCAGACATTACAGAAGCAGAATGAGGAGAAAGAAGTCACTGGATGCTAAGTGACCCAGCTGAGCTGCTGGATCAAACTGAAACCCAGCTTCTGAGTTTTCTGATGCAGGAGGCTACACATTTTTCATTGCGCTAGCTAGTATGCATTGGGTTTTCTATTATTCACAAATAAAACATTGCAATTAGCACTGGTATTGTTTCTAATCGCCCTTAGCATTTGGGGTATAATTCCTTCTAATGCTTTTTAATACTGCTAAATGAAAAGATAGTTTCAATCAGAATGCATGCACTTTTGTGTGTTTTTTTCTACTTGATATTAAAATAAGCATTTATTTTCATGTTAGTATCTATCTTCCCAACTATATTCTTATATAAATATCTTTTGATTGCATTTACTATAATTTACCTAACCATTTCCTCATTTTTCACACACAAAGTACTATCATTATTTTCATGTTTTGATTCATTTCTATAGTACTAATTTCTAAGAAATTTAATTTTTAGGTTAAATGACATGGAAATTGCTTTACCTCTGAAACATAATATAAAACTAATTAAAAAAATGATTCTAATACTTTAATGGCATCTCTGTCTGGTGGGCTTTATCCCAATTTCACTTTTTAGAAAAAAAACTGATAGCTATCGATATCAGTGGTTGGTTTTAGCATGTTTTAATCTGCATTTCTATGATTACTAAGAGTTGATTGATGATCTGCATGTTACCATTAATAGTTATTATTTGAGGAAGTATTTCACTTTGTTACTGGGACATAAAGCTTTTTGCACATAGAGCAGCTGTTTGGATTCATTATAGGAGATGCTGTTCAAGTTCTCACCTTATCTTCTGGGTTATCATCATTCCTATGGATGTAGGCCAGTGATTCTTAGAGCAAACAACCGAAGCTCTCTACCAAGGGCCTTTGTAGCTGTTGCCCAACAGGTACTAGGATGAGATGAGTAGGAGGTGGTTGAGTCAAATAGCAGAATATCCATCACTCAAAGATTGGTTAAAGTTGGTATATAAATACCCTATGTCTCTCCTATGTGACAACTAGGTTTGTATTTTATACTCTCTCCAAGCATCTCAGTGGGATTCAGTCCTAGTTTTCCATAGTGATGTCTGCTTGATGATTTAAACTATCCTGGCTGCCTTGCCTATCTTGTTTCATACTCTTAAATATGTGGTTTTTGACACATGCACCAACTATATTTTGTAAACAAAACCTTCCTTTTGGGAATTCAACTTACGATACTCATTACATGAGATTTACTATAGCGCCATGGTTTAGGTTTTCTGAAGTAATTTTTTAAATAAGATTTTGTAAATACTGAACACTCAAAATCTTCCCTCTTCTATGGGGAAAAAAGAAAGCCTAAATAAAACAGTTCACTTTTGTTTGAAAATGAACAGAAGTATTTTGTACAAGGTACACTGACCTTTCAAAATTCTGAAAACATTTTCAAGAAAAAGGGGCAAAAATAACTAATGATCTATTGTAATTTTTAAGCTAAAAAGAGTATTTATTCATTATATATGCGGCTTAGGGATTTTATTTTTTTTCTGTGAGGTACTTCTTAGAGCTTTTGAAAAGTACAAATTTATTTCTCCCTAGGCTTTAATCATCATGCTTTAAGCAAACCTTTTAAAACGAAGGCAGCATATGTTGCAATAACTAGGCCCTTTCATTAAATTTATCCCTTAAGAAAAGCCCACACAGTAACTGATTTTTGACCTGAGTTCAAATAGAACTTTGGCCAGAAAATTCTCAGAGGTAAAATAGCAAGAGTAATGGGAACTTTTCGTATTTTAAAGTTCTCCAACATAAAAATATATTTTATCCAGCATATATTTGGTTTGGGCTGTTTGAAGTTCACTTGGAGTTTGGATGATGTTTTATTGTTTGTATGAACAGTTCTGCTTTCCAAGTTGTCTGAGCTCCTGTTGTAATGATAGTTAAAGTAAGTGGAAATTTTTCTTTTAAAAGAAAGTTTGTTACTAAGATAATATCACAGCTATGCAAGTATGTCCTTTCAAAACATTGCATTTCAGAGCTTTTGATATCTTTAGATTTTCAATTTGGGTAAAAGATCTCAAACTCAACAGATAATAAATTCCCTTTCAAGTATAAATTTATTTCAAAGTCACAGCTTTAGTTGGTAAGTCACAACTTCTAAATAACAACCTTTTAAAAACTTTAACAACTTCAAATGGGCATTTTAACACTGGTTGCTTTTAAGCAGAGTAGGAACACACTGACTACTAACAATCACTGCTGCTCAATCTATTTTAAATTAAAGTGCCATAACATTTTTATGATGTATACCAGTGAAATTACAGTTTTATGGGCATTATGATATTCACTCAAACTATTTGGAATTTGCAAAGAAGATTTTTGCCATTATAATTTACAAAGTTCTTGTGTGATGATCTTGATGTTATTGTTGAATATTCAATTTATGAACATCATGTCCTCAGGAGTCAGACTGTCCATATGGCAAAATGCTGTGGAGATTTGGATGTCTGGGTAATTTAAGCCAAAACTGTTAATGCAATTGAGTGAAAGGCTTTAAGAAGGGGGAGGGAGAAGGAATTAAATCACCACAGGCCTGTATCAGTCCAGTGTAACAGTTTTCCTCATTAACTGGCATATCCTTCCCAAACTCCAGTATGTGTTCCCAGTCCCGACCTATCCTCCCTGGAATGCAAGGCCAAGAGCACACAAATCAAGAGTCTGCCTTGGAGCCCACAGAACTTTAGTTGCCTGAAAGTGCTATTCTTTTTCCATGTTTAGAAGAACAAATGTCTAGGTATATCATATAAAGACCCCAAATGCCAAAAGTACCCTGGGAAAAACTAGGTGAGGTCTGACCAAATTATCTCACTATCTGGCTCAGGCCCAGAATTGCAAGTTCTGTGCGGTTTTTCCGCCTCTCTTCCTGGTAAATCTACATATAGATTTATGTATAAACCACCCCAGCAAAAATACAGTATCAACAAAGCCTTATGCTGATAAGATCACTAAAGGTGTCTTCTATATAGATGTTATATTTTCTGAAATGGGATTTTAAAAAATGAGACATGATTTATAATCTCAATGCAGCTCAAACTAGGTAAATGAAGTCCAGAAAATCTAAAACAGGTTCCATCACCCTAAAGAATATAGGTAGGATGGAGCCTCCCTGGTGATGCAAGGGATTAAGCAGTGCACTATGAAGCATCCACAGCCACTGCAACATGAGTTTGACACCTGGCAAGGGAGGTGACCCACATGGTGTAACAGACCTCTCCTGTCTCGCCTGCACCAACCCTTAGCAGTGTGTTTCAGTCAATCTGCCTGTTCTGCTCTCTGCTTTGTCTCTGGTGAATCCTCTCACTTCTACACCTCTGGCCTGCACCCCAGTTCTTGTATGACTCTAAAGAATATAGGTAGGTCGTAATGTATCGTGCCAATTGTACACTAAATAGATATTACATCACTAGAAACATTCCAATGAAATTCAATAATGTCTATTTATTAAATTTATTGCTACGATTACGAACCAAGTATACTAAAGCTGAAATATATGCCATGGAAAGTACAATTGCTTGAAAGGTATCCAATGGAAATGTTATATTTACTTGGTATTATCTGAATAATGATCGTCATCTCATTCATATTCATGTGATTCCCAGGAAACATTGTATTTTACATTTCCAGGGATAAGTCATGCATCATTTCTCAGCAGCATTTGACTATGAAGGTGCTAGGGTATCTGCTCTCATGTTTATTGGAACCCTCAACCTTTCAGTGAAGGGTACCCTAAATTCATATACTGAAAAATCAGTATAAATTTGTTCATTCATTCACACTGGATGCTTTCATTCATATGTCTGATACATTAGACATTTTTTATATGTAATGACAATATCTACCTACAGACAAAGCATGTTTCATATGAAATAAATACAACTCAGAAAAAAAATCAAATACAAGACAGCATCCTATTGTAAAGCATTCAAATATACTCTATAATTACAAATATCTGGGGGTTTAAAACAAATTTAAAATATTAAAGAGTAATGATTTTAAAATACCTACATTATATTACAATTATATAACTGACAGCAAATAAATCAGGAAATGAAAGCTTTGAATTGTTGAGCTTTTTATTATTATTTTAGTATATCAGAAGTGATTTTCCTTCATATAGGACAAACCTAGATTAGGAATTCAGGATTGGTGTTGTGGTGGACTCCATGAATAAGGATCCAAATCACTTGTAAACATCTGTTCTAATATCCTTAGCAATTATTTTAGCCATAATGTTGCTTCATGGTCCAAAATAGCAACTAGTACTTCAATTTCATATTCGTTTTACAGTTGATAGAAAGTAGAAAGGAAGGGAGGACTAGAGGTAAACACCCCAGTTATCTACACTTTAGTTTTCCACATTCCCTTAAAAATGTCCAAGGCCAGTTTTTTGACTGGTTACATTGCCACGGTGAATCAAAAGGGGGTGGGTTAACTGAAGGAAGAGGAGACAAAGGAAGGAACTGAGCATTTACACTGTCTATTTTCTTTTCTTTTCTTTTTTTTTTTTTTTCTGTTTGTCCCTGAGACCCACTTTCCAGCCTTCCCCACCCCATCCTGTACCCCCTGGGGAAAAGCTTTATAAAGTGCTTCAACCAGCTTTCACTCTCTGGTTTCCCTGTGAATCAATACAGGGAGAATGACCAACAACAGATTGAAAGGTGGGAAGAGGGAAATGATGAGACCTTTATTCCTCCCGATCTGGCTAAAGCAAAAGCCCTTGTAGATGGGAAGTAAATTATTTTTCAAATGAGACGTTTAAACTTTACTTATTTTTCTTCCTTTGATAGAACTACACTACATCCCCACACACACTCAAAACACCATTTTAAGAAAATCAATAGCTTGCTTTTATTTCTTAAGCAAACTTCAGTTCATTGTATGAAGACAAGCCTTATATGCCAATTCATACAAAGGTTGTCCCAGTTAAGAATTATTTACAAATTAAGTAGTTTTCTACCGGGATTAACATCATATGTACATTCATTTTTTTTTTTCTTTAAGTGGGGAGTTGTCAGTCTCATAGTTTTCTTTGGCTTATAGTCTATAAGTTACCAAGATGGTGCATTTTCATGCAAATGGTAAAGTAATGCCATTAATTCCCACAACCTGATCAGCAGCATGCAGTTCAGGATGATGAGAGACTGTTTATTTTTTAAAAGCAAGACTCAGTTATGTACTTTTCCTGGTTTAAAATTTATTCTAGTTAGTAAAAATAGCACATCCCCTCAAATATTACCAAAGGTAGTAATTTGAGATTACAAATAGTTTAGAAAGGACTTCATTTCAGGTATTATCCATGCTAAGGTTTACCCCCATGGGAAGCCACATTGCCTAGTTTCACAGAATTCCAGTTGGCTATATTTAAATTGGGGTGATGCTTATTAAACATGCCACCCATTTTTTTTAAGAACAATTTCCAGTCCACAGTGGAGTCAGTGTGCTGTTTGGCAAAAAGACTGTACACCATTCTGTTCTGCGTGCTGGCTTCATACAATCATTAGCATGAGACTGGAGCAAATGAGATTGCCTTGGCACAGTTACTACTTAAATATACAATAAGACAGAGAAATATTTCCCTGAGCAAAGGACACTTAACCTGCTTTTTGCTTTTTTGAGAGAAAGTCACCATCCCCAATGCCCCCAGGCACATTCTTGCTTTACCTGGTCACAGGTAATGCACTGTGTCTTCTAAAGCAGTGCTCTCAAACATGGCCACCCATTTAGATTGTTGGGCAGCTTTCAAGTTTCTAGTGTCTGAACTGTATTCCAGGCCAAGTACATCAGAATCCTAGAAAAGAGTCTGCACATCAGAATTTTTAAGGCACCCAAGGTTATTCTAGTGTGCAGCCATAGTTGAAAACCACTGATACGAAGAGATAATATTCAAGATGCTAACAGGAGGTGGGTAGAAGTGGGTGTTCCTTTCTTCTTCCCACACAGGTAGCCTTTTTGTACTTAGCTCAGGAGTGTGGTTAAATAGGCTAAGAGTGGCTTAGCAAAGTTCTTCCTATCCGTCTATCTTTCCTTACCCAAGAAGATGGCCAAAAATGAAAACAAAAACAAAAAAAAAACATACAAGCTTAACTAGACTTTGCTTCAGGTCAGGCTGGGGAAAAAAGTTCTTGCTGCAAGAATATCAAACTGACCTAGCTCTACAATTTCAGGTGATGGTATAGATGGGGACTGGACTTACTCTTTCATATATGTTAACCATAGTGAATGCTCTTAAATTTATAGGGAAAATTCTATTAACTATAGGCTTGACTTTCCTTCTAGACAATTGCATTGATAAACTTGATATTGACTAGGTTAGGATATAGCAAGTTTTTTCTATAAACTGCACTTTTTAATTGTACCTGCTAATGAAATTTAATCCTTATGCAAATTGAGGCACCAGTGCAAATTTACTGAACACAAAATGAGGAAAGGTAATGAGGAATGAAACTAATGCAAAAAGATTTTACTTTTATTAATAAAATTAAACTAGAGAAATTAGTTCAATGTGTGACATCTAGACCAAACAGGAAAGGATATTTGACTTCTGCTTGAAATATCATACCATTGGATTTCTAGTCTGAAGTGAGTGTGCCTTGGCAGATACTTGAGTTAGCCAAGAGAACTGTTTTCAAGGTGCTCACATTCCAACAGTCTTAGAAGCCCTAAGCATAAGGATGCTAGTGTTACTTACATAGCATCCCTGTGCTCAAGTGGCAAATCCTGTTTAGACTGATTACATTGTGTTCTAGGTTAAAGACATCAAATTTTACAATGGGAATTAGTAATCTCTTTAGATTAGGAGACATATCCAAAGCCACAAGATGGGGTGTAGGTACAGAAGGAGACCTCAGTGCAAGTTATATGAATAGGCAAATACTGTCTACTCATAGTAGACTTTGGAACCAGCTTTGCCAAGTCCAAGTTCATCTCTCCAGGACCATTTACCCATCACCTGGCCATTAGATAGGCTTCTGCTGACTTCATCCACACTTTTATTGATCAACACATTCTCTCCTTGAACAGCTGAACTCCTCTGACTAGGAAGTTCAGTGCAGTGACAAACCTAAATTATCCTAATGAGATAGGAGTTCATTCTTATTGTTTTTCCTCAGCGAACATGGAGACAAATTCTCAACATTGCCTGTTTTATAGTTATATTTTTCAGAAGATCATTCTGTGCTTTAAAGAAAATCATTTTGGAGAGTCTCATATTGCTTGTGTACGATCTGGATAAAATGCACAAAGACTGGACAGAAAAAATGTATGATTACATTAGACATAGTAGAGTGCTAATTTATATATTATCTTTTTTTTAAATGTATATACTTCTATAGAAACATTTCAAAGTTTTTAAAGGGAAAATGTAAAATAAATCTCTGACTCACTTTTAAATGTTACTTTTCCTTAAGCCAGTTAATTTTCGACTATGCAAATCATTTGGGAAGCTTATAAAAACTGGTTATGTTCAGAATCATCCTCGGATTCTGATTGAGTGGGACAACAGTGCAGTCTGGAGATCAGTTTTTTTATATTTTAAAACTACCCATGAAGCTTCAATAGGCTGTCAGGGATGAGAACTGGTAACTTACAACAGTAAATCTCAGCTTCAGTTGCACATTATAAACACCCGAAGAGCCTTTAAAAATTCTGATGCCTGGGCAAGACCCAGACATTTTAAATTAGAATACCTGGGGATGGGAGCCTGGCATCAGAATTATAAAAGCCCACAGGTTATTTCAACATGGAGAACCCATGATATAGACCAAAATGGTGTCCTCAGACCAGCACATTAGCACCACCTGGAAGGCTGCTGTAAATGTTGATTCTGGGGCACACTCCTGAATCAGACAAATGGAGTGGAGATCAGCAAACTGTTTTTACCAGTTCCCAGGGAATTCTGATGTGTACTAAAACCTCAGAACTACTGACTTGGCTTATAAACTCTAAGCTCACAGGGGATGTAATCATATGTGTAGCTTCAGAACCTACAGGGAGTCTGGCACAAAATAGGTATTCTAAACTTGCCAGCTAAGGGAAAAAAGAAAGGGAGGCAGGCAGGAGGGAAGGAGAGAAGGAAAAAAGGAAGGAAGGGAGGAAGGATTTCATGTGACTATGTAGAGTCCTTTCATCTCACTGTGAATCGAGGCCCTTTTAGTATTTCTTGAAGGACGACACTACTAGAAATGGATTCTATTTGATTCCACTTATACAGATAATCTTAAAGTCTCTTTAAATTTCATGAACAATTCTGCTGGTATAGAATTTGTAAGTGAAAATCTGGAATACATCCCCTTCCTCCTTCTCTCTCCCATCCCCTTTATATTAAATAACCTAGGAGCATGAGGGAAACACCAACTCCCAGACTAAGATCATCTGCTACAACCTGGAATTCTGTACCTTACTCAACATGGGAGCTTGGCTTGATCGTCTTTTTCCAGGCAGTTTTTATGATTTAAGCACCACTGAGGGCATCATTTCTCTCACCTGGCTGGTAGGAAGCCTCCTCTGGAAAGATCATACATTTGCATTTTCTATAAATTTCTGGCTTTCGTGCCCTCTCAGGTGGCACATTGGGTTAAGCAATGCACTGTGAAGCCACACAGCCACTGCAGCACAAGTGAGATCCCTGCCGCTGGCCAGGGAGGGGACCCACATGATGCAGCAGACCTCTCCCGTCTTGCCCGCCACTCCCCTCATCAGTGTATTTTGGTTAATCTTCTGTTCTGTTCCCCACTCTGTCTCTGGTGGATCCTCTCGCCCCCACAGCTCTGGTCTGTACCCCAGTTATTGTATGCATAAATAAATAAATCATTAGAAAAATAAAGTTCTGGCTTTCTCTCAATTCTTGGGTATTTCTTTTGAAGGTGACAAACACAAAGCAAGTGGAAACATTTGCCTTAATGATAAGTTAGGGTGCAATGTGTATGTCAGGGTAGAATATGTCATATGCTCTTATCATAAATGTTACAGAAGCTATTTGGTTGTCAGGGTTTTGTCAAAAACATAAGAAAATTGCTTGAGTGAGAAATAGACTATAATTTCCATATCTGCCCCCCAATATCAGTCACTGACAACCTAGACAATTCTTACCAATAAAGATGGAACCAATTTTGTCTAGCCCATCAAAATAAGCATATTATTTTCAGAGAAAAAAGTTAAGATCATTTTTAGACTCCTCTAAAAATACATGAAAGAGACAGTGAGTCATAGGAATGATTTTTAAATCAAAGGAAATGTAGTAAGTGACCATGAGTATCTGTTGATAAGCAGGGAACTTATCTTTGCATGATCAAAGATGTATCTAATAATAATCAAAACATCTAAGTTAATGTCACTTTTATGTTAGAACACTTTTTCAGAGTTAATGGGTCTGATTACTTGGTGTCCCTCAGCTTTATCTTGACTCACCCTATGGGATGCTCACACCTTTTTATTCTCCCCCAATTTAAAAATATGCATTTTTCAACCCTCGATATTCTATCAACTAGTTGGTTTAAAACAACAGGGTTACAGAAAGCTTCAAGTAAAGGGCATTGTGGTACATTCCATACAGTGAAAATATTTCTTAAGTATGAAATGCCTGGTATTTATAAAATATGTGCCTGTCTACTCTGAAAGAATATTAAGTATATGGAAAATATTATGTCTATGCCGCATGAAAAGATGACCAACATGAGACCCTATCAAAAAAGAAGCAATCATATAGGACCCCCCCTGGTGGTGCAAGGGATTAAGTCTCAGTACTATAAAGCAACCAGTAGCCACTGCGGCATGAGATTGATCCCTGGCCAGGGAGCTAACACACATGGTGCAGCAGACCTTTCCTGCCTCGCCCTCTGCTCCCCTCAGAAGTATATTTCAGTGGATCCACCTGTTCTGCTCCCCACTCTGTCTCTGATGACTCCTCTCACACCCCCACACCTCTGGCCTACACCATAGTTCTTGCACGCATAAATAAAATAAATCTTAAAAAAAAAAAAAAGAAGCAATGACATAAGTTTATTAAAAAAAAAAGTCTAACTTTGTTTTCTTTGAGGGTTGGCATTTTACAGGAGAGCTTTCAATTTTTAGAGTTTTCTTAAATGGAACAGTTCATATCCTGGTGATTTCCATGAATAAGGTCCTGTCATAGGCTGCATCTGAATTTAGATTCTGAGTTAATGTAGAACAACAGATAATATAAATATTGTCAAACATGAACTCAGAAGCTGAGCAATAGCTTCGATGTTAACAGCACTTTACTGAGGCATAATTTATACAGAGACAAAGCAAATCGTAAACATACAGAACAATGTGACTTGGCAATTGTATATGACCATGCGCTCACCACTTAAGACCAAGGTATAAACCATATCTTCTTTCCAGAAAGTTCTCCTCATGTTATTTTTCAATCAAAGTCCTGTATTCCAGAATTAAACAGGCTACTTTGATTTCTAGCTGTAGAGTACTTTTCCTTTCTTTGAAGTTAACATAAATGGAATGATTGAGTATGTTCTATCTTCAGTCTTCTCAATCCTTTTCTTTGAAAAACAAGATTTTGAGATTCATCCATTTTGTTGACTGCATCAGAAATTCTTATTTATAGCTGAGGCATATCATTAGATGATATACACAATTTGTTTATTAATACACAAGCTGATGAATATTTGGGTTGCTGCTTTGCTATGCTCATTTTTTTACAGGTCTTTATGTTGATATATATATTTTATCTCCTTTGGATAAATAACTGAAGCAAAATTACTGACTCACAGTATATGTAAGGATATATTAAATTTTCTCCCTTTTTTAAAGATTTATTTTTATTTATTTGTGCATATAAAAGCTGGGTTGTAGACCAGTGGTGCAGGGGGTGAGAGTATTCACCAGAGACAGAGTGGGAAGAGAACACTATATATGCACTATATGTGGATTAGCTCCCTGGCTGGGGGGTGAACTCATGCCACCGGGCTGGTCATAGCTTGATAGTGCTGACTTTAACCCCTATGCCACAGGGAGGCCTGGGTATATTAAAATTTCTTAGAAACTGCCATAACATTTTCCAAAATAGTTGTATCATTTTCTATGACCTCTATATGTGAGTTGAGTTATCCTGAATTATTGTTAACACTTAGTTCGTTAGTACCTATAGTAGCAAAAAAGCTTTTTTAGTTTAATACATTATTTTAAGGCTCCTATCTTGTTTTTCTGTAGTTAGTTGCTTGAACTTTTCTTTACTTGATTTTCTAATTTTTAAATATTTCCACACCCCAAATGCTAACAGCAGACACAGACAAGAATGAAAGATTTTTAAAAATCTTCACTGTGTGTGCACACGTATCAGCAACAGACACATGGAAGAAAAATTGTAAGCTTACATATAGAAGAACTGTTTTTAAAAAGTAATGAGGTTTTAAGGGTCAAGAACTTTATGGCCTAAAAAGATTTCTGGACACCGATTTCTTATTTCAAGAAATTATTTCACCTTGAACTTGAAGCAGTATTGACATTGTTTATTGGCACTGGCTAACTGAAATTTCAGTATTTCAGTATCTAAGTAGTGAGAAACTGTATCTAAATCCTGTCTTAAAACAGCAGAATCCAAAAGGAACTCTGAAATTTCCTTTTCACACTTGTAAGAGTGTGCCTTTTGAATTCTGTGATTACTATGTCATGAGAAATGAAAATGCATGAACATGCAGGTTATAAAATCACCCTGATGCTGATAACCGATTTATCTGTGGCCAGCACTTGGGAATTTGCCACAAAACTCATCTTGTGAAGCTTCAGGCCTGCTTCTTAGAATGCAGTTATGGATATAAATCGGACTGTTTTCAGGGATCATCAAATCTATGAGGGATGAGCTCCTGAATAGCTGTAATTTGAACACATGCTTTGTGCTCGCCAGCCCAAGTTTATCCTGAATTCTTAATATCTCCCCAAGGTGATTAACATATAATTACCATGAAATCAGTGTGAAAATGCTTTCACAGCTATAAAGCTTACATCCTGGATGGGGAGCTGGGAGTGCAGGACCAGATGTTAAATGTCTGGTGCTGGAGGGTGGCAATGTGGGTAGCGGCATTGGCATCTGGCTATGGTCCTGGAATTTAATCTGCTACACATATTTGGCAAAATAGCAAAAGTCTACTAAGACATTGCATGTGTGTGTGTGTGTGTGTGTGTGTGTATGGTCTTATATTTCTTTCCTCATGAACATCTTGAATCTAGGAAAAAAAAACACACACAGGCACGATATAAGTATAATCTCAGAGACACACAACCCCTTACACCCTGGCAATCATCATGTTATTTATATATGTGCAGTTGGGCTCCTGTACAGAAAATGCTCTGCCTGTAGGGCCTGCTTAAATTGAAATGCTGACAAAACTTCCCAGAATCTCTGCAGGTACTGATAGTTCTCTCTATCAGTCCTTTTCCTATCTCTTCCATGCTCCTCTACTTTCCTAACCATCTAGCATGTCTAAGTCAGACACTGAGAGACAAAGGATGTGTATGCAGAGAAGCAATTAAAGACTGAGTTAGGGAAACAGAACTTTAAGATCTTTCCTACACAGTAATCAAAGAAAGAGCTGTGCTTTTGAATCTGCATGTGGCAGGTATCCAGTAAAACACAAATGATATAAAAAATATTTGATGACCCACATGTCAGGTACACTGACCACTCAGGAAAGTGGGTGACAGGTGGCCTGTCTGGGCATTAGTAAGCCCTTCGCTGGGGAATCCCAGGGAGGAACTGGTGATCAGCACAATGGTAATGTCGCTAAAAACTTTGGGGATGTAGCTCTTCATTAATTGGCATAAAAGTGCTTCAGTGTTTTAATAATTGCTTAGACATAACATTCTAATGAAGTTGGTTTCAAGCCTGCAGTCTCATTTTAATTGCATTCTTTCAAGAGGATCAAGTCCTCTCTCTTAGTCTGAGTTCCCCCGTTAGAATCAGACCCTTTTACAGAAATCCAAACTTATTCCGCTTTACAGAGTAATCTAAAGCCTGAGAGACAACGATTCCAGCATAAGTAGTTTATCTGGGAGGTGATTTTAGAAATTTGGGAGGAGGATGGTGAAATCAGAAAGGGAAGGGAAGGGTTGGGACACAGTGAATGTTGTCCTGCCAATAGTTACCACTGTGGCCAGCTGAGGCATCATCATTCAGAGCATTCTGGGAATGGTACAGTAGCCACCTAATGGAGGAGGAGCTGCATATTTACCAAGTAACTACCACAGGTCATTGTTTGAGTACTGCTTCTGAAGCGTTCACTCCCCAGCACTTCAACAGCCAGAGAAAGCCCTCAGACAGAAAAGGACCCATAATTTGGGATGGGAGGAATAGGCAGAATAAATGATGACCATTAAACAACAAAGTTGAGTATATATTTTGAGTATTTGTTTTGGCCAAATCCAAAGAGAATAATTACACATAATCACAAAACTATCTCATAAATTAGAATGAAAGAATATTTATTCCTTCAAACCAGTGTACACTGCTCTGATCTTCCAGAGAAAAGATATTCTTCAGAAGATCTCTTCTAATAATTTTCCATTAGAAAGATATTGTTTTTTGTATTTTTGGTTACAATCATCCTGAAAGTAAATTTCCTACCCTAGAGTTATACTAAATTGAAAACCCACAATTTAGTGAGAGGAATTTATGAGTTTTATGTGGTAAAAATGTAGTTCTAATATACTTAGTAAATTACATTTGATTCAAATATTTTTGTTAATCAGTGGAAAGGCCACAAAAACAGAGTAAAATTAGCCCCAGACTATATTTGATGCAATGTTTTAATGTCTGTCCTTACCCATTCTACTTGTCACCCATTGTGAGAGAATTTAAGTTGCCAAACTGATGAGCGTAAGTTTTAATCTGTTCCTGGTTAAAACTTTCATTATTCAGACAAACAGACAGACACACAGGCACACATGGGTGGGGGGGAGGAGGAAGAAGAAGAGAGGAAGAAAGGGAAGAGGAGGGAAGGGGAGGATGAGAGAGAGATACAAGAGAGGAAAGACCCTGTGGCTTGGATTCTCCAACCACTTAATTGCAGGAAGTTGTCCTTTTCATACATTACACATGGTGATTTTCATATAAGGTGCAAAAGAAATCATAGGAAAAAAATTAAAAATATCACTGGTTTAAAGTTTGAATCTAAGAATATACTCAAGGCACTATGATGACCCAGAGAATGAAGGTATGGGGAGTGTAAGATTTGGGGATTTAGTATTTAAAATCAAAAGCTGTTTGTTCACTTGGCCATTTGGACATTTCAATGAGGCCTGAACTTTTCATCTGATGCTTAACTAAGAAAGGGCTGACAAAATGAGAATACTTAAAAGCAAGCACTGGTCAGCTGGGCCTAGACATTCTTCTTTGACTCCAATCAGTTTCAAATATAAGACAACAGCTGAAGGAAGGGTTAATTATCTGTGCTTCATTTGCTTCATCATTCCCCTTTCAATTTATTTTGTTCTACAAGAATGATGTCTTCCCTCTTCACCCTGCTTCACTCGAAATCATTTGCAGAGAGATGTTAAAATACCTCTTTTCTCAGAATCTAATATTTTGGCAGTGATTATTTTTTGAACATTCAAGGCTCAGTCAAACACTTAAACTTATACTACTAATATCTATGGAGAGCTCACCTGTGACAGATACTGAGTTAGGAGTTGAACAAATAAAGTCAAGCACTACCTGTTATAACAGTTGTTCTCATAGAGGTTATAGCCTATGAAATGATAGAGACTGGATACAAAAAATATAAATTGCAGACTCAGTCCTATTGATTATACACATATAAATATATATAGATGTGTGATAAATAAAAGGAAGAGAGGAAGGGAAGGAGGAAGGGAGGGGGGAAGGAAACAAAGATAAACCTTGGAGGTAGGAATGTGGCATGGTTAGGACAGGTTTCTCTTAGGAAGTAGTATTGGAGTTGAGATATGAATGCTGAGGACAAGGATAAACTAATAGAAAAGAAGGAGCGATCTCCATGTAGGAATTACCTTACTCCCAGAGAGGAGAAGAATAGTAACAAATGATCTGGAAAAGTAAGTACGGCTAGAACACGCAGAGTGCTGCAGGTCACAAGAGTAATGTTCATCTTTATATTGAAAACCATATAAGGTTTTTAAACCTGGGGCTCACCAGATGAACTAGTTCATATGAAAACATTACTCGCTCACTATGGGATTAGAAAAAAGATTGTGAATGGCGAATGGTGATGAGATCAGTTAGGAGGCTACTGCAAAACATCAATGAAGATTGACTAAGTGGGGGCAGTTGAAAAAGAGAAAAATGAATTTGTACAGGGCATACTAGGATAAACTCCAGTAGCAGTATCTCAGGACACAGAATTGGAAATGACTGGAGAAGGAAACTATAAAGGATGACTCCTAAGTTCCCAACTTGACCAACTAGATAGATATTATGCTTTGGTATTATCCACAAGGGAAGGTGCCATCATTGTTTATTTAAAAGGGATTCTGAGCTTTTTTTTCTTTCCTAAATAAACTTTTTGAGACAAAAAAAAAGGATCCTGAAGTCAGGAGTGGGGCTTCAGCAAATACAAAATCAAGCCATAAGCAGAATGAGCACAGAAAACAAATTGCTTGCTGCTTAGTAGCTTAAAGAAATGATGATTAGACTTTATTACCTGTTTGGGGAAATGAAAATGTTCTGTGAAGGGTCAGCCTGCTGCTTCAGATTCTTCAAAGAAGAATTGAAGTTATTATTCTAGTTATGCAAGCATTTGTTTTTCTCAGTTGACCATTTCACGAGTAACTGTTAAATAATGCAACCCTTTATTTTCAAGGAGGAAGTGCAATTATAAATCTTCAGATACATATAGCAAATTATGCTATCTGGAAGTAACAGAGTAGAGATGAAGCAAAGTCATCTCTAGTAGATAATATTCAGAAAGGCACAGCTGAATTCAAAAGAACTCATTTATTATAACATTAAAAAACCCTCTTATTTGCAAAATAGAAATGTGATTTTTGTCAGGAAGGTTTATCATACTAGTCATTTCCTACAAACTTGCAACTTGAATACGAAACAGACAGAATGCAACAAGGGAATGATGTTTATTATAATATCAGCTGCTAATTTAAGCCACTGGTCTGAGACTTGTCATCTGTGTATTGAATGTACATTTTTTATTTTTTTACAACAAGTTCCGTTCAGGGGGGTGAATGAGCTTTGAAACCCAGGTTATTTTGCATTAGCTGTCTTCAATCTTAAGTGTATGATATGTGTAATCAGAGTAGCATTCTTGGCTATATAAGAAAATTTGGGCTCATAATATACTTCCAAAACATAGTTTAGGAACACATATAGTTTAGTGTACCACATGTTATCAACATACTACCACAACATTCAATGGAATGATTCATTAGTATCCACTAGATGTGTTCAACCAACTATGTTCTAGAATCTGTAAAGACTGTCAAAAGTTTGTAAAATTACAGACACACTGAATAGACTTTTATCATGCTCTGTGATATGTCAGGGAAGGGAAGCAACTCATATTCTAGATAACTTCAGGTAGAGTCATTAGATTCCCATGTCTGTTGTCTGCTGCAATTTTTGCAATGGTGGTAGATAAAGAACACAACATTTAGATTTCTTTCTTAAAAAAGATTTATTTATTTATACATACAGAACTGGCCAGAGGTGCAGGGGTGGGGAGAGGTATTGAGTGGATTCACTAGGGACAGAGTGGGGAGCAGAGCAGGCAGATTGACTGAAATACACTGCTAAGGGGAGCAGTGGGTGAGGAAGGAGGGTCTGCTGCGCTATGTGGGATCCTCCCTGGCTGGGGATCGAACTAGTGCTGCAGTGGCTGCGGAAGCTTCATAATGTGATGCTTAACCAACCCTTTGTGCCAAGAAGGAGGCCCTAGGTTTCTTCTTGAAGGGGATTACTTTACCTCTTGAACTTCAATTTCTCTTTTTTTAAAATTGAAATGATCTAATTCTTCTCATAAAACTGTTCGTAGGTTCAATAGGATAACATCTGTAAACATGTATAGTATAGGTGAAAGACATTTTATAGATTAACTGTTTCACCAGCACCTCTAACTTGTCACCTCTTACAGGTAAGCTCACTGTTTCACCCAATACACCCTTCCCTGGTTTTGGCTGGAATCCTTTTTGTACTTATTTGTACTTTATTCTTTTTTACCTCCTCCATTTAACAGGTTTGAAAGTTCAGCCATTTTTTGGCACCTATATTATTTGTACTTGAACCTACCTTTCTATCCTCATGCCTGTTCTACTAGTATACATCCTCATTTTCTTTTCCCTTGTCCATTGCATTTGTTTGTAAATCAGCCATCCCAGCACTGCTCTCTCCCAACATGACTGCATACACGATAAAACTGCCAAATTCATCTCACATTGACACACTTTGAATTATACCACAATCCTGCTCAAAAACCTCCAGTGGTTTTCGATTTCTAGCCAAGAAAGACTGGCACATAAAGCTTTCTTCTACGGGTGTGTCCTCAGTTCAACTTTCAGCCTGATCTCCCACATTAGAGTCCAAAGCTGAAGTCTCCTACCCCAGTCAAAGTGGCCAGCATATCATTCCAGAAATGCCCTGTGTTTACCAATTCCATGACCTGGATTAATCTAGTCTTCTACCTGAGATAGCTTTCCTGCTCTCAACAGATTCCTTCTCTCCATCATGTTTGAGTCATATACCACCTCTCTAATGTTTGCTTCTGTTCCAACTTCATCGCACTCTTTTTTTCTATATTTTCTACTCATGGTTTGCACTCAAGTTATGTTTAGATTTAGATTGTCATTTCCTTGACAATGAAGACTGTTTAATTCCTCTTTCTAGATCCTTCCATGACTTACTCTGAAACAGATGCTGAAGAAAATGTTATTGGCTACATGGGTATAGAAGTATGTTTTAAATATATGTTGTGACTTTTAAATTTGTTACATATGCAGTTTCCTTATAAAATACATTATTGCCTTTCACACATCATTGCCTTTCATGTTTGTCTCTTATTGAGGAGCCAACTCTAACCTAAGAGATATATTAGGGGCATGGACACTAGACCTATTTGGAAACACGTTAGCACATGTGAAATGATTTTGCAAGAACATTATTGAAAGTTGGCCATGCCCTAAAATTGTACCTGAAAATTGCAGTTCTTTCTAGATTCTTAGATTCATTGATATGAATGTGACTTAGAGAAAGAAGTTTTAGCAATCACTTACAGAAAAAGAAAATGCTTTTCTCATTTTCAAAGCACTTTCCCAGTTCTTCTATTGCATTTGACACTAGTAAATAGCAAAGTGGGATCAGAGGTTCTGATCACAACCTGAAAGATAAAATTGCCCTCCTAAGAAGAATAAATGACTTGCCTGAGATCGCAACAGTCAGAAATAATGAAGTAGAGACAGAAATAGGTTATACCTTTGGATGCTGACTATGGGTTTCTTCATTTCAGTATCACTTTGAATACTTCAATCTTTTACTCTACTACTCTCAAGTTTTTGTCTTTTACTCTACTACTCTCAAGTTTTTGAGGTACTGGAATATTTTGTTATATACAAGTTTGAATGTATCTCCATCTCTCCATTTTACATTGGAAAGAAGTTCGGGTTCAACTGTTGCACTTAGCAATATCTTTCATCCCACTTGCATAAATTAAGAAATATTCAGGTGATGATAGTTCTAAATTTTTTTTCTTTCTAGCTTTTTGAGATAATTTATATATCATGAAATGTACTTATTCTAAATATATCATCTGGTGGGTTTTGAAAAATATATGCTTGGTGTACTTCCACTCTAGTTAAGATAGAGAATATATCTATTATCTTGGTAAGCATTTTGTGTGGCAATCCCTGTTGCTACTGATTTTCTCTGTTTGCCTTTCATTTTTTTATTTTTTATTTTAGAAGTAAGTAGACTTTTTAATTTTTTATATAATTTTTTAAAATTTACATATATTTGACATCAATTGTAATCCCCATGTATTCCCCATCACCGTAACACCAGTGCACCATCACCTGTTTGCCTAACTTTTAAAGCAGTTCCATGTAATTTGTACTTAAGTCATATCATGCCCCACCCCTACTAAAAGGAGCTTCTTTTCCTGTTCAGAACAAAAGCCACATCATTCAACTGGACCACAGAACCCTTGGGAGTCTCTACCCCCATCTCTCATCTCATTTCCCACTACTATTCCCCAACACTTGAATGCTTCCTATGGCCGTCATTAATTTATTTTCTCTATGCCTTCTTAAACTTGAATATGCATGAGAACCCCCAGAGGACAGCACTTAAAAGGACATTCTGATTCAGTAGATCTGAAGTAGGACTGAGATTCTGCATATCTAATAAACTCCTGAGTAATACCGATCCATACCAACTAACAAGGGACTAGAATACTTGTCAGGAACAGGGGTGAAAAATTGGGTTTGTTTAGTTTTCCACTATATTCTCAGTGCTCAAGTAGTGCTTAATGGTTAGTAGTTGTCCAATAGGCAGTTCATAGCAAAATGAATACATGAATGAATAACTAGACGAAAGAAGGACTTTTAAATATAAAGAAGCAAAGCATTATTTGCTAGGGAATTTGTTTCACTGATTGACTGTGTAGGAACAGCTGTGAAACAAATGCACAAAAGACACTGTACATTTCCTTTAACACCCTCCCAGTTCAAAGTACATTACAATATGTATTTAACAATAACTCCCTAGGATCTTAAAAACTGTATCAGAAAGAAAGGCAATATTGTAAATGTCACTGAAGCACCTCCATTTTTTTCCCCTCAAATGCTATTCTTTCTCCCAGTTCCCAATAACTTCTAGTCAAGAACTCCCAGCCTCAGATCTCAGAATGGCTGTCTGTTGAGGATTACAAAAGTGCTAGAAAGGTCCCAGATCATATCCAGGGTCATAAGGCAGTTTAAGCTAATCAACGTAATACTTAGTGAGGCATTTGTCCATAAGGGGAAGCTAACATGGAGAAGGTGGGAGATACATAGATTGGTTAAAAAGGTCAAAAATGGCTACAGTTTCACCAGCCCACAGCCAGTCTTCCCATTCACCCATGCTTTTGTGTTTCCCTTTCTGAAGTTCAAGTTCTGTCCTTTCCATTTAGCCAAAGGCTACCGGAATGCTTGTGGTCTGAGCAGACTGTTGCATGGCCAAGTTCAGATCTGTGAAAGAACATAGCACTGGAAATGCAGAAATGTGGGGATTATTCAATTCTAGACCATTTACCTGGGCATTCAGAGAGAACATCTTTCTGAGACCACTACACAAGTGAGTAAGTGGGAGCTTGCTTTGACAGTACACCCTGGGAGCAGTGCTCCTGTATAGAATGTGATTTCAGTCTATTCAAAATTCTACCTCTAATGGGGAGGAAAATTATTCGCAGCTGGATAATGAAGTCGCATCTGTGTTCTGCTTCTAGCTGAAGTCACCTCATTCCTCTTTATCTGATCTAAATCATACTGCTATTTCAAAATCGTATGCAAATGTAAAAGGGAGGGAAGTTTGAAAGGAAAATTGTATCTCAGAACTCTTTGGTTTCTGGATTTGAGACATCACTTGAAGGTCAAGGATGATTCAGTATTTCCTGACTATTAAATGATTATATGAGGCATGGGATAAATTATTATTTTACTCAACTAAACTTAAGAATATCAATTGTTTAAAAAGAAGAGTAAATTATATACCTCATCCTGAACTCGCACTACTCAGTCAACATGTCTCCATTTCATCATATTTTTTTTTCTGGGTTTGCCAGTCAAGAATTCAATCACCACTGACATTTATACCATTGCCTTTAAGACTAATAGAATCGACAGTGCCAGACACAGAGCACCTCTTTGTGTCCAGAAGGAAAGGGAGTTTAGTGACTCCTTGCCACTGACATCTCACCTTTACAAGTCATTTTGAAGTTTTTCCTTCTACCATTTTATTCCTCTGCTGCACAAACTTCAAAGGTTCTCTTCTTACTGTGGAAGAAATTCTAAAAGTCTTGGCAAGACATTCAAACCATCCTCAATGTTTGAAGAGGGTAAGTGGCTTGACAGCAATCACAGAGCTACTAAAGAGTGGAGACCATTTATTAATCCAGATGGAGTTGGCTCTAAAGTCTTAATGCCTAATTTCTCCCTCAAACATCCTCACATACAATCTGCTTAATCCAAAAATGCTCAACGGAGGCAAGATCTGCATTACTTCCTATAGAAGAGACAGTGGAAAACAATTATGGTGTCTTTTCCTTCTCATTTTCAACACAATATCTGTATGATTTTTCTTTCCATGTGTTCGTGCCTACAACACATGTGCATCATGCAGAGTCAGGCAGTTGTAATAATAATAATATGCTCCATTGCGTGAGCAGTAGGAGAACCATTTAAAAAAATAAATAAAGGGAACCTGGCTTCTAAATCACTGCCTTAGAACAGCCCTGGAAAAAGGTTGTAGTTTCACGAGTCAAAAACAGTTCTAACTTCAATAGATCAATTGTAGGTGTAACAATGTCGCCTTTATTCACTGTCTGTCAACAACATGGAGAAGGCGGAAATAATTCTAATCATTAGTTATATCTGACACAACCTCCATCCTACATTTCATCAATGGGGGCCTATGATGAGGTGTGCGCCAGTGGTTTGGAAACATTTCAAAGGAAAATTAAGACTTGTGGGGTAATTTGAAAGGAGAGAAGGAGCTGTCTGAAGTCTCCAAATGAATTGGAGAGAAGGTTTGTGTGAAGGGACATCTTTAGCCTGCCAGGTAAATGGGGCAGGTTTTTGGAGATAGAATGTACTTCTGATTGCTGACTGACAAGTTATTTTCTTTTCTGCCTCCTAAAATATGCAAGAAGTTCTCCATGTTGGGATTTACAACTAAGTTAGTTTACATACACCTGTGGGCCTCTACAAACAGCATCATGATTTGAGAGATGATGTTCGATAGATGCATCGTCACTCAAGAAAGTTAGAGAAATGGAAGTCCCACCCTGCTTTCTGGAAGAGAATATGAAGTAATAGCTCATTCATCAGGCACTAGGACTTATGTATAAAATAATTTTCTAGATAAATACATTTTAAAAATACACAAACTTTTTTATTTTCTTGATTAGAATCCATAGGGACCACAATTAACACAAAATATATATAAAGAAAATATTTTCTTGGCAAATTGATAGTCTTATGAATTTCTACTTATTTTGATATCAATTATTAGCTGATTAGTTCCATGGTCAAACGAATATACTACTGTAGGTTCAAAATGGGGAATAAGGTTGCCAGAATCCATAATTCCATGAGTACTATATAAATATATATAATATACAGAAGACTATTCAAATTCCAAGCTGCTAAGCCTTTTATGTTCTTTCTTTTATATTTTATTTCTATTTGTCTATGTGTTTTACAAACATCATTCATTTAACAACAGAAAAAGAAAGAACAAATAGACAAAAGGGAAAGGAAAGAAGATTTGAAGAGAGAGAAGGAGGAAGAGAAAAAGGGGGACTGGAGAGAGGGAAGGAAAGAAGAAGGCAGGCAGGAAGGAAGCAAGGAAAGAAGGGAGGAAGAAGTTGTGAATATCTACTTCATGTCAAGCACAATCTTAAGCACTGGGGATATGACAGTCCAAATGGTTCCCTGTTATATGAAATAGGAAGATTCCTATTAACTATTTTTAATTCTACATTCTCAGCATCAACATTACATCTAGATAGCCACTAAATAAATGTTGATTGGGTGATTCGATTTGATCCTCGAGTAAATGAATATGGATGTGTATTTTACACACTGGGAAAATATGAAAGATCCTTGAAATGTGTCCAAAATCAGAGACAAATGATGTGAACTGATTTTCCTAGAGCATTTCTTTATTTTAGAGTCTTCATGACCTCAGTTCTAGCACTTTTACAGATGATTCCATTTGCCCTATAAAAGATTAAAGTGTTTTTTATTAATCCTAATTTGCATTCCTGCTGCAGTTGTGATAAACTGAAAATAAGAATTGTGTATTATGCAAATAATTAATGACTATTTTTTTTTTTTTTAGGTAAGGATGGCTAAGAAGTTAAATATAAAAATAAAATGGGGGATGGAAAGTGTAAGATAGTCTTGGTGTGTTCCATCATAAAACTGAGGCATACTTTTATATAGAGAAATAGGATTATTTAATATCATTGATATATTGTCAGATGTAGCATGTAAAATGCCACAGAAATATTGGTCAAAGAAAGTAAAATAAAGCTAAATGCTAGCCAATCTGTGGTACCTCAACATGCTCACAATAAATGGGTTGAGTTCATACCCCTGTACTGATATTTGCAAATGTCTATTTCAGATCCCATAGACATATTTTAACTATTTTGACCATTTGTTCATTAGTTACAAGCATGAGTGGTTGAATCAGGTAATACTAATCTTTCAATGCAAGTAGACAGCCCTATTCATATGCTTATGTTTAGAAACAGAATACGCATTTTCCCTACATAGAAAATAGGGACACTATTCAATAATTCTGATTAATTTGATGCTGATTCATGTGGCCTTTAGTGAGTTCTATTTTGTTCACTTCCTTAGTTGTTCCACCAAGCACTATATAACTTCTCATCTAGAAACTCCTATCTTCAGTAGAAAGTAGGTTGTATCTTTGTTTTTAAAAAATGTCCACTCCTGAGGTAATGGTGCACAGGTGAAATGGTGATGTGAACTCCCTGAGGACTACAAATGATGCCAAATACAATTAAATAAATCTAATAAAAAAATAAAAAATGTCCACTCCAAACACAAGCCCATTTAAAAATAATAGAGTAACATATTTTGGATAAATATTTGAAAATTTCAGTAAAATGTCATTGCTCTATTCTGATATTTCCATAATAGAAAATTATATAGAGGATTTTAGGAAGGTTTTTTTATTTGAGCAGTCTAACTGGCACTTATGGGCTTTTGCTTTCTATACTGCTTGTCAGATCTTTCCTTAACCAGATGTTCTGCATGTCATAGGTGTGGATATGTCTTGATATTGCCTTTTCAGGCTACAGTTCAATTGCACATATAATTATTCATTCAGCGTGCTCAGGTGAATCTGCAATACCCATCAATCAAAATCCCTCACATTGTTGCATTAGTAAATACTTGGAGAAAAGGGAATTATGAATTCTTGTGAAAGACTATCCCATTTTCCTTTCTAGTAGATCCACTGGCTTTTAAATATTTTCTCCCATGCAACGAAAGTGTAATGCAGACTTAAGAACAGAATCAATACAACTGACATGAAGAGAGGGCAAATGGGAACCCACAGTGGGAACCATTTACGAATGATAAGGGCTTTTTTGAAAAAGAAAAAAAGGGGGGGGGAATGGCCATGCTTAAGGTCGCTAGGAGAACCAATAATTTAGAAGTCAGACCATCTAAACTTACTGAGGAATAGGAATGAAAGTCTGGCATCTATGGAGGTTATTTCCAATCCTCAGTGAGTACTTTCCTCAAAAATATCTCTGGATTTCACCAATAAACATGATACACACTTGACTTTGAAGTAAATACTTCCAAAATTATCTTCAGAAAGAATTTTTCTCTTCCTATTTTTCTCTGTGTGGCACTATAATAAAACCTGCAGGAAACGTGAAAAAAAAAAAAATCTCTGGTCTTAAAGAAGTTTTGTGCTTCAGACACTCATAGTTTATGGGTATATGATCATGTTGGAGGCATTTTCTTCACATCCATATTTATAGGGAAGGTTCCTGCTTTTATCTTGAAGAATAAGCTCTACCTTATGGCAATTCTAGAAATCAAATGTTCCTTATGTTCAGAGATGACTGTCATCAAACCAATCCTTTGCCTTATCCATGAGTTCTTCCACGAGGAAGTGTTTATTCTTCTACCCTCTTCAACCTGGGTTTGTTTATGCTTGTGTAGGACCAAACAGTATGGTAAAAAGAGGCTCTTCAGTTTCTGGGTCTGATTGTTAGAAGGTTTGGCACTTTCTATTTCTTTTTTTTTTTAAAGATTTATTTATTTATGCATACAAGAGCTGGGGTACAGGCCAGAGTGGTGGGAGGTAAGAGGATTCACAAGACAGAGCGGGGAGCAGAACAGTCAGACGGACTGAAACACACTGCCTAGGGCAGCAGCTGGCGAGGCAGGAGAGGCCACCTCGCCATGTGGGTCCCCTCCCTGGCTGGCGGCAGGGATCGAACTCGAACTCGTGCTGCAGTGGCTGCAGTTTGCTTCATAGTGTGTTGCTTAACCCACTGTGCAACCAGGAGGACCCACTTTCTGTTTCTTGCCTTTTGTTGTAGTGAGTCTTGCGATGTAGGGAGGCAGCCTAGTGTACTATAGAAAGAGGGCCAAGGCAAGCATACTTAGACACCAGACAAAGAGGTTTAAGTGATGATCCTTTGTGATGTCCAGCCCAGTCGGGCCTCCAGATGATTTCAGTTCCAACCATTTTCTCTCTTTTTTTTCATTAAATTAATTTATTTATACATCTTTGATATCAATTCTAGTTCCCATGGAATTCCCACCACCATTTCACCAGTGCACTGTCACCCCAGTCCCTTGTGCTCCTTTTGCCTTCATCCCAGTCCCGCCTGCCTGGCCCTCATGATGCCTTTGAATTGTCTTTGCCTTTTGGGTCTTGCCATATTTCTTTCTTTATTTTTTTGATTGTTGTTCTTTTCCTTGAGCCCTGTTTTTGTTCGTTTCTTTCTTTATGTTCCTCCTACTAGTGAAACCATCTGATATTTTTCTCTACCTTTTATTTCACTGAGCATAATTCCTTCTAGCTCCATCCATGTTTCTACAAATGTCTCTATCTTTTTTGATTGCTGAATAGTATTCCATTGTGTATATGGACCACATCTTCTTGATCCAGTCATCTATTTTTGGACATTTGGGTTGTTTCCAGGTCTTACCAATTATAAATAGTGCTGCAATAAACATAGGGGAAGAGGTACTCTTTTGAAACTGTTTTTGTGTTCTTTGGGTAGATCTGTAGGAGTGGTATTACTGGATCATATGGTAGCTGTTTTTAGTAGACTTAGAGCCTCCATATGGCTTTCCATAGTGGCTGGATTAACTTGCCTTCCCACCAGCAAGTAGTAGAGTTCCTTTTTCTTCACATCCTCGCCAACATTGGTTTTTTTGATATGTGCCATTCTTACTATACAACAACTTTCTTACTGCAGCCATCTGAGAATCAAAAGATAAGCATCTGGCAAAGACCAGTATGCCCATCAGATTGTGGAGTGGTTTCTTATAAAGCAATAGGCAAATGAATACACGTCCCCTTAGTGAGATCATTGAACACTAGTACAAATGACAGAGCTGCAAGAGCAGGGTAAAGAACAAAGCCAGAAAAGGAAGCATGAGAAGCTCAAGATTTAAATCACAAGAACATGTATAAGGGATCTAATGGGGTAGGTTTTCTCCCATATTTTCTTATAAGTCTATGAACATTATCTTAAAATAATTTTTGCATTAAAAGCCAACAAGAAAGCTTTGCACAATATCTGGAAACTAGAGAAAACATTCCCCATGGTCCCACCAACTAGCCATCTGGCAAATTTCCATTAGGCTTCTTTTTACCTTGATCATGTGCTGTAATAATGTTTCACTCAACAGAATTATAATCAAAGGTAGATCCAGTTTAGAGGTGCCACAGGCTTGTGTCATTTAAGGAACAAAATGAAAATTCTTACTGAAGAAAAAATTAAAACAATCTTATTTAAACTTATTAAATAATCTACAAAAATATGAAACACACTGTTACAACTGCTGTGAGACTCTTTGGAGGGACTTATTAAAATGAGAAGCTCTGGAAGTACATTTCACTAACATCATGGTAAATTACCTTTGACCATGATGTATATAAATTTGTGTCCCATTATCATCTCTAATGATATAAAGACAATTTTCCACATTGAAGGTTAGCCTTAATGACATGAGATTTAAAACCTTCATATTTTTACATTGAGTCAATATATTCTATTTGCCTGAAAGTGAGGTTTTGAACCTTGAAACTCTTGACACTGAGGGCTGGGAAAATCTTGGTTGTGGTGAACCTTCCTATGCATGATCAGATGTCTGTGAAACAAAATTACAGCTCCTCTTGAAAGGTGAAGAGCTGTACTAATAAATCCCCCGCTCTGATGATGTCTATTATTTTCCTTTTTCATCATTATAATTGAAATATTTTCATGAATATGATTTTATACAATTTTAACTTTTCTCCTTAAAGCTAAAGCTCTTCGAAATGGAAGTACTTTTAAAGAGAATGGTATTAACATGACTTTTAATATGGATTGCCAAATTTCCTTCTCTACAAGGTTTGTAGTCATTGGAAATATAGGGCAACATCTTTTACTACTGCTGCAGATAAATTTAATATATTATGACTAAATAATTCATTACATTATAAACAAATCTGTTTATACTACCTAATAAGCTTAACATATTATGTTTAAATTCTGCTAATAAATTTATTTTTCTAATAAACTCTTAGCATCTACTTCCTATAGAACGGTCACCAAAGAAATTCTGTATTAACATTATCCATTTTCTTATTATAAAATTAAAACAATTACCATTTGGAGAAGATTTATGCTATTTTCACCAACCAGGAGGAACAACTAGAAGATATAATTCCAGTTTGTTTTCTTTTTATCATCTGCCTGCTTTAGAAATTCACAGGAAAAGGCTATATTTGAATTCAGAAAGCAAGTGGTAAACTTGTTTCCACATAATTGACTTGCTGGTATAGGAAAATGTAGGCTTCCTTTTCTGGCTGTGTTTCATGAATAGGAAGGACTGGCTTCCCGTCTGTGTCTACACTTGTCAGGATAGATACTTAACTGCAGTGCTCTCTCTTGCACTAGCTATTACTACTGAACCCCATTACTCCCTTCCCCATCCAGAGAAGCAAAGATCTAAATTGTTTATATAAGGTATAATATGTAGAAATAAATATGGCTTTTTGCTTTCTCTGATGCCCACTGTGTACATCCACTATCTTTGAGGGAACATTCTCTACAACCTGTCTCTGTTTCCCAGACAGCTAACAACATTTGATCTTCTACTCCAGTCCCATAATGCTTCAGGTGTGGAACACATCTCTTTCAGCTAGCAACCTCAATAGGTTTGCTTTTAAGGAGTCTGCCAGCCTTTCCACAGTGCTGTCTCTTTCACTCCATTCCTACTCCAAAGTAAGATGATTAAATCTTTAAACCACCGGGGGGGAGGCTCTCTGTTGATGCAAGGGGTTAAGCACTGCACTGTGAAGCATCTGCGGCATGAGTTCTATCCCCTGGCCTGGGAGGTGACACACATGGTGCAGAAGACCGCTCCTGCCTAGTCCACTGCTCCCCTGAGCAGTGTATTTCAGTCTAGCTGCCTGTTCTGTTCTCAACTTCACACCTCTCGCCTGTACCCCAGTTCTTGTATGCAAAAATAAATGAATCTTAAAAAAAAAAAAAAAACTACTAGAAAGGCTGGACTTGAACCTGTCTAAGGAATAAGCATAACACACAGTCAAAGAGGTTAACAGGTAACAAATTTGTTGCTAATATTCCACAACAGTTCACAGTGACATATGACATTTCTCAAGGTGATAAGCGCGCATTTCCTTCTCTCATTCACGAGTCTCTCCCCTCTTTTTCTTCCTTCTTCCCTCCCTTCCTTCTCCCTCTCTCCCAATCCTTCCTTCCTCACTCACTCCTTCCCTCACTTTCTCTTTTGCTTCCTTCCTTCCTTTCCTCTTAAAACCCCCTCTCCCTCCCTTTCTTCCATCCTTCTCACTGTCCCACTCTTTCTTCTTCCACTAAACTCCTTTAACCAAATTTATGAAAATGGAAATGTAACAGGGATTGTCTTTTAATCTTAATATATTCTCATCCACATGCTCAAATTCTACAAATAACTTCATGGCTTTGCTCTATTTCTGTTTAATGCAAACCTTCAGAATCAGTTAGTATAGCCCCACCATAGATATCTCACAGAAATATCCTTGATGAAAGCTGACACACAAATAGAGTGCTTATGACAGGGAAATGAAATACAAAGAAAGGAACATGAAAATCTCTCTAGCAACTCCCTGGGAAGTTTGAGGAGGAGGGTGTGAAATACAGGCAGCATAACTTAGGTCTGGAAGGTATTGCTTTCCCAGCTGCTGCCTAGCAACTTAAATATGTACCTGATCTGGCTTTTAGTGGGCAAGATTATGTGGTTCCTACATACTTAGTAACTGATAAAATAGCTTTCTTGTTGAAAAATATAATATTTCCAATAGCTCAGAAGAACTCAGTATGTTTCCAATGTAAGTGCTCATTTGGTTTTATTTAAATGTAAATACTCTCAAATTGCAGAAAACATAGACTTAATTCATAAAATATATAAGCAAATAAAGCACTTTCTAGACTAAGGTAGAAAACAAAACACTAATATCCTGAAGAAGATAATAGACTGAATACTCCAACTCTTACTTATTACTTGGGCATTTGGTATTAGCTTAAGCAGAGCTCACTAGATAAGAGTTCAACATTAAACCCAGTACAATTTTTAGACTATTACATACATTATTTTTTATTCCTAGTTTTTTTTTGTTTTTTTTCCCTAAATAGTCTACCATAATTGATGTGAAAGTTATGGAACAGATAACTTATGCTTAAACATTCACAGGTTCCCAAATTTTCAATGGGTGAAAACAATATTGTTTTCAATATAACATCATCACAATATTTTTAAGATACATGTATTTTAATATGGAAGAATTTGTAAAATATTGATGAGCTATTTATTCTTTCCTTTTTACTGGGGGTGGTATTAAATTTTTGCATGTGAAAGATGGAGAGATCTAGAGATGAAGAAGCATTGCTGAAATTGTATAAATAAACATTCACTTGTAAGACCTCCACAAATCTTGGAGAATGGATGATAAGTACATAGATCATTGACTTAATTTACTCACACGGTGTTTTAGGTATATATTTAATTTTACATTCTAACGGCAAACATTTCCTGGCTATTTTTGTTCAAAACAGTAAATTTCCTTAATCTAGCTAGCTTTCACTTTATCATTAAAATACTATAAAACATGCATTAACTATATGCATCCTTTTCTCTGGAGTCATGAGTAAGAACTGTTAAGTGTAATAGTCCTTTGTTGCATGGGTATAAATAATTGCTAACAATGTGCTCTGCCGTTTGTTGAGACTTTCAGTTTTATTCATTATTTGCACATACTCCTTTAGGCAAAAGACCTGTCCATTTTTCAAAAGTCTCTGCTTCACTTTTCTGACTTGAGTCTATTAATATATTATGACAGCAGGGTCCAGTTTCAGTTTTCGTTACTGATTATCATCTAATCAAAAAGTCCTCTTTTTGCACGAAGAGAAAGATCAATGGAAAAAGACAGACATCCACAAGTAAGTAAAAAATATGATATCTTGATGTATAATAAAAGTGACATAGCTAAGTAGTGAGAAAGATGAATTATTCAATAATTGTGTTTGGTGTAACTTGGATCTACTAAGACAAGTTAGATACCTATGTCACACTGACTCTAAACAAACCCAAAACAAATGAAATGCTTAAATATAAAAACTGAAAGCTTTAGTTATATTAATAATAAACAAGGCTTTTGTAACTGATAGACTGAACAAAAAAGAGATGAAATAGTTGAAAAGGCAATCCATAATTCTGAATTAATAGAGAATGAACATTATGTTCAAGCACTAATTTGCAGTTATTTTTGATGACTGCATAATTCTGGACTTGCTGCATCATCGATTACGTATTTTTTCCAGATCATTGGCCACTGTATTTCCAAAGTTGCTTAAAAATAGGACATGCTACCTGAAACAGGTACTATGTATCTGTTAATGAAATACTTTTCACTGTTGGAATATTTACTTAAGCTAAGAGGGGCAGAATTACTGAGCAGTCTCATAATTTCTTATTTTGTCAAAAGTAAAATAAAAAAACAGTATTTTATTCTTCCTTAATAAATTGAGGAATTTTGTTTTAGGCCCATTCTTTGTTTCTCATTGAATTTTAATGTGTGTAGTTGCTATGCATACAGCTCGATGATTGTATGCATATATCAAATTTGGTAGCTACGGCCAACATCAATAAATAGGACAGTTTCAGCATCAACAGCCAGTTGATGACAGATGCAATTGCCCTTCATGATTTTCTGAATTAATTATCAGCTCTACCAGAAAATTGAAGCAGTAAGTGTATGTTAACATTACAGCCACAGATGGCCATTTTATTGCTAATCAGGGCCATTTTTTCATTAAAATGCAATCATTACACCTCAGACATCACATCAGTATTCAAAACTATATAGAATATAATGGAAAGTATAGTTTGGATTCAAAAAGTATACTATGAATAAAGATAATTCTTATACCAAGTGCACTAATCAAGAAAAAGATGATAGAATGGTAAGACAATGTCAGGAATCCTATCTAAAGACAGCTGGAGGGATGAAGCACTATTTAATCCAAATGATTTTCTGATTTCAACTGGGAAGAAGATACTAAACTCTACAATGCAATGGAAATTGCAAATAGGATTTTGAATTACAGAAATAAAGTCCCAGTAAAAAAGAGACCAAAGGAGTATGTTATGATACATGTGATAAAAAACACATACATCCAGAAAATATTTCATTATCAAAGAAAATGATGGAGCCAGTGCTTAAACAGAATTTCATGTCCTTCAGAATTACTTCAATTATAACAATGAACATACACACCACACTGGCTTCTTTTTCTAATAACTTCCTTTAAAAAACTTTTGTTGAATATGAAAGAATATGTGCACAAATCATAAATGTATGTACTTCAATCATACCCCATGGCAAAAGTAAAAACTCTTCTCACTTTCATCTTAAGGGTCACGATTCACAGTAAAAAAATATATATTTTTAAAATAAATATACCATTGTTTTAGAAAATAATAATGAATATTATTATCCAAACTCAATTTGCATCTGAGGAGTTGAATAAGTGTCATTACAATTTTAGAGGCTAGAGCTATTGAAAATAAACTTGACATCTCCTTCTAGACCCCATGCAAAAAGAAAATTCCATTTTATCTTTTTATTTTTCTGAATTTCACTTCATTTATTTCAAGTGTGATTCATAGATAAAACTGAGCTGATATTTCCTTGAAGTTATTTTATTTATATGACAGCAATATGTGTTTATTGGTAAGATATGAGATTGAGTTAATTTCTTCATAGTCTGTTTTCAGTAATTCCCCAGAGTTCTGCTATACAACATCTCCTTGTACCCTGTACCCAAAGGCACAACACAGTCAGTTAGAATTGGTGTGGATAGTGTCCCCTCATTAATTTTTTAATGTGAAATGAACCAGCCTAATTGAGATTGATTACCAAAATTCAATTTTATCAACGTTAGAATCAAATTAACTAAAATATTAGCATGCAGAAAAATACTTAAGATATTTCAACCCAAAATAAATTCAGACCTTAAATATGCTTACGAGCACATAATACTAATTGTAATTGAATAGCATGCATTTCTGTCAAGGTTAAGCTTCTTCTGTAATTGATCTGCAGTTGACATTTTTTCCCTTACCTACATATACGATAAGATGATATTTTGTCATGAATTTACATTCTGTTTTCCATCTACCGCTCTTCAATCTCAGGTTGAAAAATTACTTTTTCCCCTCTTTACATAAATGTCATTGTCAGCAGTTTCCTTCCAGACACTGGAAGATTTTGTAAAAGCAACTAAAGTAAGTAGCTAATTGTGATTGAAAAAAAAAAAAAAAAACAATTATTTTTCTGAAAGCCAGTAGTCGAACATTTAACCTCTGCTCACACACACCTCTCCAAATATTCTTAGCAATCCCCCAAGGTGCCTGAGATGTTGTTCTGAAAGAGGAGCCATGCTGTTCACAGCTGTCCCAGTAAAACATCACAAAGCCACCAACCACCTCCCTCTGACATGCCACCCCTACTGGGCAATAGTAAAACTATTGCTGAAGAAAATGGAGAAGGCGTGAATTACTCAGATGGTATTTTTAGATGACTTCTGAATGTTAATTAATAAATCTTAGAAAGCACTGTTCAAACAATCCAACTCTGGTTTAAAAATAGAGCTTGAGAAAAGTTATGATTCCAATGTCTTGTACATTTCAGGAGATCCTGCAGTGTGACACGTGGCTTTACTTCTTAATTGCATCTTGTTCTCCATTTAACTTTACCCAACTGGACTTATAAATATTTAATCAGATCATTGCTGCCGTCTTAAAAAAGTAAAAAGAAACCCTGGTTAATATCCTTAGCCAAACATGACCTTGAAAAGACAAACAAAGGCAAATTTTAAATGTTACTCTCAATCTGATTTGCATTTAAGAAGGAAAACAAATACCATTACAGTTTTAGCAAAAGTGAGTTATTTAAAAAAGTTGATCCAGGCTTTAGAAGCCTGGAGAGAAAAATTAAAAACAAAAGCAATAACAAAATATCCAAAACAATATTCCCTCCAGCCCCAAAAAGATGACTTTTTTCATGACTTACTGAAGTTTCTGAAGTGCTAAAATCATAGAGCTATATTTAAATATTTGTTTTTCTTTAAGTATCTTCTTAAATGTCAGCTGGCAGAATACTATAGTTGTGACTGGAGTATGTGAACATATCAGTCTTTCCCTTTTTGGACATGAAGTCTTTGAGTACACTTCATTGAAATGAAAGGAGATTATTTTTGTACTGAAGATATTTGTTTTGTGACTGTTGTCATTTTTAATTTTCAACTTCTGTACTAAACATTGAAATCTATGTTGGAAGATTTCTAATATTTTTAAATTAATCAGTTAAGAAATTAACTATGGTGAAATCTTGAGCAGTAACCCAGCTCTTCCTCGTGCATTATACCAGACAGTTCTCTGGACTTAGACTAACAAAATGGCTCTCCTACTCTCCTGAGGTGCTGCTTCTTGAGTCTCTCAGATTCTTATTCTGCACAAACTCATAATGTACGAACATCTCTTTTTTTTCCAGGGTACACTGATCTGAACATCATCCTCATCCAAGAGGTAAATTCACTCATCCAAGAGTAAATTTCATAGGTTGCCTTTCAGTGGATCTAAAACTACAGTTCAATAACCCAAATGATGTTCAATAATACCATTTATATAATTTGCAGTCAAACATTTGCTGTATCTCATACTTTCTTGAGGCTATCAGTTAACTTCATACTATTTCATTCTTTTTGGTTAATTATATCTTAGTCTTAATTGGTCTTTGAATTTGATTCAGAATTTGTCTCACCTTGATGCACAGGGGCTGGGATTTCATACCACAGTCAGTTTTTTACTGTAAGATTTAGGAGGCCTGGGGAACATATGGTACTCCTTATCATCCTGGAGAAGGTAACTCCACTAGCTCAAGGACAATCTTCCAAAGATATATGCAAGTTTGAGCATTAACACCAGTACCCACTTGCAGCTGGGTGATGTAGACAAGGTACCATTCACATTAGCTATCATGGAGAATCCAGTTTTGAGAAAGCAATGGGTATGTTTTTTCCCCTCTGAGGTTTGCTTTTATTTCTGTGTGGTTTAAACACAAATTTTCCCTTTCTTTCCTCTTCATTTTGTTATTAGTTATTGTTGGCTCTGGAACCTGTCTCCCCTATCTATTTTCCTAATTCTGCTGAAAGTGGCTTTGAATTAATATTTTAGTTGCGCTAAACCCTTGATTCTCCTCCTTTCTCTAATTCTTGATTCTTGACTATGTTCTATATAAGTAATGTATTTTTTAATTCTAAGACATGTTTTTGATATTTTAACATATCCAAAAACAAAATGTGGTATATTATAACAACTGGAAATTGTTCACCAAGAGCACTGGATACATAAATAGAGGTGCTTCCTACAGCTGATGGCTTTTTAGATTTGATGAAATATGGCACTCTGTACACATAACAGGTCATATAGAACATTCTAGAACAGTAGTCTTTACTTTTGTGTTTCAGTGGTAATGTACAGACTTAGAGGAGAAAAATTAACTTTATTGAAGACTGACCTAAGATTTGCTGATAGTCCAAGTTATTTTTTCCATTAATAAATTAAATACTATATGTTGTGAAAGTCAGAACTCAAAGCATTTAACAGAGCACTGATTCAAATACATTGATACTTAAGTTTTCTGCAATAGGGTAGTTAATTTAATGCATTGCCTATCTACAATAACACTTCATCATAATCAGAAGCTTCAGGCTAAGTATGTGCTTAACTCTGACAGGTTTTGATAGATGAAGTTGTGTTTAGATAGATGTATACATCCAATGTTTATAGAAGCCCTAGGCTATCTGTAATAGATAAGAAATCCTCACTTTTGAATAAAAGAGGTGATGGGGAATACATGGGGATTACAATTGATGTCAAATATATATATATAAATAAAGTGAGAAAAAAAGAAGTCATATCCAAAAGACTACATACTGTTATGACTACTGGTATGAAGTTCAAGAACAGACACAAGTACTTTATGGTCATATAAACTTCACAGTAGTTGCATTTGTGTGTGGGGGGGGCTTAGCTAAAATAGGGAAGATGGAATTTATGGGATGATATTCCATATCTTAAACTGGATGATTTTTAAATGGGTTTGTATATATGTCAAAGTTCTTAGAGCCTATGTACACTTAAAATTGTGTATGTTACTGAAGACTAATTATACCTCAATAAAAGTATTATAAAAATGGTTATTACTTTGATCTTGAATATTATTTTAGAGAGGAGGTTAGCAAAGAAAAAAAATGATCGGGTATGAATAACTAGAGGAGTAGTTAGATAAAAGTGTCATAAGTTCATATAATTTATTCAAACACCAATCTTTGTCCCACTACAGATATTGATTACTGTGAAAATCACAATCTTCTATCTTTACAAATTGGATGCTAACTTTAAATTAACCAGTGGGATACTCTGAAATTCCTAAAATGAGACTCCAAAATAAAGCTTCATCAAATCTTGGTACCACCAAGATCTTTAAACAGAGTTGCCTCTTTAAATCAAGGAGTTAAGAAGATCTACCAACAGTTTTTCTTCAGGCAAAGTGCTAATGACCCCTATAGGGATTTTTCTTACCACTCTTTCACCTAAGTGTGATTTTTCTAAGTAGCTGTTCTCTGTGTCTGCCAAGTTTGAGAAAACCCGAATTCCCTCTTGACTAAAATGTGAACTCGCAAGTACTCATATTTTTAAAAGGAAACTATATACTAAATAGCTGAATCAGGTTTTCTTATGATACAGAGTTCTATAAAGTGGTTGCTCTGGCTAAATAGCATGTCCTTTGCACATTACGGGTTAGGGAATATACAAGAAACTTGAGAGCTAAGCATTATTCAAGATGTAATGAATGATGTCCTAATTGTGCCCTAAAATTACTGAACCAAATGGGAGTTTAGACATAGAAAATTAATTTTCATAAATTTTTTGAAGAAAAGCAAGACATCAACATAGCAACAATTCTATATTATTTTGGTGTTTCTGGGTTAGGACATATTTGAATTTGACCTCCAGTATATTTTCTCTTATTTCATTAATAAAACAGACAATTACACAAAAATATTCATATTTCTAAGAGCAATTCCCTTCCTCAAATTTTAATCATCGTAGGATGGAGATGGTTTTACAAAGGATGAAGAGGACTCTGTTATTGATGATATTTTGTTTTGTCTTTTGTGTGTCTTACTCCCTCTTTCCATTCAGATTCATTTAGCTTATGTTGAGTATTTCATATCTCAGCTCAAGCTCACTTTATCAGAGAAATTGTTCCTTATCTTTCCCTCACAAAGGCTTCTCCTTCAAATTCAAGGTATTCATCCTTTGTCTACTTCCCCTTGCAGAATGCACCAGTGGCAATGTCTTTCTTACTCTCTGAACTACACGTTACTAATCAAACACTTTGTGTCTTTTTGTTTACTTTGTTTTTAAAATTTTTTAAATACATTTTTAAAATTTACATATATTTGACATCAATTGTAATCCCCATGTATTCCCCATCACCATATCACCAGTGCACCATCACCTCAGTCCCCCGTGCTCCCGTCTGCCCTCCACCCTTCCCCTCTTCCCTCCCCACCAAGTTTCCCCAGTTTGTCTTTGTCTTTTCATTTTTGGTTTTTGTTTCTTTTTTGCTGTTATTATTATTATTATTATTGTTCTTATTTCTTTTCCAGTTCATTTCCAGACATATTGCCTAGCACATTGTAGTAGTTGGAGATGTACTATTAAGTGAATAAATCAGTGAATTGATGGAATGTCCCTCTGAAACTGACAAGTGTCTGAACTTAAACTATGTGAACATTAACTTCTTGCTTTAAAAAGAGTGAGATACCATCCCCTGATGCCACTCAGTCTCACTTGATATTTACTCCCCAATTGGATATTCTTTCTTAGGTCTTATCTTACAACACACTTCTTTTAGAGGCTCCTTTGTGAGCTATGAGAAAGCTCGCTCTCCATGACTATACAATATTCCTGAAGCTCAGAGAGAGGAGATGATAATCAAACTCAACATATCTGACTTGACTAGTCAATGTAGTTTAATAACAGCAAGAGACAACTCCCAAATGTAAGTGACACAGTAAGTTAATTTCTAAGCTCACATTATTGCCCAAGTGGGTTGAAAAAGTTGTTTCTCTTCTGCGTATAGTCATTCAGGGACCCAGACTCCTCTCATCTTTCCCCTCTGGTCTTCTCGATGTCTTGGAATCTTAAAGAGTTTGTGAGCAGATGGAATGGAACTGCCTATTCCACTTGGCAGAGCTCAGTGGCCCTCGCTGGCCCTCAGTATAAGATAGACTGGTAAATAGAGCCTGTGGTGTGCCCAGGAAAAGGAGAACATATATTGCTGGTGGAGCAGCTGAAGAATTTTATCCTACAACGGGGTCACTGGGTCCTCTTACCTCTTTTCCTCCACTCAAAATCAGAGCATTCCTAATAAAAGCAAACTTTCACTGGTTGTCATGCTCTACTGAATGTGATTAACAACCCTTTTTGGCCATTAACCAGGTGTTGGCTCCAGTTTCAAATGCTGACAAAGTCTCTAACTTCCACGTTCTGTTAAATTTTGCTTTGCTTCTGTATCTGAACTAGACTTTAGGCACAACTTACATTTCCCTTCAGGGTCTTGTATCTTAAGTAGAAGATGTTAAAGAAATAGTATTGGACACATACAGCTTTCTTACCCCACGGCTTGGAGTTCCCTGAATGAAGCATGGTACTGTCTGTCTATACTGAGTGATTTTTCTCCCCCATTTTTTGAGATTCAGATCCAGCACCCTATCTTCTGTCAGGTATAATACGGTGATACTCTGATAAGAGGCATAAAGGTAGTAGACAGGGCATTTTTATGTCTGTAAACACCATAAGAACTATAAAACCTAAGACTGTTATATTTCATCTCTGTAATCATAAAAATGTGAACATGGATGAACAGTTTTGAAAGCTAGATGAATGCCTTGCTACCTTGTCCATAACTCAACTACTGCATTTATGTTTCCTAAGACTTAAGTCACCAGATATTTTGGAATTTTAACCCTATGTCAGACTTGTAATACATAGAACCAAACTGAAAAATAAAATGTATAAGTGGAAGTTAGGACCATCATTTCTCACTTTCTATAAAAACTTGAGATCCTTATGTAAGCAAGTATTCCAAATGTTTCTAATTTGGTTAAATATAGCTATGCATATTTGGCATGTTATAAAAATAACTGACTCACAGACTTTAGATATTACTTGTATTTACATGTATAAAAAGAAAACTGTCACTGGTAGATTAGATTGTTATTCTGAAATGTTCACTTGTTCCCTTCACTTTCTGGAAGCACAAGGCTTCTCTGCTTCATTTAGGTTCTGCTTAGCCACATGAATTTGGCCTCATCACAGCAAAGTGACTACGCATTGGACTCAACTGTATGGCTGACTTTGGCCAAGGTCATATTAACTGATGTGATGCAGTAGAAGCTTGACATGTGTTTCCATGACTGAATGCACTTTTGTATGCTCTGGACATCTTCTGGAGGAGAACATGGCTTGGGGGAGGTTCAGGAGATCTACGTGGAGTACAAGCTCCTTGCACAATCAGTACAGCTAAGCTGAATGAAGATAAGCACCCTAGCTGACCTCACAGGAGTGATAACAAATGGCTTTTGGTTTAATTCACTCTACTTAAAGGTGTCTGTTTTACATCATTTAATTTGTACATTTCTTATATGAACTGTCCCTTGCATTGTGGCTTCCTCAAAGCCAACCCCAACTAGAAAGGAAATTATTTCTGATGAAGGCACTAAATATTGAAATGCCTAGACTATGGAAAGTAGAGACTGGAAGGGATTCTAGTGAACTATTCTTTGAGCTGGTAACACAAGTTTCTGAACAAATATCTAATTGAATAACTCCTCGGGATATAGCTAAACAACTACAGAGGAAAGCTTGCACATATTGACACAAATTCACAGCCTGTGATAGGAAGGAAGCTGCAGAAGGTGTAAATGATTAGGATAAAATTTCTAATAATTGTATTCAACCTGAGTATACTTAGTAGCATAATTACAAATGTAATTTAAAGTAATGATATCTTATGCTGATGGTTATTAGGTTAATAAAAACCACTACTCTAATGAAGTAATTATCACTGACAACTTTCTAACTGAAAGGCTATTTTTATAGTCTTTGTAACAGTGGGGACAATAAATAAATAGTACTGTTAACAGGGTGGAACTGTATTTCCAGAGCTGAATATATTGAAACATCTACCATTTTCTATCAATACTTTTTTATTTTGACTAACAATTTGCCTTTTACTCCCTGAACTACTTTCATGAGCTAATCAATTTAACTCAGTGAGTCTAAATACATTTTAATCTAAGACCTTTTTTTCTCAAAGAGTGGTCTGAGGGCAGAAGCAGCAGTGCCCTTGAGAATTTGCTAGAAATGCCAAATCTAAGGACCCAAAACAGAATTAAAGAGTCAGAATCAGAATTTCATTTTAACAAATTCATATGCATATTAAACTATGAAAAAACTCTAAAAGAATAGTTGTATCATATGATAAAAAAGATACCTATTCATCTGAACTTTAATATTCATAAACATCATCTGAGAATCTTATCAAAATTGAAATTCTACAGTGACTCCAGGGTGGGCTGAGGTCCAAGTACCCAGATCATAAAAAAGTTGCTGGCCCGCAGATGAGGGCAGAAACAACACAAGAGGAGCATGGAAAGGGCACTATTCTCTGTGTGACCTTTGGGGCATGATCTTATTGCAGGAGAGAATGTCTTCCTTTTTATGATATATTAGCTTACGTGTTAATGATGAAGTTTTAGATACTTTTGTTTCTTCAATTCTGGTAGCCCTTTACCAGAAAGCCCTTTACCAAACTCTGAAAGTAGTTTGGCCCTATCTTCATCCAGTAAATTTTAGGATACACACTTATTTCAGGAGATATTAATGACAGCAATTAGCAGAATGGGAATTGACATCTTACAATATCTTAATGGGGTTGTACATTTTTTTTGGTTTCAGCACCAGCTGCATATGTTGTATGCCTTCATTTTGAACTGTTCAATGTATTCCAAACACTGGGTGCATTGAAGTAAAGACAACTATTTACACTGTAAGAAATGCAATTTGACTTATTGCAACTTACCATGAAAACAGTGTTCATTCTGTGCCCTGATTCCATGATATATTATTTTTCCTGTGTGTAAATAAGTAAGTATATTTGTGTACCCTTCATTACTGCGTAACACATGTAAAGCCGGGCTCTTTGAGTACAAAGTATAATAATTGTGTACACATCTATACTCATGTGTGACTTCCTCCTAGATAGAAGAATATACCCACAATCATGAAGGTTTCATCTTTTCTTTTTTCTTAATTAATTGTTCCTATTTTTGTATGTCATAAGCATGGGATAATGTGGTACATATTTATCAGTGCTTAGATTATCATTTTGAATACTTTTGTATAAATAAAACATAACGTTAAAAAATGTTCACAACTAGATCTTAACATTATTTTGGATATCATAGCACACAGCTACCAAAGGAGGTCTGGGCATAACTGTGATCCTCTTCTTTTGAAATGCATAATTAGTGACTTTATTGACAAAGAGATAGAGAGATGAGAGTAACAGTTATAGATGAGAAGGTGTCAGATGCTTCAGGAGTCTAATTTGAATATTCAAAACTCAAAATTACAACAAAAAGTAATTCACAACACCATGGCTTTACAGAGACATGTGATTCCAATACACAATAAATAATATTTGATAGTGATATATTATTCTTATTCTATTCCTTTGTATTATATATATCAATGCATATCATGAAAACATTTATTTCGCTATATTCTTAACTCTTTATAATTCATGCATTAACTTCTCTACCCAAACTTCTGACCCCAAGTCTCCAAATCCCATGCCCACCCCAAGAAATAGCTCTAGTTTGCCACTTCCAGATAGTAATTTTTCACTGCACTACACTCCCAATCTGTTATTTCTTTAAAGCCCATTAAGTCCTGCTTCTTGCCTTGAGTCTCTAGTTGATGAATGTGTGGTCTCTTGATGCAAACCGCTCTGTTATTCCCATTCTGTCTGACTGGTTTTTTTTTGTTTACTGTCAATTATTGCAACTGAGAAAAAATATTCTCAAATCTTTCATACTCCTGAAGGTTTATAACTTATTACTCTGACTTTAGGCAACTCTCACTTCTCATTTACTTTTCTGAGCTACTTTCTCAGATCTTGGCAGTCTTAAAGTAACCTGAAATCTATTGAAACCAATAAATTTCTACCTAGTATGGCCAATGTGACCTTACCATGTATTGTTAAATCCCTGATATTTGTGAGACTAAAGTTTTTTGACAAATAGGCTTTAAGGTATTAGTATATTAAAAGGTCTATTAAAACCATTTTTAAATAAAGTTTTAATAATATCCTATTACAATTGAAAAATCTGGGACAAATGATGCACACTGGATTATAGATGTCATCTCAAATTATATCAGATAAAACGGTTGATGGGTCACTCTTTTATAGCTTTCTTGAGCTCACAGAAAGCAGCTTTAGATCAGTGTGGTCAGTTAATATGGATTATTTGAACTCTATCTCCTTTGGCAACTCATCTTATAAATAATCATCCAACACATGAAAATTCACTTTTAATTCTTTAAATTCATTTATAATTGTAGTTTCATTAAAGTTCTGATTTTTCTTGAGATTTTTTTTTTTACTTAATACAATATATAACTTTCATTCATTATAGTTGGAGAAGGCCTTTGATACTTTTTTCACATGTTAAATTATAGAATTTTCATGTCAAATATAGAGGACACCATCAAAAAGATTGAAGTAGATAACTTTACAGTGAGAAAGAATTGAGTGTTTATATAACTTCCTAGTATCTCAAAGACAACATTGGGGAAAGAAAAAGATCTAGTAGATTAGAAAGTTCAGTTTACTTAGGGTCAAGTACACAGAAATAAAACTACCAGAATTAATGGCCCGATGCTTATAAACACACAATTTTAAAAAAAATCAAGCTTTTTATAACGTAAATGAAAATTATTTCTAAAATTCTTACAAACCTAAGACAACCAAAACCCAATAATATGGTGTCAGCTTGACTGTTCTGTTAAACCAGATTATGTTTGTCAAGTACCTGAGAAGGAAAGGAAGAAAGAAACCAGGAAATGGACAAACCTGGTGTAATGTTCTCACTTCACACCCGAGTTAAAACTTATATTAAAAAAAAAAAAAAAAGCAAAATAAGTTCTCCAGCGATCCTAAGAGTTATTCCCTCAAAAAAGGGAAAACAGTACATTTCCAATTGTCCATCTTGACAGATTCTTCCAATAATAATAGCAAGCATTTTTTATGTAATCTAACCCATCTTTAATTAAATTGTTACCCCATTCACTCTTCTTTTAAAAAAGAGATTTATTTATTTATGCACACAAGAACTGGGGTATAGAACAGAGATGGGGGTGGTGAGAGGATTCACCAGAGACAGACTGGAGAGAAGAATAGGCAGATCTATTGAAATACACTGCTGAGGGGAGCAGCGGGTGAGGCAGGAGAGGTCTGCTGCACTATATGGGTCCCCTCCCTGGCCAAGGATCGAACTCATGCTGCAGTGGCTGCTGATGCTTCATAGTGCGATGCTTAACCCCTTGTGCCACCAGGGAGGCCCACCATTCACTCTTTTAAAGGCCAACTTTTTTTCTTCAGACAGATGTGACATAATTACTCACTCCAAGAGATTGCTTTTCAACTAAGCCAACTGTATTTTCTCTTATCCTCTTTTAGATAGTAAAATTTCCAGTGGTCTCTTAGAGAAAAGTTAATCTCATCCAGCAACTCGACAATTTCAGAAAATTGTCTCCATCACATTTAAACAAAATAGGATATCTATTATGGAGCATTTCACTTGATATCACAGTAATGAGAAATTTGTCACTGTAAGGATTTAGGGTGGTTTAAATTTATTTTTGAAAGAAATCCAAACAGACTAGTAGGTTTCATTTTTCTTTTCTTTCTCATTCCTCTCTTAATTGGGAAGGACATAAACATTTGATTGCTGCTTTATTCACCAATTGCATTAATTCTAATGTCTCTGGTGGGGTAACTAAAACCAACATCCATTGCCTATATCCCAGTCAATGTTTCTCTATTAGTCACAGTGGGTTGAAAGAGAGCAACGTGATGAGTCTCAAGAGTGCTCCATGTTCAATCAGAGTAGAGGCAACAGATTGAAGAAACCGAAATGGCCCTGTAAGAACCACTGTTGAAATCTTAGAGCGAAAAGAATCACCTTGCATAAAAAATGGTTTCTATTGATTCTTTGTCACAGTAAGAACTAACCAATGTCTCCCTTCTGAAGAGGAAAATTACAAATGAACACAACTATCAGTTCTCAATGCCACACTGGCAATACTAGATGAATCAGTAGAACCCTGATTTCCATATTTTTTGACACTAAGTATTTCAGAACGCATTCAGATTGTTTTGCTTACCTGATGACTTATAGGTCAGAGGAAAAAATAAACACTATAGGAAGAAAACAAGAATGGAGAGAAAGGGGACTGGCACAGAGACTAGTCACCTATTGCTTCTATAATTTCACATGTAACACCCAAAGAGCTTGTGACTCCATTATAACTAAATTATTTTTTTTAAGGAGCAACTTTTTTTTATTAATATAATTTTTTTAAATTTACATATACTTGCCATCAATTGTAATCCCCATGTATTCCCCATCACCATCTCACCAGTGCACCATCACCTCCGTCCCTCGTGCTCCCATCTGCCCTCAACCCTCCCCCACCCCTCCCCACCAGGTGTCCCCAATCTGGGACACATTATAACTAAATTAAAACTTAAAAGGATTTTGGCTCTTGACTTATATTTCTCAAGAAACATATATCAGTGTAATTTACCATTACTGTTTGCTATTTTTGCACATAAAGTAGCACTGTATGTCTCAGTTGCTTTGAGGTCAGGTGTGGCCAGTGGTTTGTTTTGTCCAAGTAAATGTCAGCTGAAGGGACCGAGGTCACTTCAGAGTGAACACCTTAAGAACTAGTTCTCGGGCCTCCCTGGTGGCGCAGTGGGTTAAGCAACGCACTATGAAGCAAACCGCAGCCACTGCAGCACGAGTTCAATCCCTGCTGCCAGCCAGGCGGGGGACCCACATGGTACAGCAGACCTCTCCTGCTGTGCCCGCTGCTCCCCTCAGCAGTGTACTTCCGTTGATCTGCCTGTTCTGCTCCCCGCTTTCTGTGGTGAATCCTCTCACCCCCCACACCTCTGGCCTGTACCCCAGTGCTTGTATGCATAAATAAATAAAATCTTTAAAAAAAAAAAAAGAACTAGTTCTCAGTTTGTCACTTGCCCTTTCTTTTTGCCACAATTAGCCATGTTTCAAATGTTGGCAGCTATATCATCCAGAGAGAAAAGATACCGAGCTTTTTGAAAAAATAGAAAATGCTGCCAATTTAGGATGGGTCAGTAGCTTGACTAAGAAAAACATTCTTATATAAATGAAGCTCTTCTGTCAATATCCAATAAAACTATTCCTTTCAAGTATAATCTTTCTGCCTCTTGACGCTCCCCCATGCCTGCTCCAGGCCTACAGATGTCAAAAACATCACACTGAACATGCAGGAAAAACAGAAAGAAAAGGAGTGGAAAAGTGACAAAACCTGCCATATTCTCTGCTCCTCTGCAAGCTTATGAGTCAGGTAGTTTATAATTCAGTTGAGTGAGTGAAACTTTTACTTTCAACTTTCCTAGACTTTAAATGAGAGAAAGATTCCCATCATTCAAAATTCAAACAATGAGGGCAGCAAATAATGAGAAGTCTCCTTTCAACACCTGATCCTATCAGCCCAGGTCCTAGCCTCAATTACCAAAAATTTCCTTTTTATTACACTCTAATATGAGTCTGGGAATTTTTTAATGAATGTGCTAGAAGTACAAATATAGATATCCTTTTTTGTAATGGTAGCATGCAATATATGATGTCATACTTCTAAATAGTTTTTAAAAGGAGAATATTTGAAAATATGTGATCATATTTTAAATCATTGTGCTTTATCAGATAAAGGAAAAAATAAATCAAGATAACGGTATTAAAAAAGGTTAGATAAAAAATTAAAATGTCACTGTGTTCTCTCTATTTTCATTCGATAAACTATCCATTTGACTGTATAGGGTCCAATGGGAAAGGAAGGAGAGGGACAAGAGTTGACTTTTTGTTTTGAAAATTTACTCTGTGAAGGACAGTTCATTTATATTCATGTAGCATATAGGAGGGTGTCTGCTAGAACTTGAAGTAAGAAAAGTGGGACTACTCGGAAGGAAAAGGCAATGTAAAGGAGGACCCAATAAAGAATTATGGGTAGGAAGACAGAGGCATCTCACCAGGAATTCCAAGAAAAAGCAGAGCCATCTATAAGGTCTCTAAGAAATAACAGAAATATCCAATCCAAGCAGCTGCCACCCACAGACAGAGAGCTGAATGTCATTCTAGTGAGCTTGGAAATGCTGGATTGTTGAAGATTAACTGGTAGAAGCATTTGACCATGAAGTTGTTAGAGAGGTTACTCTCCAATATTCTACTACTACTTTTGTATTTCCCTATTCAAAGTGCTTTCCCTCTATTAACTAACTTGATCTTCATATTAACACTTAATATGATCTTCATATTAACATCTACTGCCAGACAGTAGTCAACTCAGGCGCTAAAAGAGCTTAGAAAACAGCGGAAGGACCACATACTTTCTTCCTTCTATTCAGCCATGCCTAGGATTATTGAAGAGAGGTGATTAACTGGCATAAAGTAGAAAAGAAATTTAATTCTGTCCTAAGCTTATTGCTTTTCTATGAATTGGGGAAAGGATACGGGAAGACATGAGACACAGGAATAGAATAAATTTAAACTGATTTTATAAATATGTACTCCCTAGGAATTATCAGTAAATGGTAAAAATATTAATTTACTAAAATACATATTCTGAGAGAATTCTAGGAAGGAAAATTACTTGATGTGAACTATTCTGACATTTAAATCTTTTCTTATTCTTGCCAGGACCATCATAGTAAATGATAAAGGTGATATTAATGGTCATACATTTTTCTGAAAATTAACTAGGAATTATCAGCAAAATGGTAAAAATATTACCTGAGACTGGAGTTTTGAACAACTGTTCTACCAGCAAATGTTCTAAGAATTCTTGCAAACATACATACAGGGTAAAATATTTTCTTCAGAGTTAGAGACTAGGACTTGGAAAACTTCTTAGACCCAACAATGGAGTAATTGTTTACCAAAAATCAAACAATACTTTGAAAATGTTCTTATCTATGAAGCTGTAGTGTTCAAAGAATAACTTGAACTTCACAAAGCACAATAGATAAGTGTATTTATCCAAAAAACTGTATATAATTAAGTGAAAAATCAATGTTCTGGAAAATAAATATTCTATTTTCACCTTACAAGGAAATGCATATATTAATAACTATAAATAATATAATAATATATTTTAAATTGCAAGCATATTCATTTATCTTGTCAATCAAAAGATGTTATAGAGTTAATTTTCAGAAAAATGTATGGTTATTAATAACACCTTTATCATTTACTACAATGGTACTGGCAAGAATAAGAAAAGATTTAAATGTCAGAATAGTTGACATCAAGTAATTTTCCCTTCTTGAATGCTTTCAGAATATATATTTTAATGGTTATACTATCTTTAGATTCCACCCATGGAACACTGTCAGTTTTAGTTTAAGTTTATATAACAGCATTTTAATGCACTAGTTATATATATTAAAACAAAAAATAATTTTGGTAAAAAAGATTATAGTAGTTAAATGTATCTGACAAATGTAATGAAGCCACTAACTATACCTTTCATTTATTTTTTTTTTCAATTTGCTTATCTATACTTTGGAAGAAAATATCAACTGTAGGAGAAATAAAATGAAACAGTCATAAAACAGGCAAAGATGTCTGTAATTACAAAAATGGTTGCATATGATATAAACTTCTGCATTTTTTGATATGTTTTAAAAAGAACACTACTTCTAAATGCACATTCAGACCTTCAGATTGCATCATGCCAAACAAAAGTCACTTATTCAGTGGAACTCAAATCCAAAGAAGAATTATGTACAGGCCAGGATGTGTCTATGGCCCATTGTGAATTTAACATGAATTCACATTTCATGTCACCCAGCCTGAAAACCCAGCAGGGTTGGGTCACTGTCCTGTATGTCAGGATGGACTGTCAGCTGGCAAAGTCTTCTATCCAGAGAATCTCAGGTTATCCACAGAGAAAGGCACAATGGCGGTGACCTTGACAGAATCTACCGCTTCCAGTACAAAGGGTACATTTGCGCTTTTGATCTTTTCATGTGTACAGACTAGGGGCATACCAGGCTCGAGGCATTGTGCTAGGCATGGGGGACTGCAGTGAATACAAGTAGATACTCCCTAATAAGTAATGCAGAATTTCTGTAGTTGCTGAACTTCTTGACTATTTACTACTTGGCAACTGACTTTAAATATTTATGAGGAGTTCAGATATTTTCCCATACTTTACTTACTAATTTGAAGCACATTCTGTACTTTTACCAAGAAATATATATTACTAACTTTACTTTTTAGGGTTATTTTTTATCATTCACAAGATCATTATAATCTTCAAATTAAGGTAGTGATTGGATCGACATAAAATCACCCTAAATTATAATCCAGCAGTCACAACCAATCAAGTTTATGGTCAAATGCATGGTTAAACCTTTCAAAATTAATTGGATTGTAACTGCTGTGAGCAACCATTAAAAAAAAAAAAAACCTGCACAATGAACCAGGAAGACACAACAATCATCAACATTTATGCTCCTAATGAAGGGGCACCAAAATATATAAGAAAATTGCTATCATCCCTGAAAGAAA